>JAHWFO010047825.1:2394021-2416453 GCA_023313115.1 Rhysida immarginata | reverse complement strand
TTTCAAGTATTCAATTAAAAACATCATTTGAATTAATAAAAAGAGTATGAAAAAAATATAAATAACGTATTAATATATCAGATCAAACATATACATAATTATATGTAATATTTTGCAATAATATATAATAAATTTTATCAAAAATTTCAAATAAATAAAAAGAATATGTTAATTGTTGCTGTGTTCATATGCTTTTCCTTTGAAGCAAGGTCTAGGAGTGACGTCATCTGCAGCAGCCAATCACTTCAATTTACCCGCATAAGCAATCCTTGTTATTTTAATATCCTTGGGTGTCTATTTAATATATCTATGGTATTATCAGAGAGTAACAATGGAGAGAGATGACACTCCTACATTTGCATTAGGAACAAAAGAAAAAAAAAATGCAAGCCTGATGTCGTCCTCGGACGTCGGATGCGTAAATCCCACCTTAATTACTATAGAAAACATTGGTAGAAAAATTAGAAAAAATTTTTATAAAATTTATAAGATATGTCCACAAAAACACCGCGGAAAATTAGGATATTTTGCTAAACACAAGATAAAAGATTAATAATTTTTGGTGCTTGATTGGCGTCTATTATAAGACCATGCAGTGAAGCACTTTCTGCCCCATCAATTACTTTTCTTGGAGCTCTAATACTGAACTTGAAGGTGGCAGGGTTTTTTTTTCATTTTTTTAATTTCTTAAGAATTGGACTTCGTTTAGTTTTTAATTTAATCATATGTCTTAAAGAGCTTTGTCACTTCTAATATTATGTACACCAAATTAATGCAATAAAACGCATTACGAACTACAGGATTGTTTTACTTTTCTACAGGCCCTTTTTTTTCTTTCTGTCTGTCTGCCTGTTTCGTTCAAATCTTGTAATCAATTTTCACCCACTTCCCGTTGTTCAAAGGACTTCAAATTTGGCATATTGTTTCATTATAATGACAATACAATCCAGTATATGAATTTTAAAAAAATTCGAATAAAAGGTTTAAAACTTGCTTTTCATGAATTTTATGGAAGACAACAACACCGAAAAACAACTATAAATAGGCCAATTAACAGTTCCATCCAAAGCTGCAGTAGAATTGTCTAAAAATTTAGAAGCAGCAAGTGTCACTAACAATCAAATTTCTCCCGTCAAGAAATCAAGGGTCCAAAAGAGATTTTATTACATTGTACACAATTCGAACGGAACACACTTCCAGTGGTTATGAATACTCAAAATAATACCAGAGAGCAACAATGGAGAGAGGCGGTACTCATGGAATGCAAACCTCTGTCCAGGCCCGTTCTTAGGTGTTATGCGGCCCTACGCGGGGGGGTCCGGGGGGCCCCTCCGGCGGGGGGTCCAGGGGGGGGGGCTTCCCTTCCCCTGCCTCCGAATTCAACTCAGGATGATAAATTTCAGGATGAGGAAGGTAAACGTGAGTGACACAGACGGCTGCAGTGCCAATTAAAAAAAAAACCGGGGGATCGAGGGCGCCTCACGGGGGTCCCCTCACGTTCGGGGCCCTACGCGGATGCGTAGTCAGCGTATGCCTAAGAACGGGCCTGCTCTGTCAGTTTTGCACTGCAGCGTACAAAACCGTTCAAATTTAGTGAAAAAAATCTCTTTTGGACCCATGATTTCTTCACGGGAGAAATGCTCGTAAATTATATACCACGATCTATAGATATTCATGGACATCGAGCTTCGGCCATTTTCCATTGTTTCGAGAAGCTAAGGAAAACAGATCGCGCCAGGTGCCGCATAGATCGCACTAAGGCCGACCGCAACCTGCGATAGAGATTTTCATTGAAAATGAATATGAAAGAAAGTTTCTACCGCCACTTTTCAATAGAGTTCCCGCCCTACCGGGAGCTAGAAACTTTAGCTTCATTTTAACAATGGAGCTCGATGACCATACTTAAAAGAAAAGTTTGTAACTCTCTCTGTGTGTAGCAACAATGACCCAACCCAACAATGACCTAACTCAACAATAATTCGCTAATTATTTACTTTGAATTAATAACAATATTGAATACATTATTGACAACATTGTTAACGTCAAATAAGTAATACCTGTTTGCTAAATTTAAATAAAGGGGTCATATTTGTTTCAAGAATTATAGTATTTTATTTATTCTCAAGATTTGATACACAAATTTATTGGAGTCATAGTTTCTTAGCGGGTGGATGGTGAGAAAGTCAAATAAAAAGTAATTTTTTTTTAAATGGGAATGAACTATTGTTTATAAATAATTCACTCTGAAGTTGTGCTACTGTATACAGGGTGACCCAAACTTATCCAGCATAATTATATAGGAACATTGTATGGTTCAAATGGAACAAAAATGTCCTATAAACATTCCATCTAGTTTCGATCGAGTGTGAGATATCGACGTTTGTCTATTTTCTTGTAGAGTTGTTAAAGCAAATAAATAAAACACTTGAGAGTGCAGGTCACTTTTATTCTGCATACTGACAGAACATCACATTCAACTACAAAACAAAACTAAAATGAATGTCCGCATATTCTTCGTTTGTGAAAACAAATGGCATAATGAACTTCGACGTTGTGTTGCACAATATGAGCAACTGCTCAAATCAACCGCCAAGTCAATAAAAATACCTTTCAAACATGTTACAAGTACGACGATTCCTTTTCGGTTTGGCATATGCAAAACAGGAAGAGTACATTTAAGAATAAATAGGTAAACCTACGTTTTTTCTAGGAAAAGACTAAATAAAAGAAAATAGACAAACGTCGATATCTCACACACGATCGAAACTAGATGGAATGTTTATAGGACATTTTTTGTTCCATTTGAACCATACAATGTTTCTATATAATTATGCTGGATAAGTTTGGGTCACCCTGTATACGTATAATGACGTAGAATAAAGTTTTCATCAGATATTTGCAAGTAGTAGGGGCAGCCCTTTGTATACCACTTCCGGCCACGCCCACCACGCCCTCGCCTCAGGCGGTGGTATATAAATCGGCCTCATGCCACCCTTTCTTATCAGCAGAGATAAGATGAAAAGATAAGATAAGAACAGTTGTCGCCATTTTGAAAAACGGCGGCCATTTCTGTTTTTCTTCATATTTTGATATTTTGAAACCACTTTTTTATGAATAATAATTATGCTTTATTCAATAAAGATAAAAAGATAAGAAAGATGAAAAGATAAGAAAAAGGAGAAAGAGAAACAAGAAGAAACGGAAAAAAGAAAGAGAGAGAGAGAAGGAAAGAAAAAGATGGAGAGAGAGAAAAAGAAGAGAGGAAAGTGGAAAGAGAGGAAAGAGAAAGAAGGAGAAGTGGTTTTTTGGGGGTCGCTGCCTCTCCCTCCCACCCTGTGCTTGGTGTCGGTGGACCGGAACCTCTGCACTGTCGCCATAAGAGCGCTCTGGCGAGGGCGTGGTGGGCGTGGCCGGAAGTGGTATATAAACTGGCCTCATGCAACCGGAAGTGGTATATAAAGGGCTGCCCCTACTACTTTTGCATCAAAAAGCTTTTCAGTTAGATCCTTTTGATTGTCTCGACCTTTTATATGTCTCTCTGTCTGTATGCAACTTTTTTTTTTATTTATTTTTTTATTTATTAATTATTTATTAATTAATTAATTAGATCCAATACGTCCATCCAGGGTCTGTATGGCCAGAGGCCGACGAGTTGGGTCCCTGGATGGACCTGGATTCACGACTGCTGTATGATGGTCACAGCAGCCGGGGGGTGTGAAGATTGGCTATCACGGATGGTCGCCCATCCAGTGACGAGCCGTGCCTGATGTAGCTTAACTTCGTAGATGTTGTTCAGAGAAAGCCCACCAGGCCACGGCCTCCCCTTCAGCCAAGTAATCGGTTGAGCATTGCTTCCCTCACTACAGTCCTATATACAATTCGGGTATTAGAATCCTACTCTACAATTCGGGTATTTATAAACTGCACACATTGAAATAAAGTTTATGAATATTTTTCTCGGAAAAATTTGAGAAGTACTGTACATCGAATGGATTTGCATGAGTAGTTAATTGGGCGAAAGCTACTCGTAGAATTTTTTTTTATCAAATTCGGTGAGTCAGAGTATGTGGAGTCTCCTTGCTAGAGTTTGCTATTATAAATGCTAATGAAGATTAGGATTTGTGAAAATTTCGTTAGAAAGCGAAAGGGCGCAAATGACTTTTCACTTCACATGGTGCCTAACCAAATTTACTTCTAAAATATACAGCACTAATTTCATCATCAGTAAGTTTTATTACTGAAAATTCTATGAGACTAACGTAGAAATAGCATTTATCGTTAAAAATGGCTTTATCGTTAATTTCTTAAGTGCTTAACTTTTTTTCTGATTTTGAAAAAATGGCAAAAGGATCGATATCTAAATTCTTTTATCTAAAACCTTAAATGTACAGCCTTTATGGAAAGAAAGGGTAAATATAAATTCTCAAAATTAAATTATTTTTATTGCTTATTTTCAATCTGTGGGTATAATGGTTCATTTTCTCTAAGCGTTTATTTTAAATTACATTTCACTTAAAAATAACAACAGTAAAGAGATTTAATATTTTATGAAATGTTAAACGAAATCTTTGATAAACATTGGATGTGCTTTTACGAATCCTCAATCTTAAATTTGTGAACAGACACATTTTCAATTCTACTGACAAAACATCTAAGAAGCAATAACATGTACAGTCGGGTGCAAAAAAAGGTTTAGACTTAAGTCATAGTTGAGCACGTGAATAGCACATACCTGCTAACCCTATTTTCATTCAGAAGGGACAAGTCCAGTCTAATCTGCCTTGACTCTCAGTAAAAGTACCTGATTTGCAATCGATCAACATCCGGTAAGCTCAGTTCCTACGAAGCAGGTTAAAAACCTTTTTGCACCCGGCTGTACATTACTTTACAAGAAATACTTTATGCCAATAATTCGTTTAAAAGCAAAATCCTTAACACACGTGCAGTAAGGATTGTTTTTATGTTAATTCACAAACACTCCAATATGTTTTGTCTTTAGGACTATCTGCCCATTTTTTACGCATAGTGGAATTCCAAGACTTCAAGAACAATATTCTAACGGCAGCGGCTGCGACTGTGCTCTTGCAGTAATCGTCGGGATCCTTTTCCAGGTACTGGTTGTAGTAGGTGTCCTTTTTATCTTTTTCTGCTGGCACTTTCGTGCCGTCTGTCCATTTGAAAGGGCCGTTTTTGCCGACCGCTTCCAGGCCTATCCAAACATCATTGCTGATATTTTTAGATTCTAACAGCTTCAAGATTTTCTGGTTGGTGTCATCGTTATGAATGCAAGCCAGTCGGCCATTTTGTTTCGATTCACACTCCTTCTTAGCTTCGTCCCACGATAGACTTTCTGTAACCAATTCGTAGGTAATTTCTTTGTGGGCTAAAAATGATCAAAAATTTAGAATTAACAAAAAAAGTGTAACTATCTTTGTACTTAAAAACAATTTGTGATATTCAGATACAACTTAAAATAAATCGAAATAATAGAGTAGATAAATGAAGTACAATTGTATCTTTTTTGTATCAATATTGGATCTAATTAAGAAGAACTTGGCGAACAATGATATTTCTGCTAAATAAGCTTTAACCATTTACAAAAAAAAAAATTAAATTCAGCAAAAACTGTGGAATGGGACAGCCAAAATCGAAGGGAGCCTCTAATCCACAAGGAGATTTGAAATACGTATCCGATATTTCAAATCTCTTTGTGGATTAAAGGTTCCCTCCGATTTTGGTTTAACCATTTAAATAAATATAAATAATCCTCTGGAGCTGTGGTTATTTACTGCGTGAAGAAACAGGAGACACCAAACCCACTTGAAATTGTGGTCAAGTGAATCTTGTGTCTCCTGGTTTTTTTTTTCAAACTATTTAACTATAAAAATTGCGAAAATTATTCTTTAAGATTTGTCATCATTATTCCCACATTTAACTGTATATTTAGATATTGGAGCCATAGAAAAATCTAGAGCAGTTAAAATTTGGACTCAGGATGAGGAACCTAACATTGTTTCACTAAAAGACTGCAGTCTGCATAATAAATGGGAACAAATAACATTTACATTTTTCAAACAAATAAGTAGAAAGCAGATGCGCCGCAGAATGCTCACTCCTGACTTAAAAATATTTCAAAACATAATAGGATATTAATTCCTATTGTATGACTGCGCTGTTGGAACAAGCGCGAGAGGTATATCTGGACTGTACAGGGAGTGAATGACATTAGTTCTAGAAGAGGTTTCTAGAAATTTTGGCGTCGACTACGTACTAAGGTCATTTTGCGCCTTTCACACAAGTTATATCTGTACAAACACAAACATCCATGCCCACAAGTAAATAATAATAATTATAAACTGGAGATGCTCTCCAAGCATAGGTAATGATTTTTCAATTGAAAAATCATTATCCATGCCCACGGCGGGATTTGAACCCACGGCCAGGCGGACTCGAGAACTAGAAAGCCTACTGTACGCCCTAGCCCTCTCGGCCACCTGGCCGGCAATTGACATTAGTAATCATGGCGTGGCGTTATCTGACCGCTTTATTAAAGTCGGGAATAAAAAGCGAAATTAGTCAGTATTCTCATCTAGGATATGTTTACTTTTTTGTCTTATGTATTTATTTATTTATTTATTTATTTATTTATTTCGAAAATGATACAGAGCATCCACCCAAGGCCAGTATGGCCGAAGCCGACAAGGTAGGTCCCTAGATGGATGGTATAAACAATAAATGAATACAAAATTTAAGGGTTAATCTGAAACGCGGAAAAGAAAAAGAAAAGAAGAATGAAGAGGAGAGCTTAGGAGTCAGAGATGGGACCTTTCTTAAAAGGTTCAATAATCTTGATTTAAAAATTGCTATAGACGGAGAAGAACGTATTTCTGGAGTTAAGTTTGACCAGAGTTTAAGGCCCGAGGTGGTAACACTTCTGAAATGATAGAGGCGAGTTATCCGGGGTAGAGCAATGGAATTATGGTGACGTGTATTGTGGAGAGGAGAGGGAGCTGGAAGGTGAGGGATGGAGGTTATTAAGAGCTTTGAATATAAAAATAGCCAAGTTAAAGTTGTAGAGTTGGTAAATAGGTGTTATTCCAACGGAGTTAAAAAATTGTGATAAAGAATGGGGTTTACGAAGTTTTAACAATATTCGTAAGAACCACTTTTGGAGGCGGTAAAGGCGTAAAAGATTAAATTTGGACGAAGAACCCCAAAATTGGATCCCGTATAGGAGCGAAGAATGGATTAAAGCATGATAAAGTAAGAGTAGGATGTAGGGGGAGAGGTAATGGAGACGGGAAAACAGACCTAGACGATAATTGAGTGTAGAGGCCAGAGCGTTAATGTGAGCGTCCCAGGATAAATTATAAGATGAATACCCAGGTATTTAAAAAATTTTGATGGAGTGATAATTTGAGAGTTATAGTTAAGCGTGAAATCAGGTATATCGAACGTTTTGTTTCGTTGAAAACAGATGACATAGGTGGTTTTATCAAGATTCAGCTGCAGATGATTAGTACAGTTCCGAAGATATAGTTTATGTAGCGCAGTATTAAACTTGTTTTCGATAGACAAAAGTGATGGGTCTGTTAATGATAAAGTGGCTAGTGATGGGTCTGCTAATGTAAAGAATTAGAGTTAGAGGGGATATTGTAAAGCCTTTTTACATCATGTACCCAATACAGAAGCCAAGAATCCATTAGATGGAGTTATGTTCGTAAAAATACCATGTCTTCTCCGTAAAGACTTCTTTTAAAAATAATGAGTCATCTGTGCAAGAGATTTGTCGTCGCCATTTCAGACTAGGACGTTCAGAGCAAAGTTCAGACCACCGCACGACTAAATGGTTCCGTAGCAGTGCATGTTGCAGTAAAGCGTGGTTCCCACATGCGTAAAAACAACGGCAGAAACCACAAAGCAGAAAAATTTTATGATGTCACTTCCCGTTTTCGTCTCTTCTGCCCGACTGAAAATTTCTGCTTTTTAGATTTGGGTTGAGTTCAACTTTTGTGGCACAAGCAGGGCAGAAACGATTGCTCAGCCAATAGAAAACGATCTCTGCAGTGACGTCACAGTGACGTCCTCTCTCTCTCTCTCACACAAAATAAAAATGTCGGACACTCAGCTCACAAAGGTGAAGAGGCCGAGAAAGAAAATTGATGTAGAAGCGCTAATAGAAAGGGTGCGAAATATATATTTATTAATTAATTAATCAAATTAAATTGAATAAACAACTATTGAATGCAAAAATTCGATGTGATGATTGATGAGGATTGAACGAACTGTGTACGTACTGTGTACAGTCGAAGCCGACCGTTTGGATCGATCGACGGCTTCGGTGCAGTGCATTTGTGTTGGGCATACCATACTCGTTCTACAATGCGACATGGAATCTTCTTGGCCCTTTCCTGGTGCAAGTGTTTAATTCGATCATTGAAGACCCGTCTTCCATCACATCGGACTTCACCGTGGGGAAAATCATCTTACTCCCCAAAATGCCGAATCCAGAGCTTGTTACCCAGTGGAAGCCAATAACCCTCCTTAACCCCGACTACAAGATCTTCACTGGTGTATTTCAACAGAGATTTAAAGTTTTTGCCGAAGATTTCATCAATCCCGGACAATCCTGCTCTATTCCATCACGCAGGATGTCCGATAATCTAATTACGATTCGGTGTGTGATGGAAGAAGCGTGTGCTCGTCATCAAAATCTTGCCGTTTTAAGCCTTGACCAGGAAAAGGCTTTCGACAAAGTGAACCATGAGTTTCTCTTTGAAGTGTTTCGTCATCTTCGTCTTCGGACTTTTGCCACGATTATTTCCGCACTGTATGTTTCAGCCGCATCATGTGTGGCGATTAATGGTTCCATATCCGCTACCTTCGATTTGTGTAAGGGTGTCAGGCAGGGGTGTCCTCTTTCCCCCCTGCTATACATCTTTTATCTGGAACCAATACCTAAATCGCCACCAAGATGTTCAAGGATACGATCTGCCAGCAGCATCCATAAACCATCAGGACTTTGGCTTATGCAAATGACGTAGTGCGTTTTGCGTCCGATCCCTATTCCTTGAGCATCTATAAAGAGACCTTTGACCACTTTAGTACTTCGACGGGGAGTTCCATCAACCTCGTCAAGTCTAAAGGTATTGCTATTGGGAAGTGGACTGTGGACTACCTTAAAACTTTCCCAAATAACATGGTGCGACCGAATTACAGTGTTAGGATATGTCTTTTCTTTCCAACCGACTATGGATTCTTTGCACTGGCAACAAGTGATTGAGAAGTGCATCTCTCGCCTTGTCCAAAACTTCCGGTTTTCAACCTCAATGTTCGTCAAGGTGAGATACATCAAGATCCATGTACTTCCAGTTCTAACATCTAAGCGCCTATTCACCTTGCCTCCGTATAAACTCTTCAGGAAACTGATGGTGCAGTTGTGAACTGTGTTTGGGGGACAACTGCTCAGCAACGTCATCCATTAAGAGCAGCGTTCCTCTTTATTCCCTTTGAGAGAGGGGGACTAGGTGTACCTGATATTAAGCGTTATCTCAGTGCTGCTAGATTGGCTGCTATGATACGGGTATTTCTTTGCCCTCCCTCTTTATGGGCGAACTTTTTCTTTTTACACGTAAGATTTTTTTTCAAGGTGAATAGGCTCCCATTACCATCCTTGTTGCCAGTAGTGACGTATCATTTCCATCCTGACATTTATAGAACATTTAACCTCGACTTAGTGACTGTATTACCGATGCTACGTCGTATTGATCCACAAGACTGGGGAGTACTCCGTCTTTCGTGTTTTTTTTTCAGCAGACCGACTCTCGAGAATCGACCGACATCCTTCGATTTTTTCCCGATCACCCATGGGCAGCAGTCATGAAGCTTCTAAAATCTTTTGCCTTCGAAAGAACATTATTTAATTATCAATGGCGGCTGCTGCATCACGGGTTCTTTTCCCTTAAACGTCTGCATCAGTGGAAAGTGGTCGAGGCTGCTGGATGTGGATACTGCGGCGTAGCCGAGACCGTCAGCCATATATTTTACGAGTGCCCGTTTGCGAAGTCGATCTGGGATCGTTTGAGGCAGCATTACGGGCTGGTACAATTTTCGTATCTTCCTCTTAAACGATTCCACTGGCGAGGTATTTAAAACGGACCTAGCTATTGCGATCGCCTTCATCAATAAAGAACTTTGGCTGGCCCGTTGGAGTCGATCGCAGGGTCAGCCTCCATCACTCTCGACCGTATGGAGGAAAGTGGCCGATCAACTTCGATCCTTTTTGCTCCTTGAATGGCCACGGCTAGGTCCGTTTACGTTTAAAAAACGCTACACATCATCTAAGTGTTTATGCGAGGTCATCGGAGGAGACCAGACCTTCCTTTTCACCTTTCCGATAGCCTTCTGATACCTCGTCAGATGTGAACGGGCCTCGTTTTTGAGGCGTTTGGATAAGTCACGCAGCCCTGTATGGGCTGCCTGCCACTTACAGCATGTGCGCCTGGACGCCTAGATTTTAAGACCTCATGATTAGGCGTCCGCTGAGGCAACGCCATCAGCCTCAGCTCCAACAGCCAAAGAAAGCCAGCCGCATTCCCCGAGCCCTGGACGCCATTCTCTCTACCGAAGCCAGCCATGGAAGAGCCGGAAAAGATCTTAGACGTCCAGGCTCCTCAAGGAAGAAAGGTACATGATTTGACCAATCTAATTTATTGAACTCTAAATATGTTTCGAAGGAACTTAGAAATAATTGTGCCGATGAACACGCCCAAGTTCCAGGCCATAGAGGTTCCGGAGTATTAACCATAGAAGTTCCCCGGCGAAGGCAGACAGATTCCGCCAGAACTGAAGGCCCTAGACCCCGACGTAGAGGACGGAGACGAGGAAAGCTTAACGGGGGCAACCGATCCCGAAGCCATCCGCCACGGGCCCATCAGCAGTGCGTACTGGAAAAGGGATCTCGCCACGAGGACGATCGGTCCGGACAGAGCGTTAAGGAACCCGAGCTCAGCTTAAGTGGGATCCATACGGAGAAGGACGCAGAGGACTCCATAGATTCCAAAGTGCTCGTTTCACATCCCCTTCCCGACCTGGCCGAAGGCCCATCGGATTCAGAGTGGATCTCGCATTTCTCCCAGCCTGACGTATTCGAAGAGGCAGCGCGTGAGGAGGACCTTGGTAGCAATTGGAACTCCGACAGCCCCAGCGGTGCAGCCGATGCTACGATTGAATCAGACGTGCCACAGCCGATGCTACGATTGAATCCTAGGCTGAGACGGCAGCCGGTACCCACAAGCCCAGGGACGCCAGTAGCAAGCAGCGGCCACGCGCAGAGCTCTGATCGCGAGTCGCGCTTTGCTTTCCCCATCGTAGGTCCGGGTAAGCCATTAGGATTAAAACGTAGTATAAGACAAAATAAACTAAAGACATGCGACATCATTCAAGAACGTAGACTTTCATCGTTGAAAGATAGTCAACCCGCGGTCGATGGCTCCGTGGGCGTGCCGATTGATTGCATATTAATATTGTTCTTTCTCTTTCCCCTATCTTAGCTACCTATCACTCCAAAACCCGAGTGGGTCGCCGTGCTCTGTTTGGACGGTGACAAGGCATCATTACTTCGACG
This sequence comes from Rhysida immarginata, assembly GCA_023313115.1. NCBI lineage: Eukaryota > Metazoa > Arthropoda > Chilopoda > Scolopendromorpha > Scolopendridae > Rhysida > Rhysida immarginata. Next base: position 2,404,827 of record JAHWFO010047825.1, on the reverse strand, counting down.
CCCGAAGAAGTTATTCTACCAGGTGGATCCACTGCGTGTGGGCCAACTTGCCACGCTTCACTTCGCATAGTGCAGCCTCAGTGAGGCCAGAAGATAGTTGTGCATTTTTTTTTCATATTAACATTTACATTTTTTTTATTTTCTATAAATTTATTGTACTTTAATTTCTTTCTTTCAATGTAATTGTTCAGCTGTAAGCTGTTACTGGGCACTCAGCCTGTTGCTTACAATTTTAAATAAATAAATAAATAAAATAAATAAATAAATAAAATATAATTTGAATAGGCAGCAGGCGTCGAGATAAATACGTCTGTTAAGTAACGTTTCACAACGAAAGTGATCTCTGAGGTAAGAGTTTGTAGCATATAAATTTTCATTAAAGAATTTATGATTTGATAAGTGAAGAAGGGAGCGTAGCAAATTAGTTTGAACTTTCTCAAGACGCCGCTGTAACGTAACATTGTACAGAGACCAGACAGTCGAAGCATACTCTAAGCCGCCTCTTACTAGGGAGTTCAATAAGAAAACAGAAAATTCGAACAATGAAATAAGAGATCCTATAGGCTTTAGAGATAATGTGGTTTATATGGTCGGTGAAAGATAGGTTGTGCTTAAAAAAGACCCCTAGATCCTTTTTGGTAGTTTGTTTATCAAGAGAAGAACCATTAAGGATGTACGAGAAGCTATGAAGAGAATGTTTCAGTGAGTAAGTAACCGAGTGACACTTTTCATTAGTATACATTTTATTTTCGATACACCAAGAGCTAATAGAGTATAGATATAGTTGCAAATCAAAGCAGTTAAGAGGGGTAGGAATTATTTTGCCTACTTTGATGTCATCTGCGAACATAAACAAAGAGGATATTTTACTACATCTTGTATGTCATCCGTGGAACTGAAATACACGGTACACTGATACACGGATACACTGATACACGGGTACACTGATACACGGGTACCCGTGATGCTGTAAATACACGGGTCAATACACGGACGTATTAAATACACGTGTACCCGTGTATTTTGGTACACGTGAAATAGGGAGCTCTAGTTCCGAGAGATCATGGGCACCTTACACATAGATATTCTTAAAATAGAAGTGTTTGTAACTCTAGTTTCAACTATTTCTAAAAAAAAAATATTTTGAAATTTTTCTAAATTTTCTTAACGATCCTACTTGTTCAAAAAATTGAATGGTTGAAAATTATAATACAGAAGTAAATATCTCCGTTAGACTTCATAAACTGGCAAAAAAATGACTTCAAATATGACTTACTTGTAGGAGTTTCCGTAGTAGTTGTCGTGATAGTGGTTGGAGCGACTGTTGTTTCTGATGATGGAGGCTCTAGATCCTTTATACAAAGAGAATAAACCATGCATTGCTATTTAAATAAGCTTATTTAAAATGTTCGAAAGAAGAAATTAAGATTTTGTATAAAGGGACGATATATTCCCAAATTATTATGCCGTCCGTGCATCCCCCAGCATTCGTCTTCAACGAACACTAATAAAGAAATCCAATGAAACCCAAAGCAAAATTTTGTAAAAATAAAAAAAAAGGTGGTTGTTCAACTTAAAAGGTTTCTCAAAAAACTTACAATGCATTTGCTTTACAAAAATTAAGAACTTCACGAGACAATATCTGTTAGGGTCAAGATTCAAAGGAAGATAAGGGTGGCTCCAGCTCCTGCAAAGTATGCGCTTAAGGTGATGCAGCTCACCAACTCAAACCACAAACGCTCGATTATATCCTTGTCAAGGGAATTTGGAAGCTACGGCATCTGAGCTGAACCACTACTTGTCTTGTTCCTAGAGTATTTTTGCGATGACAAATTGGGAGAATCATAGAAGGTATCCCCATCAGGAAACACAATCGTCATAAAGGAGTAATGTAGGGGAGAGTGGGTAACAGTGAGACACACTTTTTTCTAAAGCAGTTTTTTCATGTTACGTTGGACCAAATGCAACGAATTTGTTCTATGAAATACTAAACTTATACAGCTATGACTAATTTAATTTCAGATTTTATTATGATTTTCTTTGATGAAAAAAAATAAAACAAATCTGAAGCACGTTGTCTCACTCTTCCCCAAGGGAAGAACAATGAGACATGCTTTTTTGGTGCATTTATTTTGATTTAAAATTATTAGAATTATTATCAATTAAATTACAACATATTCTTCTAAATTTAAAAAAACATTGAAATATTTTATAACATTTATTAATGGAAATTTCTGTAAAAATACGTCATTGAAATATGTTGGCTTAAAATTTTATAACTATTGTGATTTAAGGAAAATATAAAATATGAAATTATTTTGCCAAACAACAATGATTCTTTGATATACTACATCATGTAGAATTCAACATGTTGTGGTGGGTAACACTGAAACACCCGTCTCACTGTTCCCCAAATCATTTTGTCTCACTGTTACCCATACTACATGGTTTAATTTTTCAAGCCTGTAGGCCTAAGTTTCCATTTCATTTTTAAATCGCTTATAGATTTCAGAAAGCTTAATGAATAAGCATTCCATATATAGCTATCTTTTTATCAAATGGTATAAATGTGGTGAACGATGTACTATAATTGGCAATCAAGAAAATTTACATTACTATCCTTAACTTATCCAAGTACAGTTTTCTTGACCCTGCAGGGATCCTAGAGAACTGAAACTAGATGGGTGCATAGATAATTAAGTTCACCTTGTAGCTATGGTAGCGCTAGTTGATGGTGATGTCTTTTCTAGATGCTGCAATGAATGTCTCACTGTTCCCCGCTCTCCCCTACATGAGCGATAACGTAATTCCATATTCACGAGTGTTAAATGAAGAGTGCGTTCCTAATATAGAAATAGTGAGAGGTTTGTGACACAGTAACCCTCTTATTATTTCTCACAAGACGCTGACGTCTTGTATCGATAAGTCGTGGCCGCCCATGGCTTGCCGAAGATTCTTGTTTCCCATTTCTGGACCATCTCTGGTAAATACTCGCTATAGATGAGCGCGAACAGCCCACTAAACCGCTGCATTGAATATTAATCGTGCACGCTTGATATCACCTATTATATATCTGTTCAATGATCTTGACGTGTGCAAATTCAGATCCTTGCAAAGACGAGAAGTGGCTTTATTACAGAGCAAGAATAAACAACAAAAAACTGGGTACTTACAGTAAAGTGAAGAGAGACAGATAAATTCCACATCCCACAATGAACTTATGTCGGACCATTATGCACATTTCGACCGCTAAACCGTCTTCCTGACGTGTGCATAGTGCTCCGGAATAAATTCATTGTGGGATGTGGATTTTATCTGTCTCTTCACTTTAGTAGTCATAATGTTTGGCTGATCGGTGTATTGTGAGCAAAGACAGGCAGAAGTCATAATCACGAGAGTAATGAGATTTATACCCGCGAAATATGTAAGGAAGGGAAACTTTTAAGTTAGATGTGACTTGACTTATTCTAAATTAACAGGCTTAAAAAAAGTGCACAGAAAATAGACATAAAAAAGTAACGAAAGATAAATACAAAGATTGGATATCCTAAAGGGAATAAAACTTAAAAAAAAGAAAAAGAAAAAAAAAGGCGGAAGAAACCAATTTTAAAAGGGGACAATGTTTCTCTGAAGCAGTGTTTTTCAACTTCTTTTGTTTGGCGATACACAACTTCTTTAATATCAAAAGAGATCCAATAAACCTCATGGTCAGAACATATAAAATATTACTTATGAATGTTCAGTTCACACTTCGACAATGTCTAAATTCCCACAAAATTTCGCGATACATCTGGACCTTGTCAGCGTCGCAGTAATATGTCGCGAAATACCAGTTGGGAAACACTGCTCTAAAGATCGCTATGTGAAAGCGTTACTACGAAGTAGTAAAAGAAAAAAAGAAACCTTAAGGATGAAGTAATTGTAGCCTTTCTTTTCAATCAATTTATTTTCTTCGAAAACTTCACCGTAATGGTAACAGCTGTCCTTTCCATAGGCGTACGTTTTGCAACGTTCTTCAATTTGACACGATATGTGACACTGAATTTTCGATCGGCTTTCGACTAAATTGCCATTGCCATCTGGAAGGTGATCTTTGCACAACGTTATCGCTTGCGAGGTTAGCGTTGTCATCATTTTGCACCAACAGCCACCAACGACGAGAACCCCGACGGCCAACAGCGCACGACAATCCATCACTCAGTTCTGATTCCTTTTATTTTTGATTTGGAAAGTTATATATCCCAATTTGGCAACAGAGAGAAACAACCAATTGTTTACTGTTTTAGTGTGATATGCATCGAAAGAAGCTTTATCTGAAAAACCAAAGCAAAAGTATTTTTTGTTTCTTAAAAAAAAAAAAAAAATCTACAACCATCAAACAAAATCGAGGTTAAATTTAATGATCGGCTTCATATACTAAATCACTGCGCTAAATCTTCGTTTATTTCCTGTAATAAGCTCCTTGGACGTCAATACTACTATGACTCTACCGACAATTACACTTTTTTCTCCGAACACGAATTTCCTGTTTGAAAAAGAAAACTTCTTTCATAAATCGAATCGATATTGAAAGCAGTTCTGTATCCAACTCAAAGATTAATTACAATGTCAATTTAAAAAAAAAATCTGAACAGAAATTAAAAAGAACGAAAAGAGAAAAGGCAAACATTTGTTTCATCAACAAAGAGGGCAATGTACAAACATAAATATTCGTATATAGTTTTGGCTTGTGTTTCTTTAATATTTTTGAATGAAAGCACTAGATCACTATATAATAACATACACTAGCTAGACAAAGCTTTTGCTTGTAGGACCTGCTCTACAGAAGGTCATTCACACTTTATGGAAACGATATTAAAATCAATTTGGACGTGCATACAAATTTATCTGCGTAAACGGGAATTATGGGTAAGAACCATCTACAGTATATTATTTTTCAACCTATCTTGGCAACATTGGTAGTGTTACGGGGTTTAATCACCTCCTCTTTGAGAATGTGTTATCTCGTAAAAGAATAAGTTCCTAGGATGAAATGGGATTTCTTAAATAATTATTTTGAAACCAAGAATCAAGTTATTATTTTTATTCAATTTCAAGTATTTGTGAAATTTTAAGAAGCATACTTAATGAAAAATAGGAAATTTTAAAGATAATTGGACTCGCGCATTCGCTATTTGGCGACACGCACTTCCTGCTTCGTTTCCAGTTTTCATGTATTCTCAATCAGTCACCATCACTGACAGCTTCAGTCAAGAGCGGGTGCGAAATACTACACATCGGTAGCTATAGTGACTAGTCGGCCTCGTACTCGCGTAACACTTCTAACGCCGCCAGCTTAGGTTGAAAAATAGTATAGTACATAAGCATGTATTGGTGGGATTATTATTTTGTTTTCATGTAACTATGCCACCGAAAGTGGACCGTTGGTTAGAAGGGTACGTCACCGCCCTTTCCGAGGAGAATTACTCGTACAGTCAAATAGTACAAAAAAAACTTTGCCATTTCTAAGAACAGGGTCCTCAATGTACTCAATTCCCGTGGTAACAGAAAGAATGGGTCAACTGCCAGGTCCGAAAGCGCATCGAAAGCGGACATCATTCGGATAATTGGTCTCCGTCAAAAATCCCTTGCAATGAATATAATATTGAAATTATTGCAAAACTCATTCATTATTATTTAATATTGAGATTTAGGTAGTTTTGTAAACAGGGAATATAAGACACAAAAATTAAAAGAAAATTACCAAACTCTTTGTGCACTAAGGAATTCTTCAACGCTATACCTACAGGGTGAGAAAGAAGTTACGTAAAATGGTCATTTAGGGGTAAACATGGTGTGTTCTACAAGTTTTCCACTGCCATTTTTAAAGTTACGGTTAAAAAGTTACATTGTGAATTGAACCCTTAAAGAGGTCAAAGGTCACCATTGTTTAGCCCCTACCTAACTTCCTATATTTTGCCTACAACATATATGTTGTAGATGGGGGGCGGCCCCCACCAGACTTTTGACTCATGCTGTATATTCTGTTCTCCATCTTATGTTATTCGCATTTAACCTTTTTTTTTTATTTTATGAAAAGAAATTTATATACCGTAAAATTCATGAAACACTCGTTTTTTTTTTCTTTCTACAGGGTGTCCAAATTTGTCTTTTAAAAGTCTGGCAACATGGCAGATATCTCAAAGCTGCCAGGTAGGCGAAATCTGATGAGTGTGGTTTATAGATAATAGGGGGTGGGGAATTCATTGCCGCACTCAAATTTCACTTTGACCCCAAAATTTAAGGTCATCCATTTGCTAACTCGAAAACTATTAAAGATAGAGAAAAATTTCCAATTGCTACCCTGCAAAATTCTGTAGAGCAACACCACATTAGTCTAAAGACAATTTTTAATCACACCCTTCCCCTTGAAAGATTTTGAGAAAATAGGCGAGAAAGAGTCACTCAAGGAAAGAAAATTCCCAACGGTGCGCTTCACTGCAATTCAAATGTGTTAGAAACCTCAGCCAACCTGGCCAGCCCAAGCTGACCTTGCGTGACTCTTTCTCGCCCATTTTCTCAAAATCTTCCCTATCCAGAGCTTTAAGCATTCTAGACAAGCAGCGCCTCCCACTGACTGACGTAGCGAACTACTTACGTTTAGGCGTAGCCTTCGAGATATTAGGCCTCCGCATCGAGCCTGAAACCCCGTGCGAGGCATTTTCAATTTTTGACCGCTAGTTGGCGCTCTTCAGGGATAAACAACTACTTTCTATCTCATCCTCACGCTACTTTATCCGATTTTATCGCCAAAAATTTTGGTTCTCACGACAAAATTAGGCCTTATAAAGAAAACTACCTTTCATGGAGGAAATGATTTTATAGACAAACTAGCAGAGATACCCGGCGTTGCCCATGGTTAATTACACTTGTAGGTAAAGAGAACAACCTCAAAAAATTAAATTATAACTCCCAATTGGTTAAATAATAACTCAATCAATACAATACAGAGCAAAGGGGCTATTCATTCTATGAAAAATACGAAAAACAGGAATTCTAGATGATATACCGGGACCAGATACTTTAGACTGAAGTTTTTCTTGCACTTGACGTAGAAGCTCTTGCTCTATTCGAAACTCCTTTTATAAATTTGTGAAGAATAACCTACCTTCATCCATCCCTGCCTGTACTTAATGGTAGGTTTTCCTTGTAGGATAACGAACATTATCACTTAACGGAATTTCCTTTATTCATTTATCTTTACGTATTAATCATGAAGTTGTCTTTACAGCGGTTCATTGTATAAGTTTTCATCAGGACCAAATGACATCAAATTCTTGTGGTCTTGTTTTCATTGTACTGAAGAAACGAAATTATTCCAACACATTTCTAACATTTTTCAAACGTTGACGCTCGCGCGTTTTAATTAAAATAAGTCACTGCTTAGTATTGTTGGTTTTTCTTTTGAATCGAATCTTTATAGAAATCGATCTGCATTTATCATAATGAACGAGATCGTCCGTGCTAGATCGATATATCCAACAACCCTAACCCACGCTGATAGAGCACTATTCGCCGGGAGATTTTTACGATCCGCCGGGTGACCGAGTGAGATTGTCAAAATCCGGGTGACACCCAGTGAATCCGGGTGAGTTGGCAGGTCTGGCTAATACCACTTCAAAGACAACGAAATAGCTTAATGAGAGAATACAAACAATAAAAAGTACAAATACATACATTCAGTGAAAAAGCAAAATACAAATTAATAAAAAAAATTAGGTTCGAAATGTTTGTTTTTTCCCCGAAATTTCACGAAATAAATTTATCAACGTCTGTAGCTTTCATAGATTTAGCTTGAAATCACCCTTGTTTGATCCCCCTCTTGACCAATCAGAGCAAGACATGTGAACGATGTACGTTGTACTGAAGGGATAATTTAACCAAGGGAATGTAAAATTAGTACGTAATTCTGAAATGTACGTTAAAGTGAGGTACGTTATTCTGAAACTTTTTAGCATTAAAATACCTACGATTGGGACGGGGATTTGAAATTTGTACGTTATTCTGAAATGTACGTTAAAGTGAGGTACGTTGTAACGAGATTTTACTGTAGTAGGCAGTGGTGGCCATTGATATAGAGGAAGAACGTTCTTCCTCTCTATCAATGAGTGTGGCAGCCAGCTTTCAAATCTGATTCCTCGAATGACGATGCTGCCAGATGGCAGCTACATCAACATACAGTAGTAACTAAACATCCAGAGCTTTACATCAATAAGGCTCTATTAATTTCTTCGTAAAACTTATAAATTTGATTTATTATTCATTTCAGAACATTAAATAATATACCATTTTAATAATATTTCGACCCCCCCGCACAACTTTTTTGCTTATAATTTAGAGATGATTTTTGCAGTATTTTTTAATTTCAAATGATTTTATTCTTTTTCAGTTTGGTATAGAGCAGGGCCGTCCAACTATTGCACGTCGCCCGCGTGCAACATAAAATGCTCGCGGACAAAGCTCACGGGCAAAGCCGAGGAGATAGTCCAAAACTCAGGAGGGGAGTGGGTATAGTTTTTCTTATGCAATGTTGCCAGACTTTAGGGGGAGATTGCATTAAATGAGGTATTATTTCTTTTGTTACTGGTACTTGCTTGTTTTTCGTCTCGCATAACATGGCGCACATTCCGACAAAGCATAAACTCACTGAACCAGTATTTAAACCGCAGTGGGAGAATGTTTTTTTTTTTCATTGTTCACAGATCGGATTCGAAATGCTTAATATGTAATCATGTCCTATCGGGGGGAAAAAAAATATAATTCTACCTGACAACGAGAAAATAGTCACATTAAAACGAAGGAAAAAAAATGGTAAACTGCCTCGTTTTTTTTTGTTTTTTTTTTACAATGTCGATTGATAATTAGCAACTCGGCTTTAAGGAACTGATCAACGTAATATCCAATAGGGGGGTAAGGAAGATTACCCGCGTGCACGGGCGCTGCCCGCGGACAGAAATCTTGGAGAAATACACGACCGTTTCACACCGAGTTATTTTCTTTTGATAATTTTTCTATTTCTTCATCTGATTTTAGTTTTGCAATAAAATAGCACACTGTTGCATTTTAAAATTTCAAGAACCACTTTACTGTCTATATTTCTCAAGTATTTTGTTCTTTATGTAAAATCTAAGAAAATCAGAATACTTTTTAAAAATTCCTTATTTGTAAATAATAAAATGCAATCAAAGCAGCTTTAAATACAAATTTATTATATATCTTACTTTTTTTTTTAAATAATAATTTTTTTTTCAAACCTATTAACCTAAAATATCTGATATTTAAATTTTTTATCATCACATAAAAAAGTAATTTGGTTGTTAATCATGTGATAAATGAATTTTCTATGAAAATAAGACATCCTCTTTGTATATCTACAGGGTCGGGACACATTAATATGACCACCTCTCCTCGAACATGTTGGAACGTCCCATGGTATGCAGATGAAAACTCATTGCATATCATCAAAAGCTGACAACAGCAGACGTGTAGTAGCATCCGTTAACACGCCAACTGTCGCCTTCATGTGCAGAGCAAGTGACCTTGTCGGACCTCCAAAAGGGGATGATCATTGGCTATCGGGCCAAGGGGGGGGGGGGGGGCAGCATTTCAGAAACGGCCACCTTTGTGAACTGCTCTAGGGCTGCCGTTGTGAAGGTGTACCGCGACTGGACGAACCAGACAGTTTCGAGCAACCGAAGAGGTAACTATGGGGCCTCACGGGCCATCGATCCTAGAGGCGAGCGTCGGTTATGACGCCTGGCTAAGACCAATCGGCGTGCCACTGTTGAGCAACTGAAACAGCAAATGAACAGTGGGACCACTAGGCGTGTCAGCACCAAGACAGTGCAACGATCCCTCTTGAGGTTGGGCTCCGGAGCAGGCGTATGGTAACAGCACCCATGTTGACGCCTGTGCATCGCCGAAAACGTCTCCAATTCGCAATGGACTATCGCCATTGGACTTCGGCCGAGTGGCAAAGGTTTGCTTTCTCTGACGAGTCGCGGTTTCTGGTGAATAGAGTGGACGGACGATGGAGAATTCGTCGGGCAGCATCTGAGAACAGGCATCCTGACACCATCGTTGGCAGACGGCAGGCTGGTGGGGAAGGTGTGACTGTTTGGGGGATGTTTTCATGGTATGGTCTGAGTCCACTGATACCGCTGGAGGGTACACTGAATGCTGTTCGTTACCTGACGATCGTCGCACCCTTTCATGTCGACAGTGTTTCCTCAGGGTGATGGCACCTTTCAACAGGACAATGCTCCCTGCTATACTGCCAAAATTGTCCACGACTAGTTCGAGGAGCATGAGGATGAATTCAAGTTACTCCTATGCCACCAAACTCCCCGGACCTCAACCCCATTGAACATTTGTGGGACCATCTCGATCGTCATGTCCGCAAGCTGGACCCTCCACCACGTACGGTGATGGAATTACGGGATGCACTGATTGCCGAATGGTCCCAGATACCTGCAACCACTTTCCGAGGACTCTCTGCCACGTCGACTAGCTGCTGTGCTTGCCGCCAAAGGTGGATATTCCGGATACTAGCAGGTGGTCATATTAATGTGTCCCGACACTGTATAAAGTTGAAATTGTTTTTGTATATTAACGGATATTTATAAGAGAAAAAGACGAGACACAAAAAACCCTGGAATACAATAAATAATAGTTATTAAATAAAAATGAAAAATAAATAATGATTAACAAAATAATTAATAATTAATAAATAAAATCAAAATAAAACTAGAAATATAAAATCAAATA
>JAHWFO010047825.1:2332586-2363421 GCA_023313115.1 Rhysida immarginata | reverse complement strand
TTAATTTACCGAATTAATTAATTGATGATCGCGTTGGACATAAAATTTTTTGATGTTATAATTTAAATTTAATAAACCCTAAGAAATAAGGAAATTGCCGAACACCAACGAAACTGTGGACAATGCTAGAATAAATGGAGGATGGTAGAGATCACTAATCCACAATAAAAGCTCATATTAAATCCTCCATTTAACCTAAGAAATGTATTAAAAGTAAACCAAACATTTAATAACCAATCCTATTATTAAAAAAAAAAATTATTATTTTCATTATCGTCGTGCCTCAGGGAACTATGACATTAAATGATAAATGAAAAACTAAGCCAAGAGCCTACAGTCAATAATGGGTTAACCGCTCGGCGCGATTAGACCAAGGTTGTTGGTTGGTACGATAACGATTTGGACCCTCTTCTGGAGTACGATAACGTCCGCCCGCACACGAGTCGCCACACACCAGAGGCGTTGCATCGCCTACAGTTCAAAGATGAATGACTGAAGTTCAAAGATGAAAGACTTTGCACCTTGCCACTTTCACCGCTTCCCAAAGAAGAAAGAGCCCCTTAAGGGACATGAGTTGGTTCTGACGGCGAGGTAAACGCTGCCATTCAATCCTAGGGGTCTAGGCTGAGCTCATCGACAAGCAGTCGACTGTCGACAAGTGTTGATGGTCACGTGGTTAATGACGCATTTGTCGATTCGAGCTAGCATGAACACGACTTGTCTACTTGTCTACAGTGTACAGACTCTACACCGTCGATTTTCTAGTGTAGACTTTGACCATCGACAACTGCCCTATTCTTGTCTACAATTCAAGAGCAGTCGACTATGCACTTGGCGATCGTTATTTCAGAACTTAGCAACAGATTTCTTATTAAAATCATTTTTCCTTCGTTTCCGGCCTGCAGGCTAAATACACATAGCTCAAGAATACACATTTTCTAAAAATATTAACAAAAACTTGTTTAAAAATATTTACATACATGAAGTACTCTCTTGTGCTACGAAATTTGAACTGTGAAAATAATAATATAGTGTGTCTACAGGCATGTGTTTATGTATGTATTTATATGTATACATGGATAAATGTGTAAAATTATGTGTAAATATGAGTATATCAGTGTATATTATCTTGTCATACGTGTGCAAACTTGTGTTTAAATGCGTAATATGCCAATTTTCGCCGGTTGGATTTTGTCGAGATCGACAGCTTGTCGATGAGTTCAGCCTAGACCCCCTGGTGTCGACAACTCCGGAATTCCTCTCCGACGGGTTCACCCAACTAGTCACGCGTTGGCGCAATGCTTGGAAAGGAATGGGGACTATGTCGAAAAGTGAATAGTGCATTACATAGAGGACAAATATGAGTATAAGATACAAAAAGAATTTTGAAAATCGGTTAACAAATAAAAAAGTTACGGCCATGGAGACCTTATTTATCAATCGCCCCTCGTGCATTGTTTTGAAGGAAGGCTACAGCTGAAATGCGTGAACCCTGTGTCGAAAAAGTATTGTTTTATAAAAACCCATCTACAAGTCTTTATAATTAAAGTTCCATTTTGACATGGGCTGTGGTCAAAAACCCTCACCGGTGAGAGAATGATGACGTAATTTCTCACTGAGCTAACCGTCTTTTTCTCGGTGAGAACGGTTAGACTAACCGGTTAGGCATAGCAGCGCTAACTGGCGGTTTTGACCGCGTTAAAATGACGTCACAGTTTTCTCACCGGGATTTCTGACCGACCAAGCGCTAACTCTTCTCACCAGTGAGAGTTTTTGACCTTAGCCATGGCCATAAAAAAAAACTACTAGACCAAAAGCTATAATACTTGGTAATATTATACAAGAGGGCATGGGAAGTTCATACCCACCAAAAAAAATTAGTTCAAAAGGTCACCACCAGCATGGAATGGCGTTCTATGCAATATTCGTATTCGAAATTAGACACGAAGGTTAACAAGTCTTTAATCGTTACTAAAATTAGTTACATGTTGAATGTGGCCTTCACCATTTACTGAAAACATGTTGAATGTGTCTTCGTGTCTAATTTCGTATACGAATATTGCATAGAGCGCCATTCCATGCTGGTGGTGACCTTTTGAACTAATTTTTTTTTTTTTTTTTTTTTGGTGTGTATGAACTTCCCATAATATTACCAAGTATTATAGCTTTTGGTCTAGTAGTTTTTTTTATGGCCATGTCAAAATGGAACTTTAATTATAAAGACAAACTCATATTTATATTTACAAACACTAAGACCTAAAATGTTTTAATATATTTATTTGTATAATGCTAATCAGTGGCTCAAATGACGTATGTTTTCATTTTCCTGTATTAAAATGTCGACAGCAATTCAACCATGTATTGTGCAGCGTTCATTCATTTCTTTAAGAAATACCAATCCATTATCTGAATTATTTTTATATTTGCGGTGTAGTAGAACATAAAATTGTTCCGAATGTCTCTCATAATAAGAACAATAACTAGATATATATATTCAGTAAATTAATCTTAAAAAACATTAAAAGGCTCCGCCTCCCAATACAAGGAATAAACTTTAGTAACTTTTCGGATAATTCGATAAAAATGTTCCAAATTTTATAAAAAATAATATAAAGATTCAGGCTTCATTTGGAGGTTATGTCCTCGTTTATGCTTTTACCAGAGAAGAGATAGATAGAAGATGTTCTACAAAAACATCTCTTCCCTGCTTTTACTCTGCGGGTTTTGTCATACTCTCCGTCACGATAGCTGCCCTTGCCCAAATTTGTAAAGTACAGCCGAACTGTGGTTTCTAAAAATTTGATCCTGGAATCTCATTTCGGATAAGAAATTCTTAAAATTCCCGAAGAGATGGAAATCGGTCCATTCAACAATTCACTGGCGTGTGCACAGATCTCGGTCTTCCTCTTCGTTCCTCTAGATCACCATGAGTTCAGTCCTGCCGTCTGTGAATTTCCTGCACCAAACAGACACCTCTTTTCGCCTCAAAACGTTCTCCCCAAAAACGTTCATTGATTTGCGATGAATCTCACTCTAATTCATTCCTTCTGCCCGAAGAAATCGGATAACCGCACGCACCTCATTTTGGAATAATTTTCTGTGATATTGCTCTTTTTGCCCGCTTGCTACAATCCAAGCTATTGAATGGAGAATAACGAAACGCACCTTGCTACTAGCACAGCCCACGAGGCACATTAATAAATTATCGGCGCAATCACGTGTACCTTTATTATCGGATCGCCCTCGCACATAGGTACTGCACAGCTCAGTAAAAGCTAAAAAGGCGCGATATATTCACTTCACTTTCTTCAACGTTTTTGCGGGCAGATGGTTTCTTCTTTCTACCCTGAGACAACGCTCATGTTGGTGGGGGGGGGGGGGCAAGTCGAATAAATATGTGAGAAAGTTGCATGACAAAAATGTACCAAATACCAGTTCTATCTTTGCAGCATAAAGCCAATAGGCAAGAGAGCCGAAGAAATGAACGATTTTCCGTGGATCAATACTTTATACAATAAGGCCGGCATATAATAGCGTCAATAATTTTCAAAGTAAATATTTCTGATCTCTGGGTCTTTCAAAATTTATGGGGATTAATATCTAGCCCACAGGATTTTTTTCCGTAATATTAATTGCACATTTCTTTATAAGATCTAATTCGATCTCTCGGTTATTTCCAAAGCTTTCCCTGGATTTCCGAAAAAACCTTCTTTCGGTGTTACCGTCGTTGGACGCACCACTTCCATCTTAGCTCGTCCATTATCAGCCCGCTTGCTTCCAAAAACATTTTTCAGCTCCTTACTTTTTGTTTCAATCTTGTAAAAATTCAATGGTGACATCTATTAATGTGGGAGAGGGAGACCAAAATAATAGGATCAACTAGAAGCGTACCTAAGATTCTATGATTTTGAAAAATTGACTAAGAATGGCCATGATGAAGCAAGAATTGTGTGTAGAAAAAGTCTTGTTTGTTCCGTTTGGCTAGGATCTTTTACATGCAAGTCTAGCTTTTTTTTTTCTTGGTGCTGCCTACCCAGGATGATTATGTCGGGATGCTGTTGTTGTTTAGATTCCTAACCTGCGTTGATTCTTAAAGGCAAAAGTAAACGTACCCTTTGTGATAATTATTTTTTTTATTTCTAGGCTTTACTTTTGTTTCGTGTCATTGAGTACTCTGAAAATGTTTCTATTAAATTCTTAATCACTCTAAAATATGTTTATACAGTCGAACCTCTTTAATTCGAAAACCTCTGTAAATCGAAATTTTTTTTGTTCCCTTGGAAAAAAAATCCATTATTCGAAACCTCTTTAATTCGAATTTCCTTGAGATTCGAATTAAAGAGGTTCGACTGTACTGTATTTGAGAATATAATTAATTTGAGAGTATGAGCACATAACTTTAAATGAATAAAAAGACATTGGTATCATTTTTATTTATGGGAACACAATCTTATATTTTCCAGGGCGACTTTAAGAACGGTCAGATAAAAGGTAAAGGGAAATATGCGTGGCCAGATGGAAGGTACATTATCTGTTTAATTGCTTTAAATAAAAAACAGATAAAAGAAATCTACTCATTGTATTATAGTGGACATGAATGATCATTTGAAACCGGATTCCTACGGTAGTGAAGACGTTCTTTTTTTCTATTTAGTCTAACATCTAGTGGTTGCTAGCCGTTGTCGTAATGACACCTTGCAGATATCGTGGCATATCCTCCACCAAACTCTTATAGCTAGATGCTGGTTGTTCGCCCACTCCTCTTTCAAAGCTTCGACAAACTGTTAGTGTGTTTCTGGGTGCATCTTTTGTGTTCGAATTCAACCCAGAGATGCATTATTGGATTCAGGTCGGGGATTTGATTCGGTCAATCCAGTATTTTTATGTTCATCTCTTCAAAGCAAGCGGTCACATGTCGGGCTTTATGGCAAGGTGTTATCATCCTGCTGATAGACAAACGCTCCTATGCCGAACTGTGGCCGTAGTGTAGGAAGCGTATATTGGCCCAGGACGTTCATGGTTCCGTTAGCCGCAATCGGTAGACCAAAAACAAACCATCAGAAACAAGACCAGACCATTTCTCCTGCCTTATGTCCCAGCTAGGCTAGACTGGAAAAGGATGTAGCAGGGTTCACGTCACTTCTTGCCTGCATTACATTGGTCATCCTTGCACTAACAAGACGACGTTTCGTGAGACAGTGGTGAGTGATCTTTGGCTTATGGGCATCTCCTCCTTCCCCCCCCCCCACCATCTTTGCAAAAGTGCACTGATATTGTGTGCTGCTTTTGACGGACCAATGTGGTTAAGAGATGTTAATCAGACTGTTTTCCCACCGCCATCACATGGTGTTTCACTTCCTATAGCTTTCCACTTTCGGATAATGTCACCGGGCAAATCGCTTACTCTAGACCGTTGATTTGGGCAAATTTAATTTACACCTCTGTAGCAAGTATGCTCATGGCAACCTATCATTACGCTTCTTTGGAGTCGTTGAGCTGCTTGGATAACGGCACTTTCTTTGTTACAGCAAATACCAGTTTTCAAAAAATGTGTGGGTGTTTTTAACAGTGCTGTCAACAAATGGTTTTCATGTAAAGTATGGAACAACATACTTTCAGGCTGTCGGATTTCAAATGATCATTCAATGTACATGGTTATTCTAACTGATTAAAAAGTATTAGTTCTTATACCTCAGTAAATGTCAGTAAAGATACTTTATTAGAAATCATGAGTTGCGATAAATTTTTGTTTTAATTCATTTAATGTGTTATAACAATGTAGTAAATTGTTATGAACATTATCTGTCAGAGATTAGAAGTTAATGAACGTTATTCCGAATGATTTTGAACTCCAGTTGGTATGCTGGCGATGTGGATAATGGAATGCCAAATGGGAACGGAAAGTATTTGCAAACACAGCCTTTTCTCATTTACATGGGAAAATGGCTGAATGGACAAAGACATGGACGGGTGAGTATGTCTATGTTATGGATAATATCTCGTTTAGTTTGAATTTAGAGATACAAAATTTAAGCGCTGCCCGGAAATTTATAGTGTTGCATAATTTTATCTCCTAAATATCTTTAAATCTGCACTCGCATGAAAATAAGTTTGAAGCCATCTAAAACTATAATATAATCAATTCATAATAGAAATTCTGTCATATTTATTGCAAGTCGGTTTTTATTAATGTTCTTACTATCTTCAGGGCAGTGAGGATCACAACATAGTGGGTACCTGCTTTTACGACGGTGATTGGATGTTTGATGTACCTCACGGTGAAGGTGTCATGCATTTCGAATCGGGAAATGTTTACGAAGGTCAGTGGATTAATGGCCAACCTCATGGATATGGGAAAATGGAATGGAAGAATAAAGGGCAAATGTATCAAGGCCAGTGGGTCAGAGGAGTTATGGTAAGCATACATCAGTACTCAACGCGCATTCCAGAAGAACTTGCATTTGGCGTATACGACAGTAAATTAAGAACAATTATAATGAATTAAATTCTGAAAACTACTGAAATATTTCTTCCACAGGACGGTCACGGAGAATATTATTCGTTCGTGGATTTAGATAAGGCGTTGCACCTCATTCAGCCGAACACATACAAAGGCGATTTTGTTAAAGGTCTTAAGCATGGCAGAGGTATCTTTCTCTACAGCGACGGATCCAAATACCAGGGAGAATGGAAAAACAACATCAAAGAAGGATTCGGTAAACCAAACATCACAAACAAAATGCTTCCTTTTTAATTAATCCAAAACCTAACGTAGTCACCTTGATATTTTTAATTTCTTCGGGGAATTCTAGCCAAGGACTTATTTGCCTCTGTCTAAAACCGCCATTAGAGGCACAAAACATTGTCTCAACTACTGTTTCATAAGGATTGAACTTTATTAGTAGAAGGTTAAATGTGATAGGAGAATAAGCATATATTATAAAATTACATGGTTAACCAACCATGTTTTTTATCAGCACAGTCAGTTCCTAACTGTGTACGTTGTGTAGTATGTATGCCACATCTAAGAAAGTGCCATTTGTTTGAGGAAAGAGTGCCTTTTGCCTAATTAGCAACAACGCTGATTACAGTATTCTTAACAAAAGTCAAGGCCGTATTCACGGAAATGGGGAGAGGGGTTTGGGTTTAACCCCCTTTATTTGTGAAGAATTCAAGCTAAAAGGTATTGGAAATTCAGAGGATATGATATAAACCTCTCCTTAAAAACCTAAACCCCTTCCTTTTATAAATCCTTGATACAGCCCTGTCTATAATGATTGAATATTTTTACATTAGAACTTTCTTTTAAGGCCATCATACATGAAATTGCATCATCAGAGAGACATTAGTCGTACATGCTATTACAGTATCAATATACATACCATATGATATCATAAAATCCTTCTGATTGTTTAGGGATTTACTTTTTCAAAAATGGTACCCAGTATGCGGCCAATTTCGCCAACGACGTTGTCGAAGCCTTTGTTTACGAAGATGGAGAAGCTTCACCCATACGAAGACAAGAAACGCCGCATATCATGATCGAGCAGATGAAAAACGCCGTCCAGCAACAATTCTGTCCAGATTTCAAGGATATTTTTCAGATGATCCCATGGAACAAGTGGAATGAACAGAAAGAAAAAGTAAACATAAAATTGAAATTTTAGGCCAATAATTCCCAATTTGGATTTAACCGTTTTCAACACAAGCCATGTTAATGAATTCCTTGGCCACATTGCCTTTAGATTTGACATTTACATTTGATATTAGATTAAATAGTGAAAATGCCATATTTTGATATTATATTGTTATGATATTAATATCTTTTTGTGCTAATTTTTCAGGTTCAGAATGTTATTCTGCGCCATTTAACCTTCTTGAAGACCATTTACTGGAAGTACGGCGAGTTAGGGATAGATAAAGAGAAACGAACTCATAGGATTATGAATGGCCTTCAGTTTTTGCAACTCTGCAAAGACTTACAACTTCATGATGCAGGGTTCTCCTTGGCCAAAGTCCACCAAATTTTGAGTAAGTGTTCTTGTATTTTTTAATAGAAGGAAAAACATCGCAGTAGATTTAATTATAAAAACAGCGTCCGTTTATATATCAAGAATCTTCTCACGCTAATAGTAGATAAATAAATAAAATGTAAAAATCATGTATTTAAAGAGGGAATATCAAGTTTCTCAACTACTATTATGTTACTATAAAGTGAAAACTTCTAATCCACAAGGTGACCTTGGCCAATAATTTTATTCGTCATGAAAGAAATCACAATAAAACTAATATACACATGTACTGTATTATAGCAACTAGCAGATGCATCCGGCGTTGCCCGGGATAATTACAGTTGTAGGGAAACAGAACAATCTCAAGAAGTTAAATAATACTGTAACTCAAATTGGTTTTCAGTAATTCTACAATTTCCTGCTGCAGACCAAGTTCCCGTTGTTCAGATGTTTCCGACGCCAAGATAACTTTTTGTCTTCTCTGACCAATAATCGTTCTTTTCTTCGGTGACATTTCAATAGATATGAATTAACATGTATCCTTCGAACGATTATTAAAGAGCACAATACATTGTTCTTGCTGATTTGAAAAGTCGAGTTGATATATGCTTTGTTATCGGTTATGTCGTAAACAGACGCCCGAGACCGACCAGCGTCCTTATATACCCAACCCATTGGAACAGGAAGATGAAGCTGCCGTCACTTCTACACTGTTCAAGGGTTCCAAACCCACAAACAAAAACACAAATTATCCGAACATTTGTTAGACACGAGAGAGAGACTGCCTATGTATATCGTGCTATTATACTCATTTTCTGCTCAAACAACTTTCTTCTTTGGCAGCAGTGGATGTACTGTACATGATCGTTTGTGTCTGCGTGCTCTGCAATCCCACCAATTTGAGTAGGGTTATTCACTACTTGGTAATCTGTTATGGCAATTCGCACTCTGCTCTCGATGTCTTGAAGCAAAACTTTGCAATTCATCACTTTGTGTGGTCTAGCAGTCGCCGTTTCTTCTGTTGACACGCTTGCATCGCCGACGGCCGCCTGGGAACTTCGATGACCACTGGGTCACTCACCACTTTCTCAGTTTCATAATAGTCTGCTAACTCTCTATATCTCCAGTTATTGCTCATTTTTAAAGATTTTCAAGAAAATGTTAAGTTCTAAGAACCATCAATTCTAAGAAAAGCCCGAACAACAGGAATTCAATTTTGTTTTATAATTCGCAGAGGTGGGATGGAATCTTCATTACATGTCTTAATGAACGTTATTTATATTGCATAAACGCTGCCTTGCATTGTTGGTCACGAGATACCTCTTATTAGTATGCCCTGCCATCGTTATGAATAGCGATTATTATCGATAATTTTTATTTTTCGAAATCTAATGTAGACAGTGGCCTTCCTCTTGCTTTGAAGAGCAAGTGTACAAAATTTCATCAAGATCAGAATAAAACTGTTGATTTGTATTAGAAAACAAACAAACAAACAAACAAACCCACAAACATTCTTCTTTATACAGGGTGTATCTGAAATCCTGTCATAAACTTTTGTACTCACATGTGAGCACGTGTTATGATGTTGACTGCGTAACTCGGAAACAACTCGTTGGAATTCGATCAAATTTAACCATATACACAATTCTATGTGCCCTATTATTCCCCCAAACTTCATTATGCATTATAGAACCTGAGTTATTAACTTGTTGATCTTAGTGGCGGCATTTTATTTGTGTTCATATGAACTTTTTTTGCTTAGAATTATCCATACTACCTCCTCTAAAAGTTTGTGACAGGGTTTCAGATACACCCTGTGTATATATATAGATTAGACAAATAATCTTTCTAAAATTATAGGAACGTCATATTTATTGAAGCATACTGTTTTTAATTTAAGAGAAAAGGAAATCTAATAGAGTCCCATGGGACCAAAAACAAATCTATCCGTGGAAATTCATTAAGAAGATTTGTTTCCTGGCGTTTGTCCTTTATCGAGACAGGTAATCAAATAAGTTCATTAGTGAGTTTTAATAAGTCATTTTTTAAACTAACATATTGCATTAGAATAGTTTGACCTCCTTTGACCTCTCTCTTTTTTAAAGATTTGTTTACGACGTTGGGGAATGTCTAAATGAACTGGTCAAAACGCGGCTGAAAGTTAGAAAGGAGTTTGACGGTAAATGCAGTTTTAATCAAGACATCATTTGGATAAGATGAAACTTTGTTTAGCGCATTTTAATTGAACAGAGGCTTTATTCTAATCTAATCTATAGACGTGGTTTATAAACACTTTCCAAAATAGTGTATTTTATTGCATATCCTAGAAGTTTGGTTAGTGTTTTCTTTGGCAGCCTTGAATACGAAAATAACGTATCCAAAATTTCTCATTGGTGTACGGACACTTAATCATCCGATAGTTCATCACCCGACGGTTAAACACCGACATTTAATCACGTCGATGTTTAATCACTTGACATTTAATCACCGGACATATAATCACGTGATTGTTTAATCCCCGGCATTTAACCACTAAAAAAAAATTTAAGCTAATTTCTGTCACGATTACAATCCCGCCATCGTCCCAATTGAAACGTGAAACCATTTTCAAACGGCATCAGAAGGAATAGCCAGGACTACTAACATTGTTGAGGACTGACTTTATGGATTACATACACTTTTTCAATGCTACCATCCGACACTATGGACTTTTACGAAAGGAATCGAGAAGGATATACAAATGCAACGAACGGGATTTTTGCAAGGCATCGCAGATTCACAACCAACTGTGCAAAAATACAGTGGATCACTATTCAAAAAGTGAGATTTTAGTTTATTTGCGATGTATTGCCCATTTATCTTATGTATGATTAAATTCGGTTAATTTTTACTATCTGCAAATTCGCGCGATGAGTGAATCCGCAAACTAAATTGTCACGATTTCTGTGACCAATAAAATAAGTACTGGCCATTAATCCAGTAACCGGCCAGGGGGGGGACCAACTGCCCCCTGTAACCAAATAGGTTGGGGTATGTATATTTAGGTAACCCCCGGAGGGGGACGTCGTAGACAGAACATCGAAGGTGCTCGAGTAACGGAAAACAGTGACCAGCGAGGCCCGCAGGGCCGAGAGTGGGACTTGCGGTTGCGCAACGCACTTGCGATTGTGCAGATAGTAAAAATTAACCTTAACTTCTATTTTTTCAAAAATTGTTCTCATCATTTCAAGTTTTTAGTGGTTCAGCGTTCGTGATGAACAATCACGTATTTTTTTGGTGGATAAACGTCGGTTATTAAACAATTAAATTCAGTTTATCTCTCTTTGCTGATGCAATATGATGAGACGGCGGGTTAAGGGCTTGAGTGTGATTCCAGTTGGTAAATGGCTTTCGATTTACATTTTTCTGACTTTTGATTTTAAGAGACTTGGCGTAAAATTTTCCGTATTGTCTGATTTCTGACTAATTTCAATACATTATATCCGCATGTCCATCTATTGCAGGCAGGGAAATTCGTTAAAAATAATTAACATCAAAAGTATACGCTTATTGTTTCTAACTAATTTCTTTTCATCTCATTCTCCCCCCCCCCCTCCCCGATGAATGCGAAATTGTTAATAAAGTGATTTTGTTCACTCTGAAAATAGCCAGCCAACCACCGTACGACAAAAATCTGTTGTAGTCGAAATCGAACTAACCTTGTAACTTTTCAATGCAGACAATCAGACGGAGAAATTGACGACAATCAGGACCAAACAGTTGTGTATTTCGGACATCATCATTGACAGTGAACAGTGGTACTGAAATTTGCTCGTTCTCTCGATTGTGTGATGCTGGGTTTATGAGCAGAGATATAATGCAAAACTAGTTGTACTCTATTGTGAAAAAAGCTGTCCAGTCAAGATGCTGGCAGTCAGTGCACTTAAAATTGTCATTTAATCTTCAAACACAACTATGTTTAACCACAAAAAGAAGGATTTCGTTCTGTATATTCCTCGTGCTAATTTTAACTTAAGCGGTGACTAAGAGAGCTGAATCATAGCCTTTCCAATTCTGGAATCCGCTAAGGACATAGATTAAAGATTTGCACGTCCAAATGTTTTCCCTATAATTTTATTTGGGAAAAAGTGAAAGGTCGAAAAACGAAAACGCCCTAACCGAAACCTTAACTTAAATCTTGATAAAATTTCACTGTACTTGAGGGCAGATATCTTCGGTAACGGGACATATTGGTGATACATTTTTATTGATGGCTATATGCAAATGATGTCTAAATTGAACCAAAATAGGATCCACATAAAAGAATTCTGTTGAAAACATTATCAAATATTTCTTTTTTTTTCCTTTACAGGGGTGCTTTATGCGACACCAGAGAGAAGTATATATATTTGGCCTTATATACCTAAATTGCGTTCCATTTTCCGCCAGATTTGCTTTGCCTATAATAAGCCAGTAAGAATTAAAGAAAACGAACATAATTTCCAGTCCTTGTGGTATCTTTGGTTTAATTGTGTCTTTTTTTTATTTTTAACAGGGATTAGATAATAATTTTATGTCTATTAGAACTTTCTTAAGATTCTGGAAGGTAATTCTTTGTTTATATTTACTGTTTAATATTACTAAAGAAAATCACTATAAATTACTGTCAGGAATTCGAAAATGAGAGAGTTCATTTTGCACCCTATGGTCATATTTTGAGAGAGAGAGAGAGAGAGAGAGAGAGAGAGAGCTGTGACATAAGCTTTCCAGTTCTCAAGTCCGTCCGTTCGAATCTCCGTGAACAAAGATATTTTAGTCCCGGCGGGCATGTGTTGAAGATATTATCAGGCCAAAAGGTGCAAAATGGCTTAGAAGTCGACGCACCCAAAAAATCTTAACAAATACACAAATAAATAAAATTCCGATTTAAATTCCGTTATCATACTAAACAGTAGGACCTTTATATCCGGGGGCTATACCTATTGCAGATGAACTGAAACCCCGGCTATAAATGAATGCTGCTGACCTCGTATATGAACCATTTATTGCTTATTTTCTTGAATTTCTAAATTTTTCCATTTTTCTCATTTTTCCCTTAGTTGATTGCAAATTTAATTTTTATTAACTGTGTTTATCTTCAATTATAAAAAAATAAACAAACAAACTCGCTTTCATGTACATAAGGGTTTATGCCAAAATCAAGCAAAATCAATTAACAGGGAAATGGGATTTTTTTGCAGATTTTTCTAAAGATAAGCCCAGTAAAAACTTAAGTCGTGCACAGTCGGAGGAAAAACTTCTGACTCCGACAGTTTTGGTCCTATACTGTCCTATCTCCGACTGCCTCTGAAGAATAAGCTTAATGGTGACGTTTGGTTAACCTTGTAGACAAACAACTACTGGTTATAAATAGACCTTGCGGATTTTTTTTCTGTAGTATTAAAAAAAAGAAAAATAACGTACAACCGTGATTTTAGTTACAATTTGTCTAAAGGTAATTATGAGATTTTAGCTACTTTTCACGATTATTAAAAAATAAAGAAATTTGTGTATTGCAGGAATAACAATTTTCGTTTGATAAATTCATGATTAGATCCAATAAAAACTGTTCTCCAAGAAAATTAATCCGCTCATCTTATTCGTTAGGATGTTGACCTCTTTAAAGCACCTTTGAACACGAAGAGAATGGTCGCCATTTTGGCTCTTGTGATGCCCTCGGTTTACCACGATGCCGTCTACGAAATCGATGTAAATGTGAGAATTTCGGATTTCTTATGATTAGTGACAAAATAAGGCCACTTAGTTTCAAAATTATTTTGAAATATTCTGTTAAAAATTTCAAATAAAACACTCCACAATTTTTTTATTTGCAAGAGCGTGTATTTTTTTTTTTTTGTAGGTATTAAATTATTATTATTCGTATCACGTTTAGTGCCAGCGTTTATAACTATATTTATTCGTTAACTTCGTTCAGATGTGTCTTCTTGATTTTATCGACGTCGTTCTGGCTTCTGCCGAAATCTATCCTCTTCGAGGGGAATGCAACAGAAAGATACCGATCTTGCCCACCATGAATGTAGGAGAGTTTCTACGTAAGAGGCGTCAAGACGTGGAAGACAGATGTCTGGCACAGAACATCCTATCAACGGAAAACGGTGCTATGAAAGCCGAAGGGACTTTTCAAAGCAAGGCTTCTCAAACAAAAGGATTAGCGACGAGCGCCACTAAAATTGCACCCGTAGGCAGCGAAAGAGCTAAAAGTGCCGAAACTCAAGAAATCTCGAGTTCCAAAGAAGGAGATGAGTGCTCAAGATGCGAGGAATCAGTAAGATCTTGATAGGAAAATCCTTTTTCAATTACTCACACTGATCGACACTGAAATTTCCTCAACCTGAAGGACTAGGATGCAAATGAAAGGAGCGATAGATGTGTCTAAGAGCAGTTTTTTTCTCTAACCTCATCAAGAATTGAAAGACACCATTGGAAAAAAAAACCACACACAAACCATTTTTACCTCCATCCATCTGATAATTGGCATGATCTTCTGAATCGTATCGGATTCATCACTGCTAGCTATTTGGTGATAAAATTTCATTGTCGAGCAGGAGCATAAGTCTTCTATGAAAGTAATCATCTATACTGTTTCATTGCGACACATTTTACGCACTGTAATTGCATTTTATTTAGAGGACCTAACGTTAAAATGGACGAAAATGACACCATTTTAATCCCAAAGTTTAGTTTCATAAAGAGCTAACCAAACTTTAGGAATTCATTCCAATGCGCGCAGGGATGAGAAAAGATTCTATGAATCCTTATTTCAAAATGTTGTAAGAGAAACGGGAAGACATTGCAAGTTAAGCTAATAGACAGTTAATCAATTTTACAAAAAGATGGTTATTATTATTATTATACAAATGCATAATAATAATAATAATAATAATAATAATAATAATAATAATAATGAAACACAGAGATATTTAACCTGTACTTAGTTCATCCTGAGTAAATAATTTATTTCTGTGTTCGTTCATCTTACAGTCATAGTACTATCATGGTACTAACTTCTAATAACCATGGTACTATTATATTGTAGTGTGGTTTTAGCTGTTGTAACTTGATCAGTGATCTGTAATTTTACTATTCTTTCACAGGAAAAATCACCAATGACAATAATGGATTATTTTTCATTGGATTCTATTGGTAAGAAAAGATAATTTTTTAACGTTTACTTTGATTAAAATTTGTTTTTATTCTAATAAATTTGTCCCCCCCCCCCTCCCTCTACGGAGACGTGACCAACAACTTCAATTTCAATAACAGTTTATGCTGCGTGGCCATTTTATGATAATAGAAGATGTAACTTCTAGTACCGTGTTGAGAGGCTCGTCTGGACTAGTGATGGGAAAAAAGAATAATTGTATCGATTCGTTTTATATAATACGCGATATATCATAAAATTTAACCCAATATTAGGAGATCGAGATAAGTTTTATTATTATTATTCTAAATATAAAAGACATTTGAACTGAACATTTGTTTATTGAAACACTGAATTGAGTTAAAAGAACAATAAATTAAAAACCAATATCAAAAATGATTTCTTCAGAAAGACAATTGTTTCTTTTAAAGAATTGTAAAAATAATTTATTGAAGAATTTTTAAATGACTTTAATTGAAGGTTTCTGCATCGATATTGGCCGATATTTCGATAAACATCTGCATATTTGCAGCTGATATATCGATTCAAAATATTGCAACATCGGCACATACTGTATCGATATATCAATGTACTATTATCGATATTTCTATCAGAATATTGGACAGGAATGGCTCAAGGATAAGGTCCCGTAACAACTGACTTTGGTGGGTGGTTGGTTTCACATCCAAATAAATTTCAATTCCCACGACTGGTCGATGATTTGGGCACTCGCAGGCCAACAAATTCTTGGCTTTGCTCCTGGAATCATCCGGACACGAAGCAAGCTCTGTCATGCTGAAAAAAGCCATGTTTATTATTCCAAATTACGATTTAAACTTCATTTTTATTTGGAGTTACATCGACCGAGTATAATTGCCTTACATTGCCCATCAGTTTTACGATAATTTGATTTTATAATCATACTTATAATTTTATAACCAATGGAATATTTAATAAGTAAAAATAAAGAACGGGTTGACGTTGTTGGCAACTGTGACCCGATACGACATTCCATTCAGTGTGTTGTCTACATGAATTGCAGAATCTACAATATCTCCTGAAAATAGAACTATCAACAGCCTTTAATGACGACAGGCCTACCACACAGGACTGTGCATCGCCTCGTGTTGTTTTTGCCAATTGGGACTATGATACATTTTTCCAATCGGCGATAGTCTATGCAAGGTGTTTCTGGTCTTATTGCTTTGCGTTGAAAGTTGTTGTATTCGTACAAATGGTCCGCTCTTTAAACCGATACAGGACAAAGTCCAGCGCAATAAGTTCAGTGCGTTCTGAATTTGTTCTCATCAATCCACTGTTAAACTGGTCGGCTATTTCACGAATTCTTGCCCCGACGGATGGCAAGCGCTTTTGACCCGAAGAGTTGTCTCTTAATCGGGGCTGAAGTTTACTACGAGAGGTGAACCTAATGTGGCCACTCAGCTTGTATATTAAACTATGGCAAACACGACCATTAAGGGTCCAGCTTCATGTTGGGTGAAGTTTGATGTCTTTTACCGTGACCAGGGAAATAGGGAGAATATATCGGTTGGTAAAATGGATGTCTGGAGGCACAGACTCAGCTATGGCGCTACCCCTAATGGTCACTTTGCCGTGGATGGGGGAATTTTAACTTTTATTAAGCCATGAACGCCAAAATCCATTCCTAGCAGTCCAAAATGAATACGAAAGAGCCAACAGCATTTCCAAATTTTACTTCTTACATCGCGGTTTTTTTTTATTTGTTTGTTGATTTTATTTCATTTCATTGTTATGCGTAAAATCCTAATCATTTATTTTTTCAATAATTAAACGCATGCTTGGAATCCTTAGTCATTGTTAAGGGCATGAGGGATAAATAAACAAACAGAAACATACAGAAATTTCTTTCCACCAAATTCTCAAGTATTTTCTGAAGCTCCAATATTAGAAAAAAATTCACAAGTTAATCGGCACATTATACGAAGATAGAAAAGGAAGAGGGAAATGGTTGACAATGACTGGAATAAAAGTGGCGACCCTGTTCATTCTATGCGTCATGTTGTTCCTTCAGCTTCAGCTGCTCATCATCAATTTGAGGATGATCGCCGAAATTTGATACTTAGGCTTGCAAACTGTAAAAGGTGAGCTTCTATAAATACTAGTGTCATTATTTAAACCTCGATAAAAATAATATTCCGAAATACTGTATTAGATATTATGTACAGAACTTGGGAATTCTTCGCAATTAAGATATTCAATAATTGGAAAGAAAAGATGTCACTGAATAGAAAGAGCGTAGGCAAGAACAGATGAAGGTAGGCCATTAGGTTATTATGGCCAGTTAATTCCTTCATTTTATGCTCGGATTCGGACACCAGAACGTTATTTTTAAATGTTTTTCTCTTCCTTGTTCTATTATTTTTTACAGTTCGAATCGAATGTATGTTTTTGTGAACAGTTCATACTTTACTACACCTGTAATTTAAAAAAAAAGATAAACATTAACTTTTCGAATCAAATTTCGAAATAAATGCTTTAATATTCAACCACACGTTAAAACTAGTATCTATACCCGAGTCCCGGTAACTATGAACTAAGTCTAAATGCGCATGTGTTGACTTTATCAAAAACCGTATCGCTCCAATTCACCCTTTCTTTTTGAATGCCATTTAAAAGTAAGTTGTTATATTAGTATGAATTTATTTTGAAAGTATACTTCGTTGACACTATTATTTTGATTATTTCGCAACTGAATGCTAAATTGTACAGCTTACTAATTCGCAGAGTCAGTGGATATAAAATTCTATACCCATCATGGCAAGAGTACATGAATGTGCTCTTGACTATGGAAGAAGGAGTGGTTATTTTTGTGCTATCCAGATCGCGTAAATTTTCCTTCCCTTTTCGATTTGTTATTGTGATATGCTTGAAGAAGTTTCTTCAGTTTATTTATTATCTTCTGTTTCAGTACAACTATGATGACTCTACAAAACGCTTGTCCACAGCGTTAATTTTGCTGAACGTGGTAATGAACTTATAAGAATTTGGATTTTGACAACTGTTTTGTTATTTGAGTGTATCGACATTTAGGTTATTTGCGCTGTTTCACATTATTATACAGTTTTCTAGACAAACACAAATATATGCGCACAGCAGGATGTAAATCCTAGAACTGGAAAACTTATGCTTTATCACTCTTGGCCTTCAGGCCGGCTCCAGACGAGATATCCAAACGAGAAACTCCAAATTTGGCCTTTTATTATTTCCGCTTATAGTCAAAAAGTGATTTCTTAATTAATAAAATGCTAAATATACAAGGATAGGCAGAGCTTTGTAACTTTGAAGAGAACGATATAAGAAAACATCTATGCAATGGACACACTCTGTGTTTGAAATGTTATAATGTAACAAAACACTTCAAGTTTGATGTAAGAAGTTCTCTAGATCTCCAAATGTTGCATCGGACAGAAGACAATGAGAGATTTTGGACTTTGTTATTTATAGTGATAACTTTCATCGGTGACTGCATCGGTGGTAAGATAACAGAGTAATTATATAATAAATTATAATAAAAACGTGACTGACCATGCTGATCTGTAGATACCTTGATGCAAAGGAGGAGACGTTGGATTTCACTATTTCCACAATGAGTTTATTCGTCATATCATAGAATGTACATTTCGGGTACCTGGTAGCCGAAATGTACATCTGTGATATGACGAATAAGCTCATTGTGGAAATAGCGAAATCCAACGTCTCCTCCTTTGGATCGGTGGTAAGGTCAACGCTCACTAATGCTGGTTTTGGGACTACAAAAATCCACGTGCCTTCCTGAAACATGAACGCCTCCTGAAGAGAAGCCTGTTTTCGCCCCTTCACAAAGGTAAAATGTAAATTCCTTCTTGGGGATGACCATTATAGCTATCGCTTTATCTGTACATTCTGTAACAGTTTCTCAGTCGGAGAAGATCAGTAACGCGCATTCACTTCCAGCAAGATAGAGAATGCACTTACCCTCATCTTGGAAGAGCGCGAGTGCCTCGAGATACCTTTCCCTGGTCGGTGGATTGTATGGCCACCTCGTTTCTCATATATGACACTTCTGCTTCTGGGTTATTTTTCTTTTGGATGCTCATTAAGAACGAATTTTTTATCTCCATTACCTGCAAATGAAGTCGAATCATTTCCGCGGTTAAGCCAGAGATATTTCGTGGTATGCGATGGGACGTTTGCCTAGTTTCCAATGGAATCTTAAGCATCCGAGGTAAAACCTGAAGCATTATGAATTTATGACATTTCAAGACATTGTGGCTGTCCTCTTTACTCTACCAAAGTTGCTTTAAAACGCCCTGATTAAAGAATTATTTCAAATACACAAAAAGGTTATCTCACGAGATCTCTTTTTATTGGTCATCGATTGGATATCCTCATTATGCCTTATTGGTTAACCATAGGCTTTTGACTTAATTGGAAAAAATGAGATGAATTTAAGTTATTTTTTAATTAGTTATGTCTTTGTTTATTTCAAATACAGAGTACGTGAGTGGTGACAAGGTAACAGACGCATGGCTGCACCGGGTGACCCGCTTCCTCGACTTAATTTTCTTTCCAATTATGAAACGTTGGTCTCAGATTGAGATGGAAGCTATTTTGGTTCACGAAGAGCAGTGTGGATTGGCTGCCGTCGCTCCGAGTTTCACCATTCAAATCCCTGCTAATTTTCCCGACTCGAGACCGAGCACAACGTGGCTTGACGAAAGCTGAAGATGGATTCTCACTCGGAACAGATACTTTTCACAGCCCGACGTCCGAATATTTTTGACACCGAATATGTTCACAGCGGTTATATGGACTCTTCCTCCACCTATAGACATGTTTAGACTACAAATTACTTTTTGGTTGCCCAATCAACATTTTAATTCCACCTGGGAGGCTTTATTGATTGAATGATCAATTTTTAAACATGTCAAAGTGATCTCTTGGAGTTTGTTCACAAGTACTATACTCGAGTACTTCTTTCCCATTTAATGTCCATTCCTTTCAATACCATCCAAATTAAGGCTATCTGCGATGATCTTTTTGATAAATGAGATAACCAATCGATAACTGAACCAAATCAGCCATCTCATCAAAATGATTCTAGAATCATTTAGACCGTTAACCCTATCAATTACGACACTCTAGACCGGACACGATTTACACTAAAGTGATATGTTTTTGTCAAATTTATGTTAGTTTTACCCCATCAGCCTATATAAAATCAAAATTTTGTTAATTAGTTCTTTGTTAATGTCTAGAAATTTTATTCCAACTTTCTATTGTCTGATATACTTAGAAGAAAGCAAAAAAAAAAAAAAAAATGAAACTAATGTATATGTAAAAATAGCAGATAACAAAATTAGGTAATTTAATTGTATGTATATAGTCTCATAAAATGGTCCAATTCTTTAGCAGTAAAGAACACAAGTGAAAATTTAAATAAAACGTAAAAGCTCTAAAACTATGCATTTGAAAATCGTTTCGTTATGCTAAATGTGTATTATACTTTTTTTGTCGATGGTTATTGCGCACTTAAGTTTTATTTACCAAGCAACGTTCCTCATAAAGGCTGTCATTTGCAAAGATTAATGAAGTAAACGTAAGCTAGTATAGGAAAGAAACTTTTAAGCTGCCTAAAATTTAATCTATATACAGAGTGTTTCAAATTAAAATTACCTTTTCGTAGCTCGCTACACCAAAAACTATTCTTCAGAAAATCATGAAATTTTGGGAATGCCTTAATGATAGGATTTTTTTTTCCAGAGCAAGAAAAAAAAAAGTTACAAAACCACCAATAGAGGGCGTGCTATAGCTTAATAGATAACGTAACACTGAACTATACAATTGCAGTGCAAAATATTTTGAATGCTGTGGACAGTTGCACGAGTTTGGCCTATAACTCCTGCAATACGCCGAACATTAGTGCTGCCATGGAATCAAGCCAAAAACTGTGGACACAACTATAGAAAGAAAAATAACTCCAAAACCACTATTCCACATAATAAACTTTAATATTTATTATGTGGAATAGTGGTTTTGGAGTTATTTTTCTTTCTATTAGTGCTGCCCATGAAATTTGACATCCTGTCCTCCATCTTGAAATGCGCCCTCTATTAGTGGTTTTTGGAGCTTTTTTTTTTTTTTTTTTGCTCTGGAAAAAATTCCCATCATGTAATTAAGGCATTCCTAAAATTTATTAATTTTCTGAAGAATAGTTTTTGCTGTTGCGAGCTACGAAATGATAACTTTGAGACACCCTGTATAAAAGTTCTTTGATAAATAAGTAGCTGGGCCTGTGGAATCATAGTGAGTAAAGTCCACTTATTTATTAAACCTCCCTTATAATGTAAATAGGAAATGGTTTATTCTTGTGGATAAAATGGTCCCCGTAAGATGGAGTCGGTTTATTATATAGAAAACGAAGGGAAGATTTGGTTTCGTCAGTTTATTTTATTTTTTTGTCGGAAATAGATATCCTGACACCTGAAGAAATACTATTTGAACTGCTGGACTCAAAAATTTTATTTTCCTTGCAATGATTATAAAATTGAAATCATTGCAAAACTCATTCATTATTATTTAATATTGATGTTTAGGTAGTTTTGTAAAACAGGTGAATTTTAATATGGGAAAAGACAAAAAATAAAAGAAAATTTCCAAACTCTTTGTGCACTAAGGAATTCTTCAACGCTATACCTACAGGGAGAGAAATAAGTTACCTGATTTAGGGGTAAATGTTAACAGGCTGTGTTCTACAAGTTTTCCATTGCCATTTTTAAAGTTACGGTTAAAAAGTTAAGTTATGATTTGAACCCTTAAAGAGGTCAAAGGTCATATTTGACACCACCATTGTTTAGCCCCTACCTAACTTCCTATATGTTGTATATGGGGGAGAAGGAGTTTTGACTCACCCTGTATATTCTGTTCTCCTTCATCTTACGTTATTCGCATTTAACATTTTTTTTTTTTATTTTATGAACAAGAAATTTTTATACCCGTAAAATTCATGAAACTCTCGGTTTTTTTTCTTTATATAATAAGGACTACTAAATTCTATGCTCTAATTTAAAAACTCGTTAACTTTTTCTAAAAACTATAAATTGTGTTCATTTTATTTTTCAGATAGATAAAACGTACAAAATTTGTTATTTATGTTATAGTTACGAGTTAATAATATTTCACCCAAAAGCCAGATATTTTTGGTAAACGTGAATCAGAAAACACGTGAAAGTTGGATTTTCAAAATAATTGACCTTAAAATAACTATAAATTGATATCAAATCACTTCCAAAAATATTCTTTTAAAAATAATTACAAATTTTAAAAACTGTAAATAATCAGCAGAGTATTTTAAAAACCTTTTTTAAAATTGGTATCAAAAAATACCCATTGTCCATATAAAATTTGTAAAGAATTTGCAAGTTTAAGAAAAAGTTTTTAAAATATTCTGATGATTATAAATAATTTTTAAATTGATTAATTTTGGAAATGGTTTAAAATTTTGATTTATAAATAACTTTATAAGTTTTGACAAAGGTGGAGTTTATACTTTTTAATTTAGATTATTGAAGTTGGCGAATTTTTATAAAATTTAATAAATTTCAATACACATTTGCATCCTCAAGCCATTCATCTTTAGCCACAATCATTTGGTAAACTTGGCTTCTTAAATATGTGAAAATTATTTTCAAAGTAACTGTCAGTTGCATAAAAATTTGTGATCTGCTAACAGGATGCGAGATTGTATCATACCAATTTTTCTCTTACATTTTACGATCTATCTTGTATATTATAAAGCAAGAAACGCATAGTTCAAATGTAGCTTTTAGCACCCAATAGCACTGTAGACATGCAGTGCCTCCTACTGGCTGACGTAGCTTACGTTTAAGTAACATGCTTTCGGGAGCAGTTTCCTCACCTCCCAATCTTACTGTGCGTTCAAGTCTAATCAATTTTTCACCCACTTTCCTGTGTTTAAATGACTTCAAATTTGGCGCAGATTCACTTCCTGTGGCAATACAATCCAATTTAAAAAATTTCAAAATTCAAATAGCCGGCCAGGTGGCCGAGAGGGCTAGGGCGTAGGCTTTCTAGTTCTCGAGTCCGCCTGGTCGTGGGTTCGAATCCCGCCTGGGCATGAATGTTTGTGTTTGTCCCGGGCTGCGTACAGATATAACTTGTGTAAAAGGCGCAAAATGACCTTAGTAAATCGACGCCAAAATTTCTAATAAACCAACCAAAATTCAAATTCTTTATTGGCTTACAACTTATTTTTCCTTTAATTTAAATCCCCGGCAGGGGATAGGATACTCTTCAGGTTTTCTTCCTTTAATTTACAGCCCGGGCAACCTATTCAGGTTTTCATTTTCATATGCAAAAAAAAACGTATACACACTTAATCAGATGTCATCGGTAATTTTTTCCGTAACAGCAAAATCGCTTTCATCCAGTTATTATATGCATTGAATGAAGACGATCCCAATATAAGATCACAACTGCCACCTAGACGTAGATTACTTGATATCTGGCTTGGTTTGGTTTGTTTGGTATTAACGTCCTTTTCAACTGCTATGGTCATTTCAGGACGACGTTATAGAGGCCGCAAATTTTGCCTCGCAAAGGTTCTTTAACGTGCAGCCGGCAAACGACTACACGGGACCAACGGCTTTAATTCCCCTCCGAAGGAAGTGCGGGTTCTCAGGAATTCCCTCTGAAAAATCGTCGTCGTCCTCGAACCCGCGTACTCGGGCATCAGAGGCGATCACGCAACCGCTGAGCCACCGAGGCCGATTACTTGATATCTGTTTGCTAGGATAATTTAGTGTTACAATTTTTATATAGGTTTTCTTTTTGCTGAAGTGTCTGTACATTTTTTGGCGGACTGTATTTGTAGCACAAGCATGGATTACAAATAGATTTTTAAACTTAGTTTAACTTTAAAAGTGCACTAAAAAATAGTGCCTCATAAGTAGGAATAAAAAAAAAAAAAAAAAAAAAAAAACCCCACCTGGCGGAGCGTTTAATATTTTCTAAACTACCAATATTTTATCAGTCTAGCAAAAACTCAATCATGTATTTATACTAGCATTCATAAATCACAAAAAGCACAAAAATACTTTGTGACGTCGCCACGCTTTTACATTTTTAAAATTTTTTGCATGCTTATTTAAGTAAAAGGCACAAAAATTACTTTTACTTTTTAGTATATTTTGTTTACTTTAAAAAGTGAGTTACTTATATTAAATCAGAATGGGCTTTCTCGTTTTAAATAGCCTAATGGTACCTAATTTCCAAACATACATCAAAGTAATTCAATTCCTGCAGCAAACTACAGAATTACTTTCGTGAATACATTTTTGAACTCAAAGAATGTAATTTATTCACAAGTAGTCTAATATTTTAATTAGAATTTTTAGCAATTCCATGATTTTTTTTTTCTAATTAATCCAATATTAATCTGAAATAAATGGCAACCAAGTTTTACATAATCCACCGCAATGCCATTGGTTTCCTAAAGAAATGGATTAATGAATACAAAATTTTAAACAGGTCAAGGTTATGTTTATTACGCATTATTACAATATTGAATTTTGGCTAAAGCAAGTAATGCCAACAGTTTTCAATACTGGGCATAGCAAATATATAAATTTGGATTTACAGCCTGTAAATTGAATTTCTTACTCTTTACATAAGTGAAACTAAATTTATAAATTCAAAGTTTTTAATGCTGAATAGGAGCCAGAGTAATCTACATGCTCTACTGAAACAAACCGAAGAACTAAAATGTGAACCAATTTCCCTGAGAATTACGACCAAATTCCAAAACTCAACTAAGAATGAATTCGAAAGCTTCAAAGAAAGTGGAAACCAAATCCTATAAACTGTATACCTAAAACTTGCCTGCATTTTAAGAATTCAATCTAAAACCAGTAAACGCCTCAATCCTATAAAACCAATAATATCCTGAATCCTATAAATTCATTCCTCGCAAAAATCCTATAAAACGACGAATTAGAATTCTCAAGTTCGTATTCAGCATTAAACCACTTTAAAAAGCAAGGAAGTACATTATAAATAATATTTGGTTTGGTTTGTTTGGTATTAACGTCCTTTTCAACTGCCATGGTCATTTCAGGAAGGCGTTATAGGGGCCGCAAATTTTGCCTCGCAAGGGTTCTTTAACATGCAGCCGGCAAACGACTACACGGGACCAACTGCTTTACTTCCCTTCCGAAGGAAGTGAGTGATCTCAGGATTTTCCTCCTGAAAAAATCCTCGTCGTCCTCGGCCGGGGTCGAACCCGCGTCCAAATAATATTTGGTTCTTATGCTGTTGTCTTTTAAGAATCTTGTGTTGTAGTCCAAATCACGATCTGGAATATTCAAATTAAAAAAAAAAAAAGTCAATTAGTAAAAATGAATGAATAAAAAAGATAGAAATAATTTTCTTTAATAAAGGATGTAGTACTAGTTCGCTAACAGTCAGTTTTCCTTCCACACAAGATGATCCTTGCTGAATGTCGATGTCCTATTGGAGGTTATTGGAAGTAAAACCTTCGACGATAAATAAACCTAAAGATTTCAAAAGCTGAACACATTAAGATTAAAATGATCGGAAACAATTCTGTATTTACCTCTTTGAGGAACCAACTTTCACTGCTTAACGACCGTACTGCAAAAGGCAACATCTGAATTTCACGACAATCTCGTCATAGGGGATGCTGAATATCTTCCGAGCCCTTTGATATAGTGAACTGCATAAAATATTAAAGCACATTAAATTTTTCTAAACAAGAAAATAGGAATTTCTTGGTTTTAAATCATCTTCAATGCATAAATAAAGAAGATCCTATGGAGAAATAAACTAAAAAAATATTACATGTACATTTCAAATGCATGCAAGAGCGATCGTATAGACCTATGATTTTTACCTTGTGGGAAGTCTTTCAGATAAATTCCTCGACGGGATGGATTATTGTGCAAATTCCTCAGTTTCTTATTACAGCGTTGATTATTTCTCGAGTTTTCCCCCATTTCAAGTTGCTTAACATAACAAGCAGTTTATTAGGAAAAGATTTCAAAATAACAGGGTTTTTTTTGTCTAACTTGAAAAATGCTGCTTATATGTTTGTCTGGTCATGTTTTAAAAAAAATATCAAGCATTATATTTACTTAAAATCTTGAAGGCAGTGAAGTTTTAATAGAGCATAATGTTCACCTTAGAGATGTTTTTACAAGACGAAAACTACTGAATTACATAAAGGCCACAGAGCATATTCATCGGTAACTTCAGCTTTATCTCACGTCTACAGCGGCTGGGACTGAAATTTAATTCAAATAACATTAGATTTTAAATCTAAACTATTTAAATCTAAAAATTTAAACAGATTTTTAAATATCTGTTTAAAACTATCTAAACTTGTTCTCTCAAGTTCTCTCGAGGGGCTCCTTGGCTGCTGAATGATGAAAGCAAAGCTTTCGAAAAGCGCTTACAGACTCAGGTTGTATTTTTTCATTTTATTTTCGGTCTTTTTCTTTTTGTTCAATTCCTGTTTCGTTGTGGAAAAAGAGTTTTATTTTATTCTTAACTTAATCATATTTAAAGTAATGATCATAAAGATCCAAATGAATTCAATTTTGAAAAATCAAAGAAAAAATGCGTTTAAATTAAATACTTACCGGATGATTCATGATGAAAAGAAGTCATCGATTGTTAATTTTCCTACAACATCAAAGATGAATCACTGAAATGTTGGTGCGAAACCTATATCACTGCAGGAGAAATTTTCAAAGATAAGGAAACAAAAGATTCCATATATGAAACAATTTTGTATTAAGTTTTCTAAGTTTCATTGTTTAATGAGAAAAAAATTCTGTAATTAAAGACTGTTTTAATTTGAAACACTAATTGCTATGAAATTGTGAGATGGCCTTTTAAGCTAGTCTTGAGTGTATCTTAGTTACCTGAAAGAAATTCCATCGCAATCAATCCACTTTCAATAACGCCACCTAATTGGAAAAAAACCATCTAAAACCAGCACATTAATTTATTCATACGATTATAATTACTAAACAATATTTAGCTTTTTTACGAGAATCCCGATTCTTGTAATCTGATAGATTAAAAATATCTTTATAAGCTGATACTCACTATCCTTGATAGCAGTGGCTTGTAAAAATTTTTTTGCACTTGCAGCAAACTGTTTATCTAGAATAACTTGTAGAA
The DNA here is from genome assembly GCA_023313115.1 of Rhysida immarginata. Lineage (NCBI taxonomy): Eukaryota > Metazoa > Arthropoda > Chilopoda > Scolopendromorpha > Scolopendridae > Rhysida > Rhysida immarginata. The sequence goes on along the minus strand of JAHWFO010047825.1, from coordinate 2,335,983 downwards.
AGTAGTGGCAGGAGATTAAAGTAGCATTTTACTTACCAACTGATCATACTACCAAAATAAGATAAGTCATATTTATATATAAAACTTAACATCATAAAACTTAGAATATAATGAAGCAAATCTACCGTTAATATTAGAAGTGTTATATTAGAAGGAGGGGGAGTGTTAAATAGGGAAGTTAAGTAAATTTGCTTCTTTATGCATAGATTCCCTTTTCCTTGAAATGAATAAAAATTTAATTCCCATCTTTAAAAATATTGGTAATATTCAAAGTTATAATCCCATGAGCCCAACTCTTCGAAGTTTCCGGAATACACACGCGCGCACGCGCACACACGAGAGAGAGAGAGAGAGAGAGAGAGAGAGAGAGAGAAATGGCGCCAAATATTCATTGTCCAGTGTCTCTTCACGGAGGAAACTGCACTGGAACAAATTCAGAAGCATTCGTCTTGAACATGTGCAAAGAATCCGAACCGATGTTATCTCAAATAACATCCATAAGGGTAGAGCTGAAACTACAAGGGTTTTATCCACGTATAAGCTAACATTCGATAAGTGAAGATTGCACAGTGTTCAGATTCTCCTAGCTCGATAATTTTTGGAAAAAATTGTTGAATCGAAAACGTTCTGTCACATTCTGTTGTCGAAGAATACATGAAATTTAAACCAACTTCTTCACTTGACGGAACCAGACCCGTCAACTTTCAAGCTGAATTTGTTCAATATGATGCACGATCCAAGTAAAGCTTCATTCCAACCTACAAATAAAAAATTTAACACAATAGCAAAGCAAAATAAAATTAAATTTGACAGCTATAGCCCTTTCCCCATACAAAATACTACAAATCCCTTTCCTTAAGCCGGATCACAATTTTCAAAACTAACAAGGATTTCATATAGACAATTAACAGTTCAAAAAGTCACTTAAAGTTCTGCTTGACAACGTCCTCAGTCATCACTCATGATATAGAAAATGGAGAAACGAGTTTACAGGACGTAGCATGAATTCGAAGCCAGATCAAAGACGCACAATGTGATGCTCACTCTCGACGGCTCAAAAAAAGCTGAAATCGTGCCACCCTTTGAATTTCCGAGGAAACTACAGTTTATTCGACACCACAAATTAATTTCATGAGCAGTCTTGAAAATACTTTCGAAAAAGAAAACACGCTATATACCCCCTTCCCCGCACACAGTAACAAGAACCCCGTTCCCTACTTCACACATTCACAGTTCAAAAGTCACTTGAAGTTCCGAAGTCCTCAGTCGTGATATCGAAGCTGGAAGCTGAAGAAACGAAATTAGAGGAAATAGCACGATGGATTCCAAGCCAGATCAATATGTGCAAATTCTGACGCACAAAGCTCAATCACGACGGCAAGTTGATCACACGAACACTCACACACTACACCCCCCCCCCTTCAGACTTTTATCCAGCTCTTTGCAAGTCTTTCACATTCAGCTAAGTCACAATCACAAACTGTAGAAAAACACTGGCTGCAAATCAGACTTCTTAACTGCAGATTTATTCGACACTACAGAAATTAACTTCATGCGCCCTCATCTCTATTACGACTTCTGAAATAAAGCAAATACGCTATATTCGTAATGAAATCAAAATAGAGTAGTTTTTCTTAAAAAATAATTAATACTTACAATCTTGAGATTGCGACTTTTATCTTTGATTTTGAAACGAAAGTTGGGTGGCTTCCTCTAAGATTAAACAAAAAAAAAAAAATATGCAAACATTAATTTATGTCATAAAGGTGCTGCATGAAGAAAACGTGATCCAATTATTAATAAAGTTCATTAAATATATTAAACAAAATATTAGACAAAAAGCTCCATGTCAAGTTAAAATAATAGAAAAAATATCTCTAGCTTCATTTATAAATTTTTCCTTAGGGAAAATTCACGTTCTCTTTATGCATGTACAATAGGTTAAACCACACATTCTGTGTTTTAGGAAAGAATCTGGGCATATTAGGATAAATGCTCCCGCAGGAAAAGATTGGAACCAAAGTCAGTTTTTTAACCTGTAAAATTTGGAAAAAGTATTAGAAGTTGTTTATAACAAAAATTTAGGATAGTCTTAAAAATACTTAAACATTAACTTAGTCCTAAAATGCATAAATATCAACTTATCTAGATTAAATATTCTATTACTCACCATTACGAACCTTAAAGCCTACACACACACATCTTAAAATTAAAACACAGATTGCCGGACAGCAAGCTTCCCTTTACACGCGGGAACCAAACTGTACGCACAATGTTTACAAACTAAGATCGCTTTTACCAATACTTACGAATTGGTAATTAGTTACCTAAAAACAGTGTAACCCTTGCCTTGTACCATGAGGAAAAAAAAAACACGAAGTTAGTAATTTACATTTATAACGCTTTTACCTAACAACCCTAACCATGTTATTATTGGTTGGTCACCGTTCAGGGACAATTGGATTGTATGAGATCCTATGTAGAAATCCAACGTCAGATTTTGTTTGGTAGACCAGCCATGGTTAGTAATGGGCAATCGAGATAGATAGACAAATGGGCCAGCACCAGTATGCAGCAGAATGCATACCGCCTGAGAAGGCATGGTACAAGGGCTGTTGGAATGAAACCAAATTAGCCTTATGGATTCACACCAACGTCAAGGGAGAGTGCAGTAGAACACGCTAATTGACGTGTCTACAGAATGTTGTTGTGGTCCTGTGTTTACTGCCTTGACACGGTTCACTCATCACCGAGCCATAGTTTCTAGGTAGTAATAACTAAGTGTTATCCTGTGCTTGCTGTCCGCCCCGGTTCCTCATTAGCCGAGACAGACAGCAACCGCTAAAGTTTAAAAATATATATACATTAAATTTTGAGTATTTTTAGAATGTGAAAAAAATATTTTAAAAGCTATGGGGACAGGGAAGAATTATAAGTGTTTAAATTTGAATTTTAAGTGTTACTTAAATCTAGAACTACTTAAAACTAACTTATAATAAAATGCATGTTATTGAATGTGTATGTGTATTTGTGTAATGTCGTCTTCAGCCGCCAAAAAGTTGTCTTCTGCACCTGAAAAGTTAGCACATTAAGATGCCCTGAAAGGCCTTCGACACCCACTTTTAATATAAAGGGATAGCGAGGTCTTTCCCCGTCCTTTAAGTATTTATACCAATAAGCCTATCTTCGTGCGCTGCTGTCCTCTTCGGACTACTGAGGGTCCCACGTGGAGGGAAAGTGGTCCGCCTTTCCCTACCTAAATTTAAGCTAAACTAGCTACTACGTTAAAATTTTTGCGATTACCAAACATTTCCCTTTAACGTTAAGAAAACGTTACATACCTGTATCTTCACTTTTATAGAATTAAATCAGTTGCAATAAATTTAAAAATTGACAT
>JAHWFO010047825.1:2320098-2330237 GCA_023313115.1 Rhysida immarginata | reverse complement strand
TGTTGTTGCCCCTCCCTATATCCACACTTGGTAACAGCGTTTTGGTATCTTCCAAATACAAGCATCTCGATTTATTATGCAAAAAAAAAATAAATGAAAGAAGTTTTTAAGCACATGCTTTTACGTTATAAAATGCTCTAAAATAATCAAATAAATAAGATAATAATAGGAATTCATAAAATTAAAATAAGGTAAAAGTGTGATGGCTTTTATAATAAAAATTAAATACTATTTGATAAATATGATTTTATATTCTTTCTTTACGTTTTCCTTTCTTTTCGTATTTTAATGCTATAATAAACACTTCATGCAGTATTTCATTTTAAAAATTTTTAATTTCATTTAAATGTTTTTTTTTTTAAGTGAAAGGCATCATTTACTTTTTAGTGCACTTTTTAAAGTAAAAATTTGGTTTTAAAATTCTTTTTTTTTATTATTATTTTTTTCTTTTTAGTCTTGAATTTGTAATCAGTTTCAACCCATGCTTTTGCTATAAATATGTGAAAAATAAAGAAAATCTAAAGAGGTGGCCTAATCCCTATTTAGGAGTAAATTAAACGAAAGTCAGTTTAACCCTTTTTAAGAATTCGAATTTTGAAAATTTTTATCTTGGCTTATATTGTCACCGGAAATGAATCAGTATGCAAAATTTGGAATCATTTGACCAAAGGGAAGTGGGTTAAAATTTGATTGCAAGTTTTGAACGAAACAATCCGACAGAAGTTGTAAGAATGGGAAGGGGTTCAAAAAATTATGCAAGTGAGGCTTATAATTATACAAAAAACGTAACAATAACCAAAATCCTTCAAAGTACTCTTCCCCGACGTCTCTGCAAAGTTGTAGCCTTTCAAGCCACTTATTGTCTTCTTCTGGTATAGTTCGTAGAGCTGAATTTACTGCTTGTGCGAGATCTTGGACCCGACGAAATGGCTTTCTGTAATTTTTTTTTATAGCAAGCTTTCTTTTAACCGTAGGTCGGGAGAGTAGGCAGGATGTAATTTTTTTCTTGCTGTAGATAGATTGCAACAGCCTTCGTCTTTTGGGCACTCCCGTTGTCATGCAAAAGCAAGGTTCTGCTGGTTTGAATTGTTGGGCGCTGCTGTTTGATTTTATTAATTAACTGAGACAACACAAAGTTTTTGTAGTACTGTTTTGTAATTGTAAGACCCTCTGGCATGCAATTAACAAGCAGTGGCCGAGAAAAATTAAATAAAACACTGAACAAACGCCTTTGGGATCGAAAATCTGGCCTGAGCACTTGTGATTGAGAATCGTCTTCACCTACCCAAATACATTTTGCTGTTTTACTAGGGGTTGTGTAATAGTAAAACCAGCTCTCATCCCCTGTGACAATGTCTGTAACCCTCTTGAAGGGAAATGATGGAGCAATTCTCTCGATTTTTCAACACGCAACTTTTTCTGATCTTCGGGCAGTTTATGTGGTACCCATTTCGCACAAATTTTTTTCAGATGAAGGTGGTCGTGCAAAATTTTCTCAATACTGCTTACTGATATGTCGCAGCTTCGTCAGAGTGTACGTCAGTGCGTGGGAGCGATTGTCAATTAAAGCATCACACAAGGAAACACCTGAGACTCCAATGGCGAGAGACGGTTGTAATACACGCTGATAAACTAAGTAATGAAAAGATATTTTCCATGCACGAAATGAACAATTTCCATGAGGGAAAAGAGGCACTGCAATGGCTGAGATTCACTAAGATTTGTCGTAGCATTACACTGAACGACCAATTTATTAGAGACACCTCTTACGGAAAATGGATCGGCCTCCCAGTGACACCCAAACAATGGAACAGGCCGAAGCGGCGTATAAAAGGAATGCATTGGGTCACAAGTTGCAGTAGCAGCAGAAGTGGACTGAATATGGGTAAATCCAAGGATTTGACCGACTTTGAACGAGGCATGAATGATCGTTGGAGCTCGACGCGTTTCAACACCAACACTGACTGGAATGAATACTTTTGGGGGGGGGGGGTTTCACACTAGAGGGAAGCACTAAATATCAAACTAACTAATCACAGTGCGCTTTATATTACTTGTGCACTATACCGTCAATAAAGTTTTCCGAGGAATAAAGAATGTTGATAGAACGCAACTGAAGCGGTATACCGGGGATAAGTTTAAACCTTCGATAGCTATCTGAAGATTTATCCGAGATTGCTAGAACCGGCCCTTTTCAGCCAGTTTAATTAAATCAATTTCCTCAGAAAACTTTAGAAACTTCGTATTCGTTGATTTTGGGCTACAGGCAGCGCTGAACTTATACATAAGCAGACTAAGCACGTGTTTAGGGCCCCGTTAGACTAAGCATGTGAATAGGGGCCCCTGAATTTTCAGAAAAACAGGATTTATACTGAAGAAGGCAAGCAGTGCTTAGGGCCCCTAAAGATACTAGTCCGGCCCAGGTATCCATCATAAATCTCCACTTTCCTATTGCTTTTGCATTCCTGGAAGAACAGGCCAATCAAACATTTTGAAAGTTAAACAAAAGTGAAAATTCGAAAATTACCTCAATTTTGATAAGCTGGCCAGATGGCCGAGAGGGCTAGGGCATAGGCTTTCTAGTTCTCGAGTCCATCTGGTCATGGGTTCGAATCCCGCCGTGGGCATGGATGTTTGTGTTTGTCCCGGGCTGCTACAGATATAACTTGTGTAAAAGGCGCAAAATGACCTTAGTAGTCGACGCCAAAATTTCTAATAAACCAACCAACCAATTTTGATAACGATACGTGTACTTTTAATTACGTACTAGAAGTTTCAATTCACATTTGCATCCTCAAGCCATTCATCTTTAGCCATATAATCATTTGGTAAACATGGCTTCGAAAATATGTGAAAATTTATTTTCAAAATAACTGTCAGTTGCATAAAAATTTGTGATCTGCTAAAAGGATGTTAGATTATATCATACCAATTTTTCTCCTATATTTTACGGTCCATCTTATATATTAATAAAGCAAGAAACGCATAGTTCAAATGTAGCTTTTATCACCCGATAGCACTCTAGAAATGCAGCGCCTCCCACTGGCTGACGTAGCGTACTACTTACGTTTAAGTAACCTGCTTTCGGGCGCAGTTTCCTCACCTCCTAATCTTACACTGTGGATAGAGTTATCCGAGGAATAAAAAATGTTGGTAGAATGCAACTGAAGCGGTATACCGGGTTTAAGTTTAAACCTTCGATAGCTATCTGAGGATTTATCAGAGGTTGGTAGAACCGGCCCTTAAACTTCACGTTTTATAACTGAACCGGCCCTTAAAACGATTTGTATAGCTGGACTTAAGATTTGTAATGTAAAATACAGGGTGGATAAACACATATTTTATTTTAAAATTTATTTCTTTTTAACTAGGCGTCTTACTCTGTGTCTACTCTCACTGCACTCCTTCCTTTGGTATTATGGCTCTCCAATGCCTGCATTGAATTAACTTCTACAGGGTGAGTCAAAAGTCACTGGACATAACTGTATTTCGGGAATGGTGTGTAAAATGAACGATGTGGCCGCCATCTTGAAATCCGCCAATTTGGGTCAAAATTCATTTTCTTAAATGGGAAGGGAGGCATGTGGAATGACCAGTTTTTACTCTGGAGTTCATTCCTGCAATCGGATTTCAGTTATCTGTTGTGGTTCACAAGTTATCAACAAAAACATTGACACTTTCAAAACAAAAACACACTGAAAACTGGGTTGCAGCAGCTAAAAGATGTGTTCAATGTACGAGGTGCGTTCAAGTTCTAAGGTTTCCTAATTTATTTTTGAAAAATTATTGAAATAGAAAGCTGAAACTCCCGTGATTTGTCCACACTAGTCAACCTTTACCCGTAGACATTTTTCAGAATGCTGACGCCATGATTGGTAGGTTAGGTTAGAAAAGTTCGTTCGTGAGAAACATTCGTTTCTTTCTTTTGCACACGATACAAATGACGCTCCGAAACTTGGCGGGTCGGAACAACGAGAGATAGGCTTAATTATATTTTAAGACTAAATGCATAAAAATGTAAACAAGAGAAAAGAACGCATAATAAAATTGAATATAAGATAATTACAAAAGAAGTGAAATTGACAGGAACTGATCATAAAGTCAAGTTCAAAACGAATTCAAATGAATATATTTGCATTTGTATTCGTGTGACATACCCAATGTTATTTGAGAAAAAGGCGTTCAGGCCAAGAGGGAAAATACCTGATACACGGCGAAACTGTAAGCTGCTTAACCAGCCGCCGCTATGCATCGTATTCCGCTCTATCCAATAGGCCGCCTCCAACGTTGTCTACGACGAAACGCCTCCGCTAACAAAGTTCCGCAATAAATGTAAAGTGCCAGTGCTGAGTCTCACGACTCGATAGAAAACTTTGCTGTCTTCTCTTCGCTTCTCGTCAACTCAAAGCTCTCGCTGTGAAACTGCATTCCCGACGCCATTATCGCCATGCCGCCGCTTCTCCTTGCCGCTGCCGTCTATCACAGCCAATATCGGCCGCTCCGCACACGACGATTTCCCACTGGAATCACGATGGGCGTTCGCAAGCGTTTGCTTGAATGCAACACTTTGTTTCTCCTGTTGCCGATCGCCACGTCTTGAAATACTCCTCCCGTCGTTTTTCCCGTCTTGAAATACAGCCTCCGTTCAAACTTCCCGCCGTTTCTCCTTCGCACTGTCTTCTCGGATCACTCCCTCGCCAGCACAGAGGAATAAGAAACGTGATCGTTGCCCACTTAGCGCAACGATCGCGCGATTCTATCGCTTTGTGAAGCACGCATGCGCAGAGTGACGTCACGAGGGCGATTCTATGGCGCATCTGAGGCGATTGAAAAGCTCTTCATGCCAGAGCTTTTTGATCGCGCGACTCTATCGCACCCGATCAGAAAACAGTTTCGAATCACGTGGCACATGCAATCATGGCAGCACCTATTTCGAGATGGTCGGATATCGCTACGGAAAATTTGATTGAAGATATATGCAAATAGCTAAGCATTCCAAAAATAAATAACTCATTCTCGTCCATGTCGATTTTGAAAGCACGAAATCTTGAAGTGGGAAGCGAAATGATCGCGTAGATAGCGCATGCGCATTCAGTCACGCGGCCGTCGCGCCAAGTGGGCACCGAGAAGCGAATTGATCGCCTGGCGTTTGTTGCGCATGCGCATATGACTCAAAGCGATCGAATCGCGCGAATCCCGTAACAAATCCCTCGTAGGTTAAAATTTGCTTGCGACTTTTAGGCTAAAAAGCTTTTCAAAAGGTAGACTACACTCCCAGACAAAAATATGGAGATTTTTGAAAAAAATGAAAGGTTCATCTCAAATAATTGTTTTAAAAATAAAAAAGGACTTGTTCATGCATTATACGATGATTTATTCGAACGTTACCTAGTTTATTTTCTGTACACAAAATATTTTATGTACTTCAAACAATTCCTTTCAACAAAAAATACAGAAAAACAAACACTACTGAAGTCAAAAGCTTGGAGATTTGTCCATGCTGGGACATAAGTTTGGAGATTCTTTGTTTAATATTTAGTCCAGCCCCCTTTGGCATTAACAACTGCTTGCATACATACGTTGTTTCATAGACTCTATGAGAGACTGACAGTCATCTATCGATATTTCACACCAGACATCAGACTCAGTTTTGAGTAAATCCTTCTTTGTTAGAATTTTACGTGTGTCAACGTTTCGCTTCATTTTACCCCAAATTGTCTCTATAGGATTAAGATCACGACTATTTCCTGGCCATTTTAGAAGGTGAATATTTTGTTCTTCGAAACAATTTAGTGTTACTTTTGCTCTGTGACAAGCTGCTCCGTCTTGTTGACAGATAAATTCACCATAGGAAAGTATAAAGCAGCACTTGGTATCAGATGATCAACTATTATTTCCGTATAATAGGAACTGTTGACGTTTCCGTTGACAATAGCTATACTTCCGGTCCCATATGCAGTTATTGTTCCATGAACTATGATACTTGGTGGAAATTTGACTCTACATGATACACACCTAGGGTGCAGCTTTTCTTCTTGCTTTCACACAACTTTTTGTTTATCATCATTCAAAAGGCTAAATCTACCGGGTGATTCAGTCAATTTCTGACCATTTCACTCGAATGACGTGCATTAGGCATAAACAATTGAAAGAATATGAGCGCCATATCGAATTTCTAAATAGTTGGAGTTTGTATTGTTGCAACGGCGCTGCATGTAAATCGTATTGTTGAAAAATGGCGCCCGCTTTATCAACAGAGCAGAAATGCAAGGTTGTCGAATGGTATTTCGAGTCAAAATCACCTGTAAGCGTGCAAAGAAAATTCCGGAAGGAGTATAAGTGTCGAGACGCACCAGGCAGGCAAGCAATCATGGATTTTGTCAAGCAATTTCGTGCCACTGGATGTGTTAGAGGCAAGAAAAAAGGCGGGAGCGAAGCTCGTGTTCGAACGGCCGAAGTTGTCGAAAATGTTCGCACAAGGTTGGTCGATTCCCCTACCAAAAAATCTGTTCGCCGCCTATCCATTGAAGAAGGAAGGGCTGTCGTATACCACTGAGAAAGGATTTACACCTGTTCCAGTATAAGATCCATGTTTATCAGGAGTTAACAGACACTGGAAGACAGAAGCGACAACAATTTCCGATGGAGTTTGGAGCAGAAATGGAAGCCAATCAGGACATTGTGGACAACCTGTGGGTGTCAGAAGAGGCCTTCTTCCATCTGTCAGGTGACGTTAATAAACACAACGTTCGTTTTTGGGGTTCCCAGCACCCTCATGAGATCCATAAGTTACCTCTTCATCCACGAAAGGTTATGGCTTGGTGCGCGATTTCCAAAAGAGGCATCATTGGTCCGTTCTTTTTTGAGGACACCGTAACGTCACAGGCTTACCTTAACATGTTGGAAACCTTCTTCATCCCCGAGCTGCGAAGGAGGCGTATACCGCTTCGACATCAATGGTTTCAACAGGATGGGGCTAGGCCTAACACCACTAATGAAGTGCTAGACTTTCTCAATCAGAAATTCGGAAATCGTGTCATTTCAAACAGGTTTCCAGATCGATTCGGGGGTGGCTGTCTTTGGCCCCCTACGAGTCCTGACTTAAACCCATGTGATTTTTATCTCTGGGGGTTCCTTAAAGACAGTGTGTTCACTACAGCACCAAGAACCCTAGACCACTGCGACAAAGCATCGTCGACTGCTGCACCCTTGTGGATGCAGAAATCCTGGATAGAGTTATGAACAACTTCACCATTCGGCTGCGAGCAGTTCAAAACGTTCGTGGTGGCCACATTGAGAATATCATCAAGACTTTTCCACGGGAATAAAAACTCCGAACTGCCTAAAATATCATACTGAAATGCTAAGTTTGTAAACATTAATGGGTCAACAAATCATAGTACTGAAATGGTCAGAAATTGACTGAATCACCCTGTAGATTCATCACTGAATATGACTTTTTTCTATTGTTCTGTAGTCCATGTTGAATGTTCACGTGCCCACTCAAGTCGATGTTTCTTCAATCGTTTAGTTAGGAGAAGCTTTTTTGCTGCAGAACGAAAGGAGTAACCCTTCTCTTTTAAACGACGGGTTGTTGTTCTTTGCCGAATCTTCTTTCTTGGTGATTGCATTCCATTTTGCAGTAATTTCTCTTGCTATTTGAAAGCGTGATTCTCTGACAATTTTCGGATGTCTATCTTCGGCTTTACTTGTGATGAGTTTTCTGCCGCACCTTTGCTTCACAGCGCAACTTCCAGTTTTCTTATATTTTACAATAATCTTACTTACAGATTTTGTAGTTGAGATTTTTTTGCTATTTTGATTTGTTTTTCGTTTTCTTATTATTTCTTAATAATTAAGTCACAAATAAATTGAGGGATCTGTTTTATAGGAGAGATTTTTTTCACAAATGAAAATTTAAGAAATAAATTAAGCACACATAAAAATTATAATGAATCCACCCATCCTAGATTAATTTACATAATCATGACGTTATGGTTAAATTTCTGCAACTAGAAACTTGAAATGTTAACATTTTTTTTAACAAAATCTCCAAACTTATGTCTCAGTATAATTAAATCTCCAAACTTTTGACTTCAATGCAGTCGTTGTTTTTCTTGTTTTTTGTTCAACGATATTAGTTATTACTCATGAAATTTTATGTGCAGTTAATAAGCTGGTGTATATTTAATATACATTGCTGTGTAATGTATTTTATTTTAATAGCACTTGTCTGAGATGAATCTTTCAATTTTTCAAAAATCTCCATATTTTTTAACCTTTTTAGAGAACAGCAGAAGTATAGTAGTATTATGTCCATTTTGGTTGGAGGTTCCTAGCCATTTACAAAATGGCTTTCAGCCCAAAAGAAAGCATTTTATGAAAACAGCGCCGGCCAGGTGGCCGAGAGGGCTAGGCCGTAGGCTTTCTAGTTCTCGAGTCCGCCTGGTCGTGGGTTCGAATCCCGCCGTGGACATGGACGTTTGTGTTTGTCCCGGGCTGCGTACAGATATGACTTGTGTAAAAGGCGTAAAATGACCTTAGTAGTCAACGCCAAAAATTCTAATAAACCAACCAACCTATAAAAACATCTAATAAGCTACCGGTATAAAATATTTTTGATTTTATTTTAATCCGACGATACATATAAAAACACTTATTATTTACACCCCCCCCCCCCAGCTTAATTCGCCTCTGACCCTTTCTTTAATCTCGTCATACCCAAAATTCCTAGTTGTGTCATGGAGAAACTTATCTTTAGTGGACCTCCTGTTCTGTAATTTTGATGTTTAGTACAGAGGACCCACTATATCTCTCAATTCGGAATACGCCGCTGCGTCCTTAGAGGTTACTATGATCCTACATTGACCATTAATTAGCCCACCTCTAGCAAGTCTCAATTTACGAGCATGCTCAAGGCCAGACCGTAATAATAATACGAAGATATAAAATGGGTCATTTTGTTCAGTGGCCCTAAGTATTAATGGAAGGAAGTAGGAAGTCATCCAAGATTTGATATTAAAGTAAAAAATGAAAGAAAAAAAAAACTTTCTCAACCAAGATTTATTCTACAGTATGTAAGTGTTGAAATGTATCGCTTGCATCGAAACTCTAAAGCAACTATTGAAAACTTTTTAAACTTTCTGATTGGAAGGAGTCCTAGTAGCGAGGAAAAAAAAAAGTTTCTCAAGTTAAATCTTTAAGATTTCTCTTAGTAATGCAAGCACTCGTTTTTCTATTTCACGAAAACAAATGAAAGGCTGCCTGGAAAAACGTTGTTAAGTGACACATTGTTGATTTTGAGAAAATTGACATTTTATTTTCTACGCAAGCTTGGATTTCAATAGAACTACATTTGAAAAACACGGAATTTCGCAAGGAAAAAAACGGATTTATTGCCCTAGATAAAACCACGTGATGGATGACCTTATGTTTACAAACTTTCGGCTGATTTGTCACTTAAACGTTTTTCCAGGCAGCCCTTCAAATCTTAAGATCACTGTTAGTCATATGTGATATGAAAAGTGGATATTTAATGATGTAGTAAAATATTTATGGTCAAAAATCCCACACCAATAATATGGGAGTCGACCGGCCCGTAGGGTTTTGTGGATCCCGATGATACTTAACAAGCCACGGCGACGATGAACATAAATCGAGAATTCTTAATCGCGTCAACAGCCTTTGACACGATATCTAGGAACCAGTTAAAACCAGATTTAATTTCGTATGGGGTAACCAGTCCATTTATTGATCTTATAGACGATTATTTTACGGACCGTGAGAATCTGATGTTAAATCCGTATATGATCAAAAAACCGTCAGTCAGAGGAATCGTCCAAGGGTCGGTAATTGGCCCATTATTGTATGCAGTTGCCACTTCGAAAATTGGCAACTGCCAATGATAAGCATGTGATTATGGCGAAATTAGAATAAGATCTGGACTACCTGCAAACATCGTATAGCAACCGTGGGATAAAGCTAAATAAAGAAAAAACATCAGTTTTTAGTGTCAAGGTATCGCCATAACATATCCACTGAAAATTTTAGGCGTTACATTTGATACTAAGTTATCATTCAGTATACAGGGTGATCCAAAAGTCATTAGTCTTTAAAACCTTATAATTATTAAACTGTTT
>JAHWFO010047825.1:2293293-2313441 GCA_023313115.1 Rhysida immarginata | reverse complement strand
ATTTCAATTTATTTAAGAACACTTAGGCTAGGAATGTACTCGGGACTATCCATTGGTATTCCGAGGTAATCTTGTAAACATTTCGCTGAACTCGAGTAGTTATTGACCAGTAGAATTTTGCGAGATTTATAAATTGCTTGATAATTTTCTGTCCAAAGTTGTTTTTTAACGCATCTTCAAAGAAAACAGTTTTCGGCACCAGTACATTTGAAAAAAGTGAAACAATATCGAAGGAAATTATGACTGTCCGGATTATGATTAGCCTTCAATTTTTTCTATCATGTCATAGCTGTTTTTGACTGTTAAATTTTCAAGAATCTAGGCAAGGAAATTAGTAATAAAAGTATGTGGGGGTATCGAGTTTTCCTTGCTTGTGGTTTTTTTTTTTTTTTTGATCTAGCATACAATTTGGGGATAGTCGGTGTTTACATCTTCCTCACAAAATAAATAAAAGCCAGGAGTTTTTACGCCGACACCGTTATACACCATGCAATACCCCCATTTTACGCACATGCCCTAAGGACGAATTAAACAACCACCAAGTTTGACAGATCCAAAGCGTTTAGAATTTCAAAAGTGAAATATTGGCTCGAGTAGAATTGAGCTAATTATCAAAGAAGAATCTCAAAGAATCTCCAATGTTAAGACTAACGGCATTTAGACAAACGGTGGACCGCTCAATAACTAACCCTAACGTTCGACATAGCCCTAATCATAACATCCTACCTACCCTTACTGTTTTTACCAAATTACAAACATTTTATATTCCTTCGCGATAATTAATTATTTACCTTACAAATTGCTCCAATAAATGTGCTTGCGTCTTCTGCTCCTGGCCAATACGTCTAATCAGCAGATTCGCCTTCGACGTAGTGAGGAACTCTTTAACGTCTGGATGGTCTCTTACAATGGAAGCGGAAATACGTGATGCTAGCTGAGAACCAGACTCTAGAAAGCAAACTAACAATGCTGACTGTTTTTTGTCTTCATCGCTAGGATGCCTGCATTTTCTTCCTCCAGGGATCCCAATCTTGGTGTGAAAACACATTCTTTAGGGAGAGAGGAAAATGATTGCAATTAATAACGATTAATCCTTTCTCTCCCTTAATGGAATCAGTTTATGCAAAATAACTTCTCTTGTCTTTTGTACGTAGACTAGGGAGTGCGAAGGTTTATTAATAAATTTTTAGAGGTGCGAAATCCCCAAAAACTAAAAAAAATAAAAAAAAAACGTTGGGAAATTCTAGAAGTTTCACGCCTTGATATGGCAGGATGTATGTGTTGGTACAAACCAGAAGCAGGTTATATAGCTCAGTTATTCGGTTGAATAGATTCCACTTTAGCAATATTTTATTGATGCAACAATTAATTTTACATTTTTTACAAATTGGTTTCATGAATTTCATACATTTCTAAATAGGTTTAAGGCCTCTTTCACACCCTTTATGGTGGCGCGTTTCTTATATAGTGGCGTGTTCCGAATATCTGCCCCAACGTACTTGCGGGAGTGAGTTACCGGAAATGAGTCACCCTCTGTTCACGTTGCCACAAACGAATCGTTGCTATGGAAATCCTCTTTCCTCAACTCCCCAACAATGGTGATGGCGCGAAACAACAGAATAACAGAAAAAAAACCCGAAAACAACTGATTGTTAATATCCAAGATTGAGACAATGAAGGTTGAATTGTTGCTAGCTAGGGGCGGCGCTAGTTTCTTCGGCGCCCCCATGCAAACCTCTGAAATGTGCGCCCTTTTTAAGCTTGGTTGGCGCCCCATTCCACAATGCGCCCCCATGCGACGCTTACTTTGCTTACTGGTTCACGCCACCCCTGTTGCTAGCACCCCGATGGCCAGGTGATTTTATCGCTTCCAGGCTTTGTTATCTCGTTGGCCTCCGATAGATATATACCAGAGGAGGAAACTCGTGAATAATCAAGGAACTTGAGGTCAAGTGCTCGCTTTGATTCGCAAGAAAAATAGCAGAAAACGCTGTTGTTTAATATGGCATTTCCCATAGAAATCTTTGCTGGCGTTTGTCCTTAAATACAGTGCACTGCTAAATCTTTCTTTATTTTTTAATAAAATAAAAATTAATTTATTTAATTTTAAATAGAATTAAATAGATTCTATTTCACAAGAACAATATCTTCAAAGCAATGATTAAATTTAATTGTTATTTTACTAAAATATTTTTATTAATTTGTGCATATAATTATTTTACTTTATTCATTTAGTCAAGCTTATTTGCTTTATTTTATTATACTTATTTTTGTTTATCATTTAATTAATCTATTCTTATTTTATTATTTTTTTAAATTAAATTTTAGTTATTTTTTTTTTTATTTTTTATCAAATTCCATCATAAATATTTTATTTACTCATTAATATTTATAGCTGTCATTGAAATGCCAAAATGTATAATGTAGAAAGCATTAGGAAGCAGTCTTCACGACGCTGCCATCTTAGTTTGACAGAAAAAGCTATCAGTTTTACCAACACTACCTAGAGTGACTTCTCTCTAGGTGGTGTTGGTTTTACCCCCCTGGTTAACGGCAAGATGTCGGTTTAACTATCGGTGAGACGGATCTATCACTATCTGCTTCCGAAAAAGTTTTTGCAGCGAGTGCTATTTATTATAGTCTGAAATGTGCATAAACTGATGTCTATTAAAGCTCTATACAGGGTGTATCTGAAACCCTGTCACAAACTTTTAGAGGAGGTAGTATGGATGATTCTAAGCAAAAAAGTTCATATGAACACGAGTTCGAATTTGAACGATAACACATGAACACAAATAAAAATGCCGCCACAGATCAATAAGTTAATAATTCAGGTTCTAAAACGCATAGCATAATGAAGTTTGGAGGACTAATAGGGTACACAATTGTGTATACGGTTAAAATTTGATCGAATTCCAACGAGTAGTTTCCGACTTACGTAGTCAACATCGTAACACGTGCTCACATGCGAGTACTAACCACCACGTGTTACGATGGAGTTCTTCTATGAAGTTATGAAGTTCTTCTATCACTTCCTATCAATATGGTCTTTTTATGTCAACTCAATAAAAAAATAAACTAGGTTTATTTTTGCACAATCCTTTTTTGAATTATCCAATATTTTTACAGAATTTATTTTATGAGTTTTTAGTTTTAAAGTTTCTTCCAAATTCAAGTTGGAGCATTTTTTTTTATGTTGAGGTTAAAATCTATTCATATTTATATTCCTTTGCCTCCTATTTACAATTTTAAACATTTTTGGTTGCACCATAGTATAAAAGTAAAAATTTTAAGATTTAGTAATGCAAGCGCTAATTTTTCTATTTCACGAAAACAAATCTTAATATAATCAATGTTAGTGATACGAATGAATTAAAAACAATGAACAATGAGAACAATCATTTATTCTAAAGTTAAAGAAACATTTTACATTAAAGAACTCGAGATTAAAGAAACGGTAAAAGTTAATTCAAAACCATTACGTTTTCTTGGATTATGGAGCTCTAATGAAACAAATTCCGGTAATTAAAATAAACTTTTTTTTTTGCAAATACAGCTCCACTTTTCAATGAGTTGCTTCATGATGCTCTATAGCAGCTTTGGTGAAAAACAATTTTCCACAACGGCTGCAGAAAAAGGACTTCGATTGATGTCGGTAGGCATTGGAATAAATTTTGGCGAATTTTCTCCCTCGAAATTTGGACACGTGCGAACGTTTAGGTAATTTTACGTTCTGTTGATCCATGGATAAAGGTGCAGGAGATGTTTCTCTACATATGGGAGAAGACTCCGGGATGAATGCTTTGTTTTGGCGTTCTTTAAACTTGGCCATTTCAGCAGCAAGCAACTTATTACGTAGTGCGATTGTGCGCTGACGTGCTTGTTCGAAATAGTTCCAATACTCACATCTGCCTTTGGTGGCCTCAGGAAAATTCATCTTATTAATTATCATCAATGAGGGCCCCGCTTCATCACTGCCAAAAGGGTTTGCTAATCCAGAGGGGGTTTCATTTCCAATTTGTTTTGGTAAATCAGCATTTGGTGTTAAATCGGTGGTATCGGGCATGATCAATTTAGCCATTTGGGAGGCTAAACACTGAAAATGATATTCTGCTTCGTTAGCTTCCTGGGAATTCTGGTCATCAACCCTCGCATCAGACGGAACGACTCCTCGATTCCAAGAACTGTCTTCGCGAGGCTGGACTTCCATTGTAACGGCGTATTTCAGAATCACTGTATGAACAATTTCATAGGACATAATGTTTAAAAAGTTATCGACGAAGTTTTCCAAAACTGCAGCAGCAACGTTTTCTAATGTGAAAATAAAATCAATAATGAGAACCCTTTTGCGTTTCATCAGCATAAAAGAATCTGTATGTTATTTGATTTCCGATGGAATCCATTCTTGAACCCCTATTAATTAGTTTAAACAGGTAGTGGCCTTAATAACAGAGGGACATCAGGAGTTCCAACTAGATTCGCCATTTATTCCCGGCTTTGTCAAGGATATATACAGCAAGACAATCGACAATCGAACAGTGAAGTGTACATTTGTTAGGACGAAAGCAGCGCTTTCACAAAGCTCATCCAACCAGAATAAACACCAAATGAAATACACTGAGGTAGTCAAGAAGCCTAACCAACCCAAGCGGTCTTCCATATTATACAAAAAAGAAAATAAGATTGACGATTGTCTGAAACAAAAAAAACAAACGAAATAAAAAATACAAGGAAAAAAATAATAAGATTATCACATCTTCCAGTAGTCTGGGAAAGAGACGTTGCTAATATCTTCAAAATTGATGTCAAGAACG
The DNA here is from genome assembly GCA_023313115.1 of Rhysida immarginata. Lineage (NCBI taxonomy): Eukaryota > Metazoa > Arthropoda > Chilopoda > Scolopendromorpha > Scolopendridae > Rhysida > Rhysida immarginata. Next base: position 2,308,627 of record JAHWFO010047825.1, on the reverse strand, counting down.
TGCCTCGGTTTACGATACTTCGTATGCCAGTTCATATTCATTGAGTTCTCCAGTATCCCTTTCACAAGCTTATTGTCGTGAGTCTTCATCTTCTGTATCATAATCAAAAGGAGATCCTGTATAAACTTACCGATATGGGCCATGTTTAAATCGAGGTGGATGGATTGGTTTTTCACCGTCCTTCTGTCCAGCTGGGCAATGGTCCTCAGGGTAACATTCTGGAATGACTGTAGTTCACTCCATCTGCTTTTACAGATAGTCGCCCACGCAGGCATGCCATAGAGGAGTATGGTCCGGATAATCGATTTGTACAGAAGTAGCTTGTTGTCAATGCTGAGAGCGCTATTGCGGCCCATAAGAGCTATGATACTGTACTTAGCCCTCTTCGCTTTGTTCAGAGCATAGGACATATGCTGGTTCCATGAGAGTCTTGAGTCAATGATAACTCCCAGGTACTTGTAGTTGTCCACCCAGTCCAGTTTCTTATTGAACAGAACAAGAGAATCTGGGGGATGCTTGAGCTTCCTATTGAGGTACAAAGCCTTGCACTTTCCGACGTTAAGGTTCAACTTCCAGCAGTTAAACCAGTCTTCGAACTGCTTCAAGGCGCACTGCAGCAAGTTAAAGAGCTGTGAAAAAATTACGGCCCAGATACAATAAGGACGTCCATTTCTTGGGAAGGGGCGAAACAAGAGGGGAGGGGGAGAAGAGGGCCCGTCTGCGGCGGTGAAGAATACGGGAGAACATGGAGGTCGAATATCCATTGGCATGGGCGAGGTTCCGGATTATGCGGAGTTCGGATGATCTGGATAGGGGGCTGAGGGGGAGCTTCAGGGCACGGTCAATTAGGAATCTTAATGAGGCTTCTTTGTGGGTGGGGGGGGGGGGGATGTGAGGAGGAATGATGTATTAAGTTGGAGGATGTGGTCGGTTTACGGAAGACGGAAGAGGAGAGGCGGTTTGTGTGGGGGGTTTTGGTAATGAGGATATAGAGGAAAGGGATGGATCGGTTAGTGTCTAGTTCCAAAGTAAATTGGATATGTGGGGAAAAGGAGTTAAAAGTGTTAACAATATTAGAGGGGGTAGTGGATCGTGAGTCAAAGAGGATGAGGATGTCATCGACATATCGGAAATACGCGATGACAGAGGGATTATTAAGGAGGGGGGTAATGTATGTTAATTCCAAGTGCTGTAGGAATATCTCAGACAGAAAACTGCTGAGTGGGAATCCCATTCCTAGCCCTGTGAGTTGGGAATAGTAGTTGTTAAAGGAGAAATAGTTCTGCGAAGAAATTACAGAGAGGATAGCTAGTAGGTCAATAGTATCGGGTTTAGGGAAAGACGCAACAAGTAACAGACGCTGTAGGATAGAAAGATAGAGAGGGTGGGGGTGACAAGGATGTTAGTGTATAAGTTGATGTCAAGGGACATAAGAGAGGTGCTCATCAGTGTGGATGGAAGAAAGGGACTCAGTAAGGGTTAGGGAGGATTTTCAGGTTAAAGAGGAAGGTAGAAAGGGATTTGGCAAGATCCATAAACCTTGGCTGGGGAATAGATAACGACGGGGGGTATAGGCATGTTAGGTTTATGGATCTTGACTAGGGCGTTAAGGTTGGGTGGGCGAGGGTTAGGTATCTGAAGCGTGGGAATTTGTTGACGGAAATAATGGATTTGTGATTCTTAGAGGTGGGGTCGGAAGGGAGGGTGACAATTGTTGGCGGCGATGAAATCATTGACTTTATATAAGTAGAACGGTAAATGATGACCGACACGTTACCTTTATCGGCCTTGACGACGAGGGCATCGGAGTCTTGTAACTTCGTTTTCAAGGTGGTGGAGGCAGCAGCATCGGTGAGAAGTTCACGGGGTGGTCTAGACGCGGACGCTTCTATGAAGGATTTGTGTACGAGATGTCCGGCGATGGCTCGCGCAAGAGGACGGTCGGTCTGGGGGAGTAGGCTGATGGCATGTTCAACATCTGTGATGACATTGTGTAAATCGGATTGTGTTGGCTTCTTATAGACAACATGTTTGAGGCCTTTGTCTTTTTTTATTCTATTGGCCATTATTTCCTCTTTAATTCTTTTGTATCCTATTGGTTCATATATTTGCATAATTTGTACCGCTGTTCTGTATATAAAGGCATATACTTGATATTAATTTTGAAGACATTGATAATGTCTTATTTCCAGATTACTGGACTTCATAGGTCGTGTTTTATCTAATACTAGTGGTCTGCTTCTAGTCTAGACAGTCGTCAATCAAATTTTCCTCCACCAAGAGGAGGCAATTTTCTTTTATACTTTGGATGACCTTTGTGGGTACATCAGGCTTCTTTTCTAGTTCAGTGTATTTCCCTTGGAATATGATTATGAAGGGTGAGATTATAGAAGCTATGCTTCAAGTTCCACACGAATACCGATACACTACACTGTTCGATTGTCGATTGTCTTGCTGTATATATCCTTGACAAAGCCGGGAATAAATGGCGAAACTAGTTGGAACTCCTGATGTCCCTCTGTTATACTGTAAGGCCACCACCTGTTTAATCAATAGGAAAAGTATTATGATCCACCCTTCTACCTATTAATTAGACATAAAATATATTAATTGAAAGTAAATGGCGAAATTTCGTTTCTACATTGGAACAAAGCAGTTTTTATTCTGCTTTTCCTCAAACGAGTGGGCTTGGTTTACCTGGGGAAAATAGAAAATGGGAAAATAATTAGGAACTTAAAAGTACATTTAAAATCTACATTTACTGATAAATATTGAAAAAGTTTTATTTGGTTCATTCATAATGAAAAACAGTGCAGAAAGAAGCGATTGACAAAATTTAATAATTAAAGAAGCAAATAGTTTGTCACAGAAAATATGACTGACAATTTTCAAATCGCTACGTAATTACAAAACCGGCGAGCCATAAATAAACTTTATCTAAATTTTTGAACGAAATTTTATCTAGTGACTGGTGAATATAGAAACAGCCACACTTTGGTCTTATATCAACTTTAAATGTAATAGGAGACATAACGAACCTGTTTGATACATCTCATTAATGAGTATATTCCTACAAGGGCATACACGAGGGGAAACGCTCGCCATATGGCCCTTCTCAACCACTAACTCAAAATTAAAGAAAATGAACGAGAGAACATCTTCCACTGTGGAAGTTCCACACAAATTAAATCGCCAGGAAACTTCTACACTGTCACCTGGATTATTGTCATGGCGATCGGGACAATTATTCACATCGTCGTTGGAACATATAACGTGCGAGCCACGATCGTGGCTGTCTTCAACAGCAGACGATGCACAGCGTTAAAACACGCGTGAGTTTTTTTAAGTAAGACGAGTAGGCCAGTGAGTGAGCAGCCAAAAACTAACTATAACGGAAGGATGAGAAAGGAAGTTAAGAGGGGAGATAGATCTTCAGGTTCGAAGGAAGAAGCCAATTGCCCCGGAGTTAGAGATGCCACTTCCAACGTTCGCAAAGCGTATCCCGCCAGGAAAAGAAAATTCGTATTCATATTTTGATTACTCTTCAAGATTATTGTTTATTTCAATGGGCAACAATGTCTAACAATTCAAATTATTAGACAGAGCACGTGGCTGCGGCAACCCCGAAAAGTCCAGAGGAACGCATTCGGCGATCAGGAAGTTGAGCAACAGCTAGGGTGGCTTGTTTCTAATAAGGTGTTCGCACTGTGGAAGCAATCACCTCTTCCCGATTGTGTTCTTTGCTTTTATCTCCGAAATAAATTGTCGCGGCTGGCCAGAGAATGAGGGGAACGAAAAGGCTTTACAAGGCAGGGTGCTTTTCGAAGTCCCCGCGCCTTTATTTTCCACGAAACAATAGATTTAGAAATAGTCTCCATGAGAGCATTTTGCATGGTGTCCCGCTTTTTGGATCCGAATATCATTATCCCGCTTGTCTCGTTCTCAATGCATTCAACATCTCATCTAAAGATCTCGAAGACATTCTTACGTACTGAAAAATTCATTTGCATATACATGTATTCGCAAGCAGTGGCGGCTCGTAGCTAAAATTTCTGGGGGGTGCTGCGTCAGGAGGAATAGCTAGTGACATTAAGCTTAAGGATCATGTAATATACATGTATAAGAATAATATTAAAGAAAAAAAAAGACATTATATTGAATTTTATCGATATCGTAAGTGAAACTGGGGGTGCTGCAGTCCTTGAAAAACGTTCTGAACAACCCTTTAGTTCGGTGTTCTTTTTTAGGAGGTGCACGAACGAAGTCGATACGAACGGTGCGGCTGGTTGTTTACCCAAAATACCCATTCGGTCTCCCGTCTTCGGTTTCGTACTTTTTCTGGTTCTTCGCAACCACAGTTGCTAGCACCTGATCGACAGTGCATTGTTTCTCTCCAAACTATATCACCTGGATGCACCCCGCAAAACTCAGAATTCCTTTTCAATTGGCCCGAATAGAATTGAGTTAATTATCTCTGCAAGGAATCTCGAATGTGAACACTAAGAGCGTTTAGACATAGGGTATAGCGCTCTCAATACCTAACCCTAACGTTCGACGTAGCCCTAATCATAATAGCCTATCCTTACTATCACAAACATTTGCGATAATCAATTGTTTACTTTAAAAATAGCTCCAATAAATCTGCTTACGTCTTCGCTCCCAGCCAATACTTCTAACCAATAGCTTCACCTTCAACGTAGTGAGGAGCTCTTCACGTCTGGATGGTTCTCTTACGTCTCTTATCTTAGCAATGACCGCTTCTTACAATAGAAGCTAGCTAACAATCATCGGATTTTTTTTATCTCCGCGCGCCGCTGCCAGCAAGGCTGACGTCACTGCTTTAAGCACCGGGGCCGACGATATAACGCTGGCCCCGTTTAAGCAGGTAGCCAACGAGAAAGACAGGCCGGGGCACTAAAATGTCACATGACCAAAGTAGATCTAGCAACAATCCAATCTTCATTGTTTCCATCTTGGATTTCAACAATCAGTGTCTTTTCGTTTGTTGGAAACAATGAAGATTGGATTGTTGCTAGATCTACTTTGGTCATGTGACTTTTTAGTGCCCCGGCCTGTCTTTCTAGTTGGCTTTGTTTAAGCACCGAGGCCTACGAAATAACAAGGTCTGGAAGCGGAAAAGTCAATGGCGTATATTAAAGATAGATCCCGAAATTTGCCGCCATACTTGAAGCCAATTGGGTAGCTCACCTCCCAGAACCGTCATGGCCGAATATGAGTGAAGATGATGCAAAACCAACACCACCTAAAGATAAGGCCTTAGTATTTGGTGAGAACTGCGTCATCAAACTGAGACAGATAATGCAACTTTCATTGTTTGCAACAAATGAAATAGAGGGAACAGTTTTTCGTTTGTTGTAAACAATGAAAGTTGCATTGTCTGTCTCAGTTTGATGACGCAGTGCTCACCGTGTGCTAAGGCCTTATCTTTAGGGGTGCATATACATTTCAGATAGCAGCTAGCGCTACCAGCACCCGGAAGTGACGAAAGTAGCACACTATTAGCACGGAAGAAAAGTATACGACTTCTAGCGTTCTACACGCTCTTCAAGAAAAGAAAAACTGGGCGTGTCTAATTAAATATCCGATTTCAATTGTTAGACATTGTTGCTAAGTAATATTAACAATGTCTAACAATTGAAAATTTCTTTATCCAGTTTTTCTTTCGTTGGATAAAGTATAGACTTCTGGCTGAAAAGTATCTGCACCACTAGCACGATTTTCAATGATGGCGTCTTCTAAACACAAAACAACTTCGTACATGGGGGCTGCCATTTTTGAAATCGCTTGTGCCATAGCCTACAACAATAGAAGAAATACTGGCGTTTCTGGCATGCTAGCAGTCGTATACTCAACCAGAGTGCGCTAATAGCTGAAAAGTATATACTTCAAGCGCGCTTCTAGCCCCACTAGCTGAAAAGTATATGCACCCTAGGTGGTGTTGTGCATGAGGGCAGCTGATTAATAATTCTTTCACATGCCGATCACGGAATGATAAGTTTATCTTTTCGTTAACTTTGTATTTTAAGTATTTTATTATATTTTATAAACAATTTTTCGATCATAGTTTCAATTTCAATTTCGTTTCGATCATCTTTCAGCTACGTATTTTAGATTTTAGATGCTCGTAGAAAGTGATTCCGGATCCTTATTCGTATCTATTTGTACAGTTTTACGCGGAACAACTTTGAGGAATGGTTTTGAATTAATTATTCCTCGGGCCCAAAATCGTCAAAAACAAAGCAGCCAGACAGCTAACTACTCCACGGCTCACTCTTGCCCAGAACTGTCATGGCTTTAAAAAGCAAGCCCCTACCATGCTGAGTTAAAGAATATATATAAATAGTACAACAATCACTCAAAAAAGAATCCAAAAAAAGCAAAATTGGCTTCACTTTGGTGGCGATGCTAACAATAGGATTCGGAATCTACCTTTAATATACGTCACTGGGAAAAGTCACCTGACCATCGCCTCTGTTTCCAGTCCTTGTTATCTCGTTGGCCTCGTTTGACAGGCCAGGACACTCACAAGTCACCTGATCATCGGGGTCCGAGCAAACGAAAGATCACTAATTGTTGAAACAAACGAAAAGAACACTAATTGTTAAAATCCAAGATGGAGACAGTAGTGTACACAACTAACTCAGAATAGTTGTCCGACTTATTGTTTCCGAGAAAATTTTTAATCACCAAAGCAAACGATTTCCAAGCTTTAGACTCTAGTTCATTCATTAAATTCTCAAAGCTTGGGTCTTTTACAAGTTGTCTAAATTGTGGTCCATCAAAAATACCCGCTTTCAATTTTTCTCTGTTTAATCCTGGAAACTTGCGTGAAAAAAATGCAAAACATTCACCATTTATGTCAAGGGCCTTTACAAACTCTTTCATAATGCCGAGTTTAATAAGTAGAGGTAGCAGTATAATGCGATCTCGATTTACCAAGGGCAAATTGATAACATTTTTTGTACCAACCATCAGTTTCTTATCGGCCACACTTTTTGAGACCAATGATGTTATTTGTCCCGGCCGTCTCATAGACACATAAAACATGAGTGCTTGGTGTATTCGCCCTGTTGTCCGATTATGTGAACCACTGCCGACCTCGATGACTATTACCTGCCTGCCCAATGATCTCGTTTTCTATTGTTCACTGCGACTAGGCTGGAATCATACTCTTTCAGTTGGCGTTACCTATCACTGGTGGAATTGTTACTACCACAAGCGTGAAAATACACTAGACTCACGATTATCCCAGTTAATTGGGACTAAGTATGAAAAAATTCAGATAATACGGAAATATAGAAGGGCAGATAATCACAAGGTGAACGTAAAACTGTTTAGAATGTTTGGTAATGGTAATCTCTCACCTTCGGTTTCTCATCCCTATGATTCTGAATGAAGAATTTTTTTTTTTTTTAAGTTTTGATTATTGTCATTTAATTAAGAATACTAGACCAGAATTTTTAGATGATGAAATGTCTGATGGTGTTGATACAAATGTAGAATTCAGTGATTCCTTCTCTACAGTGCAATTTATGAAAAATATTTATAAGATTTTTACTGTTCAAGATGTATGTAAGAGATAAGAGTTCAACATATTCGTCACTGCAAATCAGATTGCATGGAATATAGAAGGTAATAGTCATCGAGATCGGCAGTGATGTGAACTATCAGGATTATGTGAACAACGTCTCCGAATCGCAGACTGTCTACGGTAGACATATCGAAAGTTTAAAAAAATAATAATTCCGAGTGGAGTTAAACGTCTCGTGAGGGTAGTTTAAAAATATTCATAAACAAGAGCTGTTAAAAACCTAATGTTGTATTCGAATAAGCCTAAAATTACAAAATTATAAAAGGATAAGGAAAGGAAAAAACCTAAAATTTTTTTTTTGGTTGACCTTTGTAATTTATGTATTTTATACTTTTATTATAATATTTTAGAATCGAACTAATCCTCAGGATTTAAAATCTTGCGTGGTCCCTTCATCATATTATATTAAGATAAGTTAAATAAAGCTATTGAGTTCATACCTAGGTTTTCCTAGAGTCACTTTATAAGAAGAGTATCGCAATCGTCTTGAGCGACGCCATTTTGAGTTTAATTCTTCTCTGCGTACAAAGGGCAGTATGGAGATTACGTTGTTTTGTGAACATTTTTTCAAAGTATTCACGCCGCATTTCGAGTAAAATGTTATGTTGTAATATTTTAAGACTTGTAAATTCACTTAATACATGATAAATACGTTTTTTAATCTATGTAACGTGGTAAATATAAAAGATAACTCTACTGCTCAAATTAAATTCTTACATCACTTCTTTCTTTTTAGGTCATCAATAATAAAATATAACCTGTATTTCGTTAACTTATAAAATTTCATAAATTTAATATTTAATTCAAATGAATGTAGAAATAATTTTAGGTTTTACATGGTATTTATGAATTTGAAATTAAAAAAAAATAGACAAGTTAATATTTATTTTTTTCTTTTTCATTTTCACATCGTTTTTGCATTGCTTAAATTAAATCTCAATGATATATTTCATTTAGAGTGGACAGGGCCGGCCCGGTGGCCGAGAGGGCTGGGGCGTAGGCTTTCCAGTTCTCGAATCCGTCGGGTCGCGGGTTCGAGTCCCGCCGTGGGCATGGATGTTTGTTCTTCCCAGTTGGAATGTAAAACATTAATTTCCCTTTTCTACAATTTGGCATAATGGCCCGGATAAAGCAAAAGCTAATTGACGAAATTATTCATCTCTAAACCTTAGGAAAACTTTGTTTATTTTTAATACATGCAACTGCTATCGATAAAATAGTTTCTGTTTATCGATTGAAACTTACTATTTGTTGATTAAAGTCTCAAGTGCTCCCAAGTAAGTTTCAAAGCTCGCTGAAGTGCATAGAAACGATTAGCAAGCATTCACCCGGGAAAACTCAAAATGGCTGCGATTATGCCAAGTGATACCGAAAAGCCAATCAGAAGCCTTGCGGCATAGTTCACTCAAATGCGGTACTTTTCTTATAAAGTGACTCTAGGTTTTCCAACCCTCCCGGATTGCCCGAGAGTCTCACGGAATCAGACCAACACCTCCTAAAGAGAAAGCCTGTGCACGGAAACGTCATACATTGTTGCATCATCTAAGTAGGGCATTGTTATTCGTATTTCTACCAATAATAAGCCCTGAATTTGCACTGCTATGATGATGTAACCATGTATGACGGTTTCCGTGCAGAGGCTTTCTCTTTAGGAGGTGTTGATCAGACACAGCCTTCCGTCTTCCGGGCAACCCGCGCCCGGGAGGTAGAATAACAAGCGCGAACGGAATACGCACAACTGGATCACGTCTCCCGAAGTTGGCAAGCCTATTCATACACCACTCATAGTATAAATTTATCATATTAGTATTTAATTTTGGCTTAATCATAGGAACGCTGAATGCAACCACCTCTTTTTCAGCGAAGGGAAAAAGCTTCCGGTTCCAAGAATATGGAAAAATCTTGTTCCTTAGTCAAGTGCAAATAAATCGGTTTTCCTATGTAAATCATATGACGTAATTATTCTTATAATTGGGTGTTGTCAAAATGCAGGTATCTTTACCGAACAGGGTACCCAGCATGGTTTAGAAATTTAATGTACTTAAAATAAAAATTTCCATCAATAAATGAAGACGGTAAAAATATATCTGCTCTCACTCAAGATAAACCCCCTTTTAAGCAACTCATCTCTGGAGAAAACCTTTTTTTCCGTTTTATCAACGTATCACCATTTTTCTCATCCCAATGTAACTGGCCAATCAAAGTTTCAGTTTTCGTTTCATCATCTTGATCTGCGATAAGATTTTCATCTCGGTGTTCACATTTTGAAATAAATTGGTAAGTTGGATACTGTTTAAGTGCATTAAATCGTATGTTTTTGATGTTTATGAAAATATTATCTAGGTAAGCAGAATGCATCTAATCAATAATTATTTTCGGATAATGATTACAGTGTTTCTATTTACGACCGTTTATAAACCATAGATCGTTCATTGGTGATCATATTTGAACCCCAACCCCCCTAAATATTACGTGGTCAGAGAAATTAGTACCCCCCTCCTCCCTAACGAAGGTATTGAAATGCAGAATTTTGAATCATTTGAAAATTAATCATACGTGGTCAAACCCCCCTCCCCCAAATTGACGACGTGGTTTATGAGCGCTCCCTTTCCGTTAATCTCTTAATATAAAAAAAATAATGTAAAAACTTATTATTTTGTGTAGGATGATGTAGAAGAAAAAATTCAGTGGGTTGATTTAACCAAAGATGAAGTAAGGAAATGTAATTTATTGACCCAAATTTTTGTGCATAATTTGCAATACAAACAATTCCATTAGGATACAACACGCCAATTGACTAAATATACTGTTTTGGCCGACATACTGTTCTTCAATAAAACAACAGGACAGTATCAGCTTACAAGCCGGGAACAAATATTATCATCTTGTATCAAGCTGCACCGCAACCATAAATGGAAAAATAATTTTAGGTGAATTCTCCAATTGTGAGCCAGTTACTACATTTCTCAGATATAGATTCCCAATTTGAACTGAAATTTTGTTAACATTATATAACATGTAATTATCCAGAAATCTATTCATATTATATTCATAACAATGTTAACGTTCCTTTTTTATTTAGTTATATTTTTAAAAGAATAATAAATAACAAAGAAGGTTGAATAAAAAATAAATAAGTGCTTTGTATGTATCACCTGTATCTAAAAACGTTTTCATTAGCCAATAATTTTTAATAATCAATAATTAACATTAATAATTAATGAGCTTTGAGAAGTTGAATGATTTTTTTGAAAATTTAGTTTTCAGTTTATTGTGCTCGCTTGGGCATTCCTGGACAGCTGTTCGGTACCACAGAGTAGCCTGTAATGAAGAGTAGCGACAACTCACAGTGGGCGCCAAGTTGTATCGAACTAGCGGCATTTGGCAACGAGATCAAAGAAAGATTAGAGTGGAAATAATGACGCCATATTTGAAGCTAAGTGACAGTTGAGGTTAAAACTTGAAATATGAGAATAAGAAAATAAACATTCGGTTTATTAGAATCATATTTAACCATGGTGCTGTATGCAGGAAATAAATTTAGTTTATACTAGAAATTCCACCCGTCGCATGAAGGGTAAAGAAATGAAAGTGGAGCATCAATGGTGTTCAAAACTTATATTCTGCAACAATATAGGCTACTTACTGTTCATCTGCATATAAAATAAATTGGGCTAGTGCGAGTCGGACTCGCGCATCGAGGGTTCCGTACTACCATATAATATATTTACCAAAATATGCCAGGTTCTGGAGGGTGTGGCACTGTGTTCTCGATTTCGGCTTTTATAGACATATAATAATAGACTTCTATAATAGTTGAAGTGTCGAAATTTATAAAATAAGCGCTTTGAACAATAAATTAAACTCGCGCACTTCTTAGATTGTTTACTTTGTAATTTGAACAAAAAGGTTTTCAAATATTAAATTAACAGATCACCTGAAAAAAGATTTTATGTTTGGCGTTGCGCAAGTCCAATTTACACTTGGCCAGTTTTTCATTATTTGTTGTAATAAAGTATATTAATTAAAAAATAAAAACTCCATTTAGAAATATAAATAAAAATAAATAATAAATCAATGAATAAAAGTCACCCAATGGAGAAGTGGACGAAATACAATTGAAACAAAGGTCTTGTGGAGCGTATATAGAAGAAACACAGATGAAAAGAAGACCTCGGAGAGGCCAACAATCCGACCTCGTTTAAAGTCCGTTAATTGCGTGAACGGTTGTCGTTGTCGTCGTCGCGGCATTGAGTCCGTTGTGCGGATTACAGTACTGTACGTTCACGAGAAAGTTGCTTCCTCCCTATTGCATGGAACGTCTCGCACAGGTGTCAACTGATGAGCCTATACAGGCACCCGGACACCCTGTATCAACCCAAATGGTCATGTCCCGTGAGCATGCATCTAATCGTTTATTAGTCTGACCCCCCCCCCCCACTAAATAAGGATAAGGTCGGATAAATCCTTGTTGGTGGGGCAATTTCATTGCAAAGCAGTGTATATTAAAAAATTACAGAATTACAGAATTTAAAATTTTTTTACAAGATTTCATTATAAAATAATGTTATAGAATAAAATAATTATACTTTCAATATAATAAACCGTGTCAGTAAATAAATTAGAAAATAAATGAACAATAATTTTATTTAGCATTTAATTTTTTTTATTTAGCATTTTAAAACTAAATAAAAAAAACTTCAATGAATGCAGGTATAGCAAAGCATTTGCTGCCCACTTTGACATGAACGAGAGCTTCTCTGCATACCATTTTCCCACGAGGCTGTGGCGGCGCTAGGATCTACAGAACTTACACTTAAATCAAGTAGAGCTTTCCTTCTTTTCCTTAAGGCCGAAATTCTCGCCGAGATTCTCGCGAGAGTGTGGAGCGGCCTTAACGTTCGAGGGTTGAATTTGGTACACCACCGCCAACAGGGGGCTCCACCTCACTTTCATGTCGATGTGAGAACTTTCCTCGATCACACATTCAATCACAGATGGGACGAAGAGGAGGAAGTGCTACGGAGTTCCCGCCTCGATCTCCCGGAACTCCGTAGAGATCGAACATTAAAGAACACGGTGTACTCCACAAACCCACAAACACCGACGGAATTAAGAGATCAGATTGAACATTCCATCAATGATATTCCATTAGCTACAACCCAGCATGTCGATTTGTTCGAGGTCGGTGTTGGGAGTGTACTGTGGCAGAAGGTGGACTTTTTGAACATGTACGGGCTTAAGGAAGTTTAAGGAATAAAATACAACAAACCTTATATTTCTATCTCATTTCGTTGCTGAGTTATAACGTTTCAAAGAGTGTATACAGCAATTTGGGACACTCTGTATGTGCAAGGGCGCAGTGGAATTAAGACGGAAATGGTAGATTAAGAAAAAGGGGTATAAATGAAAAGTTTATTCGGCATCAATGCATACAGTTGAATAAACTGACGAGATTAACCAATGTCACTTAATGAATAAGACACTAAAATGTGCTAATTTAAGTTCATATCTTTAATTGAAACTGTCAATAATTTAAAGTTCGTTGCTGAAGCACTGCCAACGGCGAAATTACAACGAGAAAAGCTGGCTTCCTTGTCGAGCTGGGAGGAAAGGAGCGAAGCGCACGATTTTCCGACTTAATCCTCGAGATTCAGCTGACTGGCAGAACACTTCCGATGCACGAAGAAGACTTCGCTCTCGAAGTTTTCCTCCTAAGAAGACTAATGCCGCCAGAAGGGATTCACACAAGTTCACGATAAGTAAAACTAGCGATGTGAATAAAATGTCGTCACAAATTGTCGGTGACGTAGTTACGCATTATGTCCATTCGTTTGTGGGCAGGAAGGATGAAATAAGCGTAGAAATTGGGCAAATGTAATTAATGTTCGTTAACGAAAGCAGCGAGGCCGACGAGATAACAAGGCCTGGAAGCGAAAAAGTCACCTGACCAACTGGGTGCTAGCAACAATCCAACCTTCATTGTTTTCAACAAAAGGAAAAATACTGATTGTTAACATCTAAGATGGAGACCATGAAGGTTGGATTGTTGCTAGCACCCAGTTAGTCAGGTGACTTTTTTCGCTTCCAGGTCTTGTTATCTCGTTGGCCTCGCGAGAGCAGCGTATGACGGCGAGACCCATGCTGTAGGCTAAATACGCAGTTATCCCGTATGGCCATAAGCCGCACAACAGTTCTCGTGGATACCGTCTCTCATTGCTCATTTCGTAGAACACCTGATAAACGGCAGTTCAAGATATAAAAATGTTAAGCTTGATAGCAACCAAGTTATTTACGGGAGAAAGTTCGGGTCGTACGCAGTTGAGTTCTGACGGTCGTGAGGCAGCATTAACATCTGTCGGTTCACTAACCTCATTGGAACGATGTACCACCTCCGCTGTCATATTTGAATCGGAGTAATAAAGGAGGTCATGGCTATGGACTGACTGGACAAGGCCTTCGAGATTAACAAGGCCTCGAAGGCCTCGGGCTGGAATGAATACTTTTGTTTTTTCACGATAGAGGGAAGCACTAAATATCAAACTGACCAATCACAGTGCGCTTTACAATGCTTGTGCTCGATAAAGTTTTCCGAGGAATAAAAAATGTTGGTAGAACGCAACTGAAGCGGTATACCAGGTTAAGTTTAAAACCTTCGACAGCAATCTTAGGATTTATCCGAGGTTGGTAGAACCGGCCCTAAGAGATTCCTCACTAAAAAAAAGGAAAGAAAAACAAAAGAAAACAATTGATATGAGTGGACGCGCTTGATTTTCGGAGTTTTCTTTTGAATAATTTGGAAATTCTTACACGCTTCTTTGGCCATAGGAGAGATCAGTTAGCTCACCTCCACAGTCATTCTCAATTTACGAGATTCTCAAAGGCCGTCAAAAACGCAAAGTGAACTAATATGTTCAATGGCCCTAAACAATCAATTAAAAAGAAAGAAAAAAAAAAATAAAAAGACTCTCTCCCAAAGCAGAACAGGCGTTATCTATCATGTATTTCAATTGTTGAAATGCATCACTCTCATGCAAACATCTACAACGGTTAATGTAAAACCTTTTAAATTGGCAGGCATTATAATAAGAAAAAAAATAAGCCTAGGGCACAGATTACTTATACCATAACCAACTAAAATTGTAGGCTAGGGTTCTTTATTTTGATAGTCATAGATTGTAGCAATGTCCCAGGCTACCACCGGGGTCGCGATTAGGAAACATTCGATCTTGCGTGTATTTTTGATGTTTAGTATGTAAATTTCCAAAAGGATAAGTCAGTTTTTTTTTTTTAAATTGGTGGAAAATGGTTTGCTTTTGAATACAAACAAAAAACTCGTGGTTTTTATTAAATTCGATAATTTAGTATATTTCATAGATTGTAGCACATCTGGTGGTAGCCTGGCAGATTAACGTGAATAGCTTCCATTTTTCTCTATGGGACGTCATTTGTCGGATCTTTGTAATAAGTCATCCGTGCTTAGGGTTTAACCTGTAAGATTTTTCTTGTTAATGCAAGCACTTGTTTTCCTATTGCTTTTTTACGAAATTTTAATAGTATCACTGTTAAAAAGACTTAATGGAATATCGGTGGAAGGATGGATCGTAATACTGTTCCTATTAACTAAACAGGTGGTGGCCTTACAGTATAACAGAGGGACATCAGGAGTTCCAACTAGTTTCGCCATTTATTCCCGGCTTTGTCAAGGATATCAAAGCCGGG
>JAHWFO010047825.1:2268150-2288293 GCA_023313115.1 Rhysida immarginata | reverse complement strand
ATGTATACACCTTTTGTCCGCAGGCCTTCTCTCTAGGAGGTGTTGGCAAAGCCATAACAATATAACTATGTAATAAAAGAGTAGTGCGTTCTTTTTTGTTTTGCTTTATGTCGGTAATCGTGTTTCTGTTCAGATTTAATGTTTTGTTGTTAACATAAGTGTTGATAAGGTAAATAATTTACTAAGATACGTCTTTCTTTTCAGAAGGGTATCTTAAAAATTTTTTCATTTCATTTAAGAGGAAAATTGGTCGGAAAGCAGAAAATTGTTAAATCTATATGCAGAGTCAATCTATCGCGAATAGAATATACCCTCCCACCATATAAAAACTTTCATGGGAAATATTCGTAGGCAATTTTTACATATTATCTTGGATTTTTTTAAATGCGCTACTTCTAAAGAAAATTGGCCAATCATTAAAGAACGTTCAATAGTATCTGCGTAATTTTTGATGTATAACTGTAGATAATTTAAAACAATAATCGCCAAAATTAATCAACAATGGTAACAGATTGTCAACAGGAATTGATTTACCTTTCTTATGGACGTCGTCATCAAAATGGCAGCTAAAGACGTCGCTTTTGCAATGCTTACCAATGAATTCTCTAGAAGATGTGATTAAAGCGCTGGAAGATTCTCATTACAGAAACTTTAAAAAAATGGGAAAAGGTGAGGTTCGTTTGCTGTCGTTCTTAATCCTCTACCATGGTATTAGTCGGCTGTTTTAAGCTGAGGAAATTGTATTTAAATGAGGAAATGAGGTCACGTTTAAAAGGTGAAACAGGAACTTCAAATTTTACATAGATAGGTTGGGACACGGGGTCACTACTAAAAAGAAAATATTTAGAATAAACTAGAAAATTTCTCAAAAGCAGAGAAGTTAGTGCCTGATTTCCTCGCCTTCGTCAATATTACTGATGACACTTAATGCTCGTTGTGGTGATGACACATCAACTAACCAGTTGTACTCTTACATTTACCTTATGCTTTTCTGGATAATTAGATTTTTATTTGAATTAAAAAAAAAGTTCCATGATTTTATAATCTTAACTTGTTTACTATTTACAGGTTCATTTGGTGAAGTTTATGCTGCCAAAGACTGTATCACTAAAAAGAAAGTAGCGATTAAAATTTGTTACAAAAAATTTCCTGGAGAATGGAACTACTGGTACCATTTTAATCATCCATATATATTAGAGGTAAAATTACAATAAACAAAATTTGTCAAACTTTAAAAAATAATTGATTAATTTTCATCATAACCCTTTGCTGAAAAGTTTTGGAACATAATTAGTTCTAATAACTTTTTTATTTTAAATAAACGACGAAATCTATGTTTAATTATTATATTTTAAGCAATTCAATTTGACCAATTATTTTGTTCCTTTCGAACACATTATTCCACTGATATCTAATGCAGGCTGTCCCTAGAATTTCTGCCCATTTTCTTCAAATAAGTGGAATTTCAATCAATTTTAAAGTTTTTCTGACACCACATGAGGGTCAAAATAGTGCGTTTGGCAAGGCATGGAAATTCATACGACATAACTGAACAGCTTAATATTTATACGACATTTATTATCATTTGGACATAAGGAACCTTTAATAAATGTTTTAGAACTATTCCCCAATTTTAGAGGATGGCTGATTTAAAAAAAAAAAAAAAGATTAATTTCTTTAGGTCATTATTAAGTTTTTCTATTTTCCAGAAATAATGTTGATATTCCAAGTGCAATGCATGGACGTCATCATTATCTTTATCTGAAGATAAGCGCAGTTATACGCTCGAAAAAACTTAAAGAATATACACAGAATGTAACAACAAATTTATTTAAGGACAACTTATTTATTTATTTATTTATTTATTTATTTATTAGGCAAGAAATGAGGTAATTTAACAAAATTTTCGGAAGAGAAAGTGAAGACAGACGAATTTTAGTAATTTTCCGCAAGATGCTTTTTATGAATTTGCATGTCTTGACAAATGGAGACTGTTTTGACCCTCATATGTTGTTAGAAAAATTTCCAACTCTTTGAAGAAAACCAATCACCTTGTAGGAAATTAGATACAAATTTCATTTTATCTAAAGAAGGCTAGATTAGAGAGATTAGAAAATAATCGCTCCAATCTTGGAATTTTATGTTCACCTAATAATTTATTTGATTTGCAGCCACTTATTTAAAACTGACTTTTTCATCTAAGGCTCAGTTTCGATTAAAGTCGAAGCGGCCTGGAC
Organism: Rhysida immarginata; assembly: GCA_023313115.1. Taxonomy (NCBI): domain Eukaryota; kingdom Metazoa; phylum Arthropoda; class Chilopoda; order Scolopendromorpha; family Scolopendridae; genus Rhysida; species Rhysida immarginata. The sequence continues at coordinate 2,286,056 of JAHWFO010047825.1, read as the reverse complement.
GCTTGGATCGCTAACTACATCCGATTTCACTAAATCCCCCGACCTTCGCTTCCCATTGTAATTCTTCCCTGATGGAGCTTTCAATCGTTTCATGAAAATGGCGACTCCCGAAAATCGTCCCACGAGCTCCGCTTTTTCCCCGTCGAACGGTCGTCTAGCTCTCGCCTTCTTTTACCTCGAAACGCGAAGAATGACAGCGTCCGCTCTCCATTCCAGCTGAGGAAATCGTTATCACTCGGGGTTTTCTCCGTCCAGGCACGTTTAGGCTTTCGCCTTCGCTTTTTACGGCGTCTGTCCCTGCTCCTCGTTGTCCGCAACCGTTTTCGTTGCTCTCTCCATTCCTTCTCTGTCTCAATCCTCTCACGTGATCTTCTCGAGTTGATTCGTCGAACCCTCTCTCCGTCACGGAGGCTGGAGCACGTCACCGATCTCGAACGGTACGGTTTACCACGTGACACCCTTTTAAATTCTTTTTTCCTAAATCGTTCTATGGGTGATTAATATGGTGTAATAGTTAGTACCACAGGTAATTTGAAGATAAACTGACTTATAGTGAGATTAGTACATGCCAAATCCTAGAAATAAAATGAAATTTTGTTTCTAGGAAATTTACCCAATAAGTTTTGAGTGGCGCTATTATTCTTTCACTCGTCGCCTTTGTATAGAAACACAAGATGTTCGAGAGTAGTATTAAAACCGTTGATGGGAATGGTATAGAAATACTAGTATGTTATAAGTTGCATGATATAATCCACGCCTTATGCCAACACATTAGAACACCATCGTGAACACGCTACAACAGCAAGGCTGTCACCAGGTGTTCTTAAAGACTATCAGGTAGTCAAGATGGAGGCCCAATGATAGGACGGGCACCTAGCTTCCAGATCGGGAATTCCTCCTATCCAAACCATCAGAAAAGTTTATGAGTACATATAAGAAATTATAACTGGTAATCCCTAAGAATATCTGGTGAGGCAACGCCTTGCTGTATCGTGCTCACGATGGCCTAATTGGTAGAGGCAACGAGCGTGCTCCCTGGTTCGAATCCAGGTCGTGGAATTTTTTTCCTTCCATTTCTTCTGATATCATTTCCTTATAATTGGAGTATCATCTCCAGTTCCATTTATAGTTTCTTATAATTGATAATGGATTTTGTGACTGTTTATGTCTTATTTGTTAGAACTCTGGGACAAAAACGTTTTCTTTAATTTTTTTTTTTTATGTCTCTCACAACATAAGAGTTTATTCAATTTCTTTTCTCTTAGCTCTATGATCGATTTGAGATAGGACGCCGCTATATATACGTGATGGAACTTGCTGAACTCGGCCCAGTGAGGGACTGGGTAATGCGTCCATTTTACAAGAAGCTCTGCCGTCGAGATCATTTCACCAAGTGGTTCTGGCAGCTGATCAGCACCATGGAGTACCTCCACTCCAGGGGTTTTTACCATCTGGATATCAAGGTGGACAACATCTTCCTCAATCACCAGTTAGACATCAAACTGGGCGACTTGGGACTATTGTGTTTTGCTGGACAGAACGTCCTTCTTATTGGCGCCCCTAAAATTTGGCCTCCCGAAATTCAAAGAATGGAATTGATGAAACAACCTGTCAAAGCTGGTCCGTGGCTGGAAAAAGTGGACTCTTTCTTTGTCGGAGCATCTTTCCTAGTCGTAATTTGTTTTTAATGTCGTTTATTGATAACGTATATATCTCACCAAACAAAAAAACTTAGTCCCTTATACTAAGTCGAGACGATGACAGTGTGTAAGCATTTGTTCATGTTGAGAATATATTACTTAAAATTACTTAAGTGAATATTTCTCTCTATACTTATAAAAAGTTTTCTAACGGAACGTTTTTCTATGAGACAAAAAGCATTTGGTAGGTGCAAGAAAATCACAGACTGGTGTCAAGAAAACAACATAATACATAGAAGGGTGTCAGTCTTTTAATCGGCTGAGAGTAAAAGGGTAGCTGTGAGTATAAATCCTACCTTGACCTAAATGCTAAGTTTCTTGCTTGATTTATAAAAGCTGGTTTCAAATAAGGGGCGTTAACTCAGAGAAAATTAATTTACAGTTGTAATGGCTTTTCGAATGGACAATGCGTGGAGATGATGTATTGGGTTTCTCGAATGGCTCCCTTAAACAAAGACTTAAGCTTACAGAACGATGCAGTTAGGTTTGCTAGAAACTAACACGACTTTGTGTCATAAGACTTCACGGCTTTAAGACTTATGCCTGCATTCCAATGATGATTCCAGAGTTCATGGAAGATGGAACGAGTTTTATCATCGCCATTGTGTATTAATGGTAACGAAGTCAATTATTGGATAAATGCTTACACACAAATTTTAGACATTCACACTGTCCGGTGCAGTATTTCTTATCACGTGTTATATAGGTTTTCAGGATTCACGGGGCAAAATCATAAATGGACTTGCATAAAGAATATCTAAGTGACCGTCCATTTCCCAAGATTTAAAGTTTCTCAAATATACAACATCTTGCCAAAAGCATTGGGACACACTAAAAAAATGGAAAGTTCGGGTGACAGCGTAAAGCGATCTATAATTTGCACCAATAAAGCGCTAAAGCATCAATCAAGGTCAGCTATCACAGGGAATGGGTCGTACAGAATAACTCGGGAAGATTTTGTACATGGTAACTATCAATGAATAACACTTAAGTCAGTTGGTGAGATTTCGGGCCTGTAAGTTACACCTACCCAAGTGAAGTGGATAATGTAATTGTAAAATGGGAGTGTGAAGGAACAACAACTGTGAAAAATTATAGTGGTAAATCTCAAACTCACTGACAAAGAACGGCGAATGCTGCAGAAAGCTTTCCGGCATTGTCGGTTTGCTTCTGCTGCCAAAATCACTAGGAAAAATAGTCAGAAACTGTGAACAACTAGATACAAAATATGGGAAGAGTACAAAACCACTATTTCACACCAACTAATAAGATTTATTAAGCTCTGATGTATTATTAGGAGCAAACCCTCCTTCATCAGTGAGAATGTACAATGTAAAAAACAGGTAAGACTAAAGTAATACCTGGCTTCGCTCGGATTTGTTGAATATATACACGTTGTTTAGGGAGTAAATTTTACAATAACTAAATTTGACTTTTTTTTTGCCAACTTTGACTAATGTACAGGTTTTAATTCACCCATGACTTCTCCAGGGTTATTCCCAGGAATAAACCCGTTGCATGAAAAGTGTCGGTTTTTCACTCCTAAAGTTCGCGCAACCCGCCGCGAGCTATTAAGATAAAAACTCTATAAGGTAATTTTTTTTTTTTTTTTTTTTAGCTCGGATTGGTTAAATGAGGGATTTAACAGATAAATTTTTGAATAACTAAATTTAAGGCTCTTATTATTGGGCTTAATTATTGATAATGCAAAATGTGAATGTATTATCGATATACACTTAAAAAACAGTGTTATCTTCGAAGATTCTTTTGTAGGCATTTTTGCTTATCCACCAGGAGCGTAAATGAAAAAGTATTCTGGAGATCCAACGCGTGAGCATGCTAGTTGTCCATGTGAAAAGCACGGACTCCAAATTGACTCCCGCTATTTTGAATGATAGTCCTTGGCGCTTTGTAGATCGTCATGGTTTTATTTTTAATATATTCCGTAGATCGTACAAGTTGCATTATCTCTGTAAGGATGCATTTCCGGACCCATGTTTATAGGAAAAATTTTGTTCCCCGCTACAAACTGTACATGGTATTTCATTCTTGACCTACCTTTCTGAATCACCCTGTATAGATAAGGAACAGTAGGCTATATTCCAGCAGAAAAACCGAACATCCAATTAGAAAACGAAGCATCGCCCATTAGTTTAATATATAACAATGTATCTGGCTAAGGGCCACCACTCCAGCAAATGACATGGGACCATCGTTATTCAATAGATGATTGAAGACCTGTTCTTAACAATTTTAGTAGACTCTAAAAATGGTAATAATTATAAACTTTAACTGGTATGGACAATTTAAAAAAAAATATCTTAGCGGCCATATCTTTTAAGAAGGACATGCTTGTTGTTGTTTTTTTCCTACTGATTTTTTGATGACCAATGCTCAAAGAAGGTTAAATGGTGCAAAGCTCATCGCAACTGACTATAGAGTAAAAGAAACGACTGACTATACAGGGTGGTTCAAATCGTGTGTAAAACAATTTAAGGGAGTATTATAGAGGTCAAGGTAAACACAAAAAGTCCTATGAACACGGGTCCGAATTTGAACGATAACTGAGATATGAACAGAAGTAAAAATGCTGCCACCAAAATCAACAAGTTAATAACTCAGGTTCTGTAAAGACTAGATTAATGAAATTTGAAAGAATAACAGGGTACATAAGACTGTGTATACCGTTAAAATTTGATTGAATTCCAACGAGAAGTTTCAGAGTTACGCAGTCAAAATTGTAACAAGTGCTGGTTAATACTCACAAGCGAACAAGTGTTATAATGTTGAATGAGTAACTCGGAAACCGACTTCATTTCAATCGTTTTTGTGCAAGCAATCTTTTTATCTGCATTCGTGTGCAAATTATTGAGCTTTAAAGTTTATGGTCTAAAGAAAACATCGAAATCTTTAGACCAAAAACTGATCAAAACGACTTACTTCTAAATGCTCAAAAAAGATTTAGAAGCAGATCCGCTTCTATACCAAATTAAAAATATCCTATCATAAACTAATTATCCATGTCTATATAATCTCCCATTCTTTTTATTTATATTTTTTTATAGTCTTTATTTCTTTTGTACCAAATTTAATATTGTAGATGACTAAATTCAACATCCAATTTACATATACAGGATGAGTCTGAAACCCTGTCACAAACTTCGCATGTGTACTCCCCATGGCTAAATAAGAAACATAAGTTATGTCCTATCAACATGGGTCTGAAACTCAACCGTTAACAAGAAAAATGGCGTTCAAATGTGGCAACTTAAAAAACAACTATATACGCAAATGTAGCACTAAGAACCAATGGATGTTCAATTGATATGTATTGCATAATATTTTTAATTATCTTCTAATATTTGATATTTAACGTTTTCCTTTAGTTAGTGGCGAGATTACCAGACAGCAAGTCATTGGTCGATTTCCCGTCCGATTTGACCGATGTTGAGGACAAAATTGATTTCACGTACGAAAGGTTCGATAGATATTTGAAACGCGTGAAAAACGTTCCGATGCGACTACTCTTGAAAAAGCTGCTGCACAGAGACGTTGAACGACGACTAACTTGCCGCGCCATCTTCGAAATGTTGCAGACGGAGTCGAGCGTCAAACGCCCGTGTTTCGACTGCGGTCTCTGTGGAACGGAAAAATCCGATCTGCCAAACATCGACATGGACGAGGTGGTCGACATCGGTACGATTCTCACAAGACGGAGTCAGTCCTTCTTCAGACGAAAAACAGTTGTTGAGACTGGTCCGTCAGTGCGAGTTGTAGAACCCTATGAAGAAACTTCCGGTCGAAGAGTTATTAAAGAATAGTCGCTCGATACAGGAGAATAATAATTAAAAAAAAAAAAAGTACTAAAAGTTCGTGTTATGTTTATAAAAAAAAAAAAAAGTCACTAATATCAAGTTCAAAAGTTTTATTACGAAATGTACCATTGTTAATTCCAGATGCCAAAAAAAAAAAAAAAAAAAAAAAAATAGAAAAATTAAATGTATAATACTAAAATGACCGGTGGTGGGGAGGGGAGGTCGTTTACATTAAATGTTTCCTAGATAAGTAAATTCTCGCAAAATGTACTTTTACTGTAATTTAAGAAGATTGATTTAAACGTTTCTTAAAAAAAATGACGTACGTCTCCATAAATAAATAGCGAAAGAAACATTTGACTTTGACTTTTTAAAAAAATTATTAGACTAATTAACTTCTAAGTAATAGGTAAACTCTTACGGTACTTGGGTAGGTAGATGCCTGAATATGGAGAAATGGTCGTGAAATCATAAGGCGTTGTATGTTAAGCAGAGAGATGTTAAGTTTATAAATATTAGAGAGGGGAAATTTCAAAGCTGGAAATGATTTGGGTACCTTCTTAAGTAAGGTCTTTTCAGGACTAATTATGTAGTGTAATTCTCTGAACCTAAGAATATTCTGAAAAATAGATTTCCATTTATATCTCACGTTCCACATTAATTTTTGCATAAGAAGGCCAAAAACGCTAAAAATCTCTTTAATGCAGGGCATGGTATTAGACTCTGCTTATTATTATATATTATTATTATTATTAGCACTCCACTGTCAATTATTATAGACCTTTATATTTCTTTTACTGATTGATCTAAAAAAGTGTGTAAAGAGTGGTGGGCTTGAGAAGATCTGCCGAAAGAGTACAAAACCAGTTTATTCAGCGAAACGAATTAATTCGTCAGCCAAGTCGCTCCTGTTAATGGTCCTGAGGATGGAGATGAGCTTTTGAGTTGTGGCTTCCCTGGGGGTTTTCTGAACCCAGATGAGGACCATGTCATTCACCACCTGAGGTCGGGTGTCGTCGCCCTTGTCTTTCTGCACGAATGCGTCGACGGTGTCGGGGTCCAAGCCCAGCTCAAGACCAAATTTGGTCAGATCACCCGAATGGAGTTTTGCTGCGACCAATTCTATGGCTTCAAGCGTTACAATGACTGGGAAAGAAAGAAACAAGTGTGAGTTATAACGGTGAAACTACATTAAGTTAACAGCTTATGCTATGTTCGCACTACACCTTAATCACGGCTAAGGTTAACTCTCTTTACATATCTAAGGTTCTGCCCGGGGGTGGCCGTGGCCTGGTTGTCTCGTCGGTTGGCTTGCCAATCGATGGAGTTCAGCAACTTCAGGCGCGGCCAGCTGCTGGTTGGGTGACGGCCTGGGCTTGAGGGCCACTGCTGGCGGGACAGCTATTTGGGGCGCGGCTGTTGGGGGACTTTGGTCTGACCCATTTGCCGATTGACCATAGCTGGTGTTCCAGCAGTTGGTGACAGCCTCTGGTTCGTTTATCCCCAGCAGCTTTTCCATCATGAAACCCCCCGTGCTTCGGAGGGCACGTTAAGCCGTCGGTCCCGACTGCTACTGTCATCTCGTAGCAGTCGTTATTAATGGGATGGCGCAAAACTCCCTCGTAGGAGTAGGTGCCGCGGATTATCGCTTGCGATAATCTACCCTCTGTACCAGATAAGATAAGGTTCTGCTCCCGATCGCATATTTCAGTTTTCAGCGTCAGTTTGGATCGCTGTTTCATTCTGATTGGCTGAAGATGCCAACATCCTCCCTCCCCACTAATCCTGCATCAATTTTTATTTTCAAATATAATAATCGCACCAAATTATTAATGTGCTTATACGTTTTTAGTAGGCCAAATTTTACTTAAATTTTTCATAAATATATGTTTTGTACGAGCATTTCATTTTGTGTAGTCCATTAAAAAATAGAATGGGATGATCTTTAAAGCGATCGTTAAGCCCGTATAGCGAATTTCTTCCTCTCTGGATCAATGTAATAGTATTAATTGATGCAATATCAACAACGTTTTTTACAGTTTTACTAATAAATTTTGAAATTTGTAAAAAAAATTTCCAAACATTTTTCTTGACTATATAAAATGAAATGTCGTACAGTACTTGTTCTTAGGAAAAAATTAACTAAAATTTGGCCTACCTAAAAATGTAGACATATCAAGTAATGGCGGGCGATGTCGGTGTTGAACATCGAAACATCGATGTTTTTTGACATCCAGGCAGCTGGCGATGTTTTTTTGGGGATTTTTTGTTTATTAATGTATATTATTAAGTATAATAAAAAAATTTATCAAAATACTGTTTTTTTGTGCTATTTTTCAACATTCTGTTTCCCCATTGGCTTTTCGGTAGTATTTTTTCATTTCACAGGTACTCCATTTTACAACGCTTATATAACTTTCACAGTTTGGGTCATGTTTGGTGGATGAAATCTTGTGATCAATATTTCAACCCCTTCCACTAGTCCGATCTTGCTGAAATTTTGTACCCATACGTAAAGTCGGTGACAATGCATGATTCTAAAAAAAATTTTCAAAAAATCCAAAGGGGGGGGGGCCGGCGTTAATATGAAATAGACTTGGTTTATATTTGTTTGTTTGCTCAAGAGATGGCGCCATATGAAAAAAAACTCATGTAAAGCGGAAAAAAAAAAAGTCTTCAAAAGCATTGTTTTTGAAAAAGTATTTTTTCATTCACTTACATGTATTAACGACTCACTATGCTTTCCGCTGTGTTAATATTTTTATTTCTAGGCCTTCTCATTGGCTCGTTTTTTCATTCATTCGCTTATCATATAATCAAATGATCAGCCTTCCTTGTTTTTGTCTACTCTACTCTAATATTAAAAAGCAAAATATTAAAACTAAATAATTTAAGAAATTCAAATTATAATTCTCTATAACATGCTGTCAAGTACATGTAATGTTGTTTGATATATACATGTTGGCATAAATACATCGACGATGTTTTTTTAAAACATCCATGTTTTCCTAAAATCGCCCACCACTAATATCAAATACATTAAAAATTAATTCAGATTATTATAATTGAAAATAAAATTGATGCAAATTGGCGGTTGTTAACTAGGTTAAACCATGGATGAAGAAAAGATGGATGGGACACTCCTATGCGTCGAGCGTGAGTTTTTTTTCAGTGGCGCTCTCTGTGGATTTGCGTAGTACTAAACCAAATCTGTCTGGGAAATAAAGAAAAATAGTTTCAGTTTCTGCGTAGTACTAAAGCGAAACTTCACCACCATCGTTTCGATTTGCGTAGTACTAGAAATTTTTTAAAAAAGAAATTCATATATTAAGTGTCTTTTTAAGATAAAAGTGTGCTTAGCAAGTTTTTTTATATTTTTTATTTTATTGTTTTTAGTCTATTTTTAATTTTATTAATCAATCTAAGCAGATGATTATATTTAGTACTACGCAAAGCTCCAGATGTCGCCCCAAAATCAAACTCACTGGGGACGGCAATGGAGTGTCCCATCCATCTTTTCTTCATCCATGGTTAAACTAAAAGATTAGCGGGAGTTGGCATTATTGCTTTTCTGCTGGAACTCAATGCCTCCAGCCAATCAGAATGAAGCAGCGATCCAAACTGACGCTGAAAACTGAAATATGCGCCCCGATCATCGTAATTTCGCTAACGGCAAGATTTGACGCCCACGGAAGCCAGTTGCTACCCTCACCGCCATCTATTGACACAATTGCGAAAAAAAGAACCATAGAAAGCACCATGTCGCTTGGTTACCGCATCGATCTATATTAACTAACTATATTGGTTAGTTAATATAGATCGATGGGTTACCGTCGTCATTTCCCTTGAATGGAATGCGAACGTAAAGTGCTTGATTAGCCAACCGTGATTGCTTAACCGTGATCAAAGCGTAGTCCGAACATAGCATTAAAGTTGATTCGTGACTTAAAAAATATTAAGATTTTACGTAATGCATACAATAAAATAGTATTAAAGTAGAAACCTCCTGTCCATGTATAATATCTCGCTTGGATTGCTCCGTTGTTTAACTTCCTAGGAGGGGAATAATGTACCAAGAACAAGTGACGATAGTGTTGCAAAGTCTCTGTAATTTATAATGGGTAGAGGCTAGTTACCATGGATGAAAGAAACAGGATGGACGACTCCCTATACTTCCCCAGCAAGTTTGATTTCAGAGCGACATCTGGATCTTTGCATGAAAACTAGCATGTGTCGTCTGCTTAGGGAGAAGAGGAAAAGCTGTCCATAGGCTCATGGTTATTGTTGACTTATTGCTAAGAGACCAGAAACAGCTGCGATTTCTTTGAAACTTATAATATATATTTAGATCATGTGTTCAGTTATGATTTAATGAAGAAATCTTATCCATTTTCATTTTGATATCTTTTAATGTAATTTTAAATATAATTTTTAAAGCAAAACTTTATACATATATAATTAAATTGTTAAAAGAATCGTATGTAATTTTAATAAAAAAATACATTTTAATTCCAAATCTTAATATTTCAATAAATTAATTCAATAAAATAATAAAAAATACTTTAATACAAAAAAATTCAAAAGAACTCAATGAAATACGTAATATTTTGACGACAGGCGGCCATGCTTTTCTCCTCTGACAGCTGTGTAAACAGAAACCATGCGAAGCGAAACTAAACGTTTCGGTATTTTTCACTTAAGAATCCAGAGGGCGCCACTGAAAAAAAACTTATCCATCCTGTTTCTTTCATCCATGCTAGTTACACAACGAGCGTTATCCAAATCACCAATAGGTTCGACAATGGAGTTTAAGATAGATATTTCATTAGGACCAACTGAGGCAGATTTTGGCACATGACCTCTGGCACTCCACATCCCATTAATCATGATGACTGATACCCATAAAAAAGTACGTCTCGTACAAGAGCGCAAATTGCGTTGAAAAAAATGATATCTTCAACAGCGTATTAGGCCTGTATAGGAGTGAAGAAATAAAACGCAGGCGGGGGTCAACAGCCACGAAGATATTAATGTGGGGAAAAGGGAAGGAAAAAATCCACCACCTAGTTTCGAAACAGAACTATGAATATTGCAGTGGAAGCCCAATGATAGGTTGTACATCATTCTGATGGTTTGAAAAGGAGGAATTCCCGTTCTGCGAGCCAGGTACCTACCTTACCATTGGACTTTCACCTTGACTACTTGGTAGTCGTCAGGACACATTGTTGACCCGTGTTCGCTATAGCCCAGCTAGTAGAGGCAACAAGCTTAATATTAGTGGTTACTGGTTCGAACTCGGGTCCAGTTATGTTATTATTTACTAAATATACGAGGGGCATACTGAAAGTCGCGAGCAACATTAAATAAAAAAAAAAGCGGTTAATACTTGCGTTACACAGAATACATCATTTCAAACTATAAACTTTTGTCAATTTTTCAACATAATCTCCATTCCTTTGGACACATTTTTCCCACCGTTGCGGAAGTTTGAAAATCCCTTGACGGTAGAAGTCCGTTCCAGCTCGCCGAAGGCACTGAAGCACTGCTCTCTTCACGTCCTCGTTTGTCGCATAGTGATGGCCTGTGAAGGAGCAGATTTTTTGAGAAGGGGAAAATGAGAGCCTTAGCGGTATGTGAAAGACGAGGACGTGAAGACAGCAGTGCGTCAGTGCCTTCGGCGATCTGTAACGGACTTCTACCGTCAAGGGATTTTCAAACTTCCACAACGGTGGGAAAAATGTGTCCAAAGGAATGGAGAATATGTTGAAAAATAGACAAAAGTTTATAGTTTGAAATGATGTATTCTGTGTAACGCAAGTATTAACCTTTTTTTTTATTTAAAGTTGCTCACGACTTTCAGTATGCTCCTCGTATTATTATTATTGTCATCATCATGATGGTTTTTTAAAAAATGGTATAACGTCTTTTATTTCACTTTCTTAATTTGTGATTTGTGTACTGTTTTATGTGTTTATTTTTACGGAGTGTTTATTGGCCTATTGACTGTTCCAACCTCGTTTACCCATTCTTTAATTGGAATAAATTGATTGAATTGAAAATTGAAATGAATCATCATCTGAGATCAGTGATTTCCAATCTGGGGGTCGTGAGCCCTGTTAAAATACCTTTTTTTAAATTCAAATATGAGGTAGAGGGTCGCAAATTACTTAGGTTTACGAAAAAGCTTGGGAACTACCGATTTAGATAATCTCATGGGAAAAGAAATTCTAACCTAGATGTTGAAAAGATCATACGAATATTTAGCACCGAAATACATTTTTTAGAGTCACTAAAGGGGAGGCCGTGGTCTAGGGGGCTTTCGCAGAGCAGGCCAGCTCTGTGAAGTTAAGCATCACCTAGCACGGCTAGTTACTGGATAGGTGACCATCAGTGGCAAGGAAACTACCGCATTTACTTATCCCAAGAAATCTCCTGGTGGCCACAGTCAGGAGGGCGAACACACCAAACACACACAGAGTCACTAAATTATGAAAACTGTGACGACACTGTAGTTTTCGTTTTAATTTCTGCTATCCCTTTCCGTAAGCTATATCAAACAATGTATTTATTGCAAGAGGCAATGGAACGTATCAAATGAGTTTAACTTATTATTTATTACTATGCTTCGGGGAACAATTTGGTTAGCATAATTATCACCTCATTCACTTATAATATCTATTTTTTCATGTTCCTTCGCTTATAAAATCTTGTCCTTCATATGTGACATCAGGTTTATTCTGATATATATCATGACAGGGGAGGGCGTGATTAAACGAGCGTAATATTTTTCATGGCTGATAACGGCACGAATTTAATGCCCGGATATAAGATCTAGATCAGGTGTTATTAAATTCTAGGAAAAACATATGCTTTTCACTCAACTAGAGGAAGAGATACCCATATCACCATCTTTTAGAATTACTAGACCATATAAATTCTAAGTTGACTTGGGTAATGGCGCATCTAAGCCCTATAAACAGTAAATATTATCTTTTTTAATATCAATGATATTAATAAAACTGAATGTACATTTAAACTTTAACGCGCTACTGGTTTTAGCTATCAAAAATGTACGGAAGAAACAGGGTGAATAAATAAAATAGAAATTTAAAAATCTCTTTCAAAATATTAGTTTGCATTCTACTTGAATATCCTTCAAATAGAAGCAAACCCGTTAAATTGAATGGCGGCCTCTCTTCCTCTGTATTACCTCTGGAGTAGCGTCTTCTCCTCCGGTTCTTGATGTCACTGGCTGACACTCTCCGTCCGTCACACTCATCTCCGGCGAAATGGCCATTGCCGAACGATTCTCTGTAGTGGTGGTAAGTCCTGGCCAGTTTTTTGAGAGCTCCTCGACAGTATTCTCTGTCCATTTGAGTAATGAAAGGTAGACCGTCGAGAGTCCCCGAATCAACTAGGGAGAGCAACTGCGGTAAACTTACGAATTTATTCTTCCGTAACACCAACGCTATGCGCGGTGAAAGATTTTCACTCTCGGCCCACTCACTCAACGAAAACCACGACTCCATTAGAACGAAGTAATCTTTTCTTCTACGTATGTTTCAGCGAACTGCTCTCATGTGACGCTAAGTTTATAACCAACAAGTTATTGATGAAATTATGTATCTTATCAATGGCCGATCTGAATTCCCCAGATAAGATAGTGTCACTTTATTAAGCGAATATTCCATACGATATGCAGTTGTTCTCGAAAGGGGCAGGTGTCAATTTTGCTCAAATTTATAAATATCCAGACAAGCCGGAATTTTATCGGGAAGTTCCTCAACCCTGGACATGCCTAAACTACGCAATAACCCTTATTTATTTATTTATTTATTTATTTATTTATTGAAGATGGTTTTATTAAGGAACTATATATGGACGTGATCTCAGTGAAACAAATTAAGAATTTCTTCTACATTTTCTAGTTGAAAATGAAGCCGTTTGTCGAGGTTGTCGAGTATAGAATTGCGTGGAGGCATTTAAAACTGTAATCGTGATCACATTATTCGGTTAGATTATAAACTGAATTTGATACAAAACATCTGCCCCTGCAGAACTAACCATAATAAATAACTGCAATTTATTCACTAAATAAGTTTTTAGAGCTTTAAAATGTTTCAATATGCTATTTTAATCCTTTTAAATACAGTCATAATCCGTTTATAACAGGTCAAATTACATGTAATATATATTGTAAATAGTAAAATGTAAAATTTTATAATATGTATTATATGTTTACTCCATGTAAAAAATTTAATTAAAAATTCAAAGCCATTTAAAATTTCCTCTTAGAACTTTGTTTCCGAAATCTCTCTAGAATTTAGACTTCTACCGTATGTACCGTACTTGTAGGATTTTTATGAGGGTCCCTTAAAATAACTAGTTTTCGCACAAATGAATCTCATATTAGGAAAAACAATAAGATTTTCATCCACATATCAAAACCTTTTGAAAACTCAAGTGCAACATAATGCATGCATACTTAAAAACTATTTTTCAGTATCCAATGACTTAATTGCGTTAGAAACGATTGAAAATTCTGTCTCTATATTGCCAGGGTCTTTTAATGGGGGTAATATAGACCCTGATATTAGCATGCAATGGTCCTCTTTTCTGCTACAGGGTGGCGCTATCGTTTAATTTCATATAGAGTCCTTGCAAAATTACTTATAATACGATTAGAGTTTGGCACTATGCACACACCTCTCACCAGAAGCGCTAGAGTCAGTCTAATAGATAAGTCGGCCATGGCAGGGCTGAAAGAATATAAAGTCGGCAGTGCTCTTTCCTCCCTGGCCACGGTCTAAGTTCGATGTTTTGAGGATTTATCAAAAATTAAGCAAAAAAGGAAGGGAACCTCTAATCCAACGGATAGATTTAAAATACCGGATACGTATTTCGGCTAACAAATAGCCATCTTCAGCGATGAAAGACCAACTTGACTTGAGGAGTTGACTATTATCTCTCATCGCTGACGATTGCTACTTGGTAGCAGTAGCGTTGTTAGGGGGACATCTGTCCCCAGGCGCCAGGCTTTTTACCCTTGCTAGGGAGGGGGGGGGGCGCCGCGAGGACAAAATTGCTGGACGCAGGGGAGGGGGGGCGCCTTTACACACTATGCCCCTGGGAGCCACTTATACCCGCTACGCCATTGGTAGCCGAAATATGTATCCGGTATTTCATATCTGCTTGTGGATTAGAGGTTCTCTCCCGTTTTGATTGAGGATTTATGCATTAAACATATAAGAAATTATAAATGGAAACTGGAGATGATGCACCAAACATAAGGAAATTATATTATCAGCAGAACTGGAAGGAAAAATTCCACTACCGGGATTCGAACCAGGAACCACGAGTATTACGCACGTTGCCTCTACCAATTGGGCCATCGTGCACATGTACAGCCATGCTGTCACCAAGTGCTTAAAGACTACCAGGTAGTCAAGATTGAGGCCCAATGATAGGACGGGTACCCAGCTCGCAGATCGGGGATTCCTCCTATCCAAACTGTCTTTAAGAACACTTGGTGACAGTATGGCTGTACCGTGTGCACGATGGTAGAGGCAACGTGCATGATACTCGTGGTTCCTGGTTCGAATCCTGGTCGTGGAATTTCTCCTTCAATTTTTTCTGATAATATTAAACATATAGCTACATCGGGAAATTTATGGTGTATAAAGTTCTTAAAAGTAAAAGTTGACTGCCAGACTCTAGCAGACCACTCGCTGGTGTTGACATATTAAAATTAATTACTATTATTAATATAATTTATTACTTTATTTAGTTATTACAGAGTCCCCCCCCCCCTTCATCTAACCCTGGCGCTGCTTAATGTAATCGCTTAATGTTATCAATCGGCAGAACATAACGGTTAAATACAAAAAAATACATTGAAAACCCGTCATGTATTGTAATCAAAATTTCTTATATTGGGATACTGTTATCAGATTTTAGCCAAAATTAAACTATTACGTAGAAATTCCACGTGAAAGGACTGAAATTCTTATAACCAATGAAAACGGAGTTATTTTTGGCGGAAGACTTTACATTACAATATGAAAAGAAATTGTTCATCTACTAAGGAAAACTAGCAGGCAGTATACAATACACAAGTTTTGTGGTTCATACTTCATTAATTCTTGTTTCATACTGATCTTGATTATTACTGTAACATGTATGTATGTAGAATAAACAGAGGGTTGCCCCAGTTAAGCTCGGTCGAATTTGGGTGTCATTTTTTACGATAAAAATCCCTTCCTCCACCATCTATGTGATGGCCCCGGTTATAGACTATCGCTCTGCATCGCAGTTTCCATTGCAGAAGACTACGGCGCAGCACCGGACGTGGAATGTTAGCCTTTCCAAATGTAAAGCCTAGATTAATGAAATTTGGAGGAATAACATGGTACTTAAAACTGAGTATACCATTAAAATTTGATCGAATTCCAACGAGAAATTTCCGAGTTACGCAGTCAAAATTGTAACATGTGCTGGTTAGTACTTTTACAGAGCCTGAGTTATTAACTTGTTGATCTTGGTGGCGGCATTTTTATTTCTGTTCATATCTCAGTTATCGTTCAAATTCGGACCCATGTTCATATGAACTTTTTTCCTCAGCATCACCCATACTACCTCCCCTCAGACCGTTCAGATACACCCTGTATACAGTAAGTGATGTACGATATCAGTATGTAATTAACCTCACCTCGATAAACAAAGAAAACTAAAATTTAATTGCGCTTCTTTAAATAATTTTTTTAATTAATTTATATGATTATTATCAATTCTTTTTTTTTATTTTAAGAATTTCTAAGAATTTTTTTTAAGTCTTTATAAATTTTATAAAAGCGTTAATATCTTATTAAAATGTCACACAGTCTCATAAATGTCTATACCCAGAAAAATATATCCAAGAAGCTTATTTTGTAATCCTTATTTAAAAAAATTAGTAAAGAGATGTTTGAACAGAAGCTTGATTTTTTTTTTTTTCGGTGTACAATTTTCTGTAGCACTGATGCAAATTTCGTATTCCTCTATTTACAGGAGAACTGCGTTCAGAGTCGGGATCATTCTCTTGAAAAAATATCCATAGCAGCTTCTAAATGGTAAAAATTATCAGAAAGCATTGCTCTAACCTAACCATCACTCCCTCATCTTCATCGCAGACACATCTTTTCCTTAAACTTCCTCCTCTACCATCACAAGATCTTCATTAGAAAATAAAATTTCATCGACATCTTCAGTGCATAAGTCTAAATTTAACCTTAGAGCTTTGTTTATCATAATTGGCTAGTTTGCATGATGATTCACGATAATAACCGAACATAATGTTGCATTTTTTTTATAATTTTTTTTTGAGAAAGAAAATCGCATTTTTTTGACGTAAGTGTGAAACAAGCGTCGTAACACCGAAACAGTGGTATAAATTTATAAATGATGTAAGTGTGAAACGACGTAAGTCCGGGTCTTACTGTACATATTTTTTTTATTTTAAATAATTCTCTATCCAGATTTTTTTCAATTTTTTTTCTTTAAATGAATTTACTTTGATTCTGACGTCTTCCGTTTGAATAATCTATTTGATGTTTTTCTACCGTTGAAGATTATGTGCTGTGCTATGATGCCGTATCAGGCGGTATCGGGGGGGGGGGGGGGCATTTTCGAAAGGAGACGTTAGAGAGAGAGCTAATCCCAATTGTTTGTAAGCTTCCATAGCGTGGTTTTTTTAAGTAAACAAACTAGATAGAATTTCATGATATTAGTTTGGCCATTTTAATTCGTTTTAATGTACTCTCGCCGGACCCGGTAGCCGAAAGCGCTGGGGCGCAGGCTTCAGTGGATCCTCGGGTTGCGGGTTCGAAACCCGCTGTGGCATGGATGTTGTATTTGTCCCTTATTAATCATGCGGAAAGCAACGGAAAACCATCGCATTATTATTCCTAGTTCGCCAATATCAATTGACCGCCAACGTCTGATAGGAGACGGCACATTAAGAAGAAGAAGAATGCACTCTCTGTAAATGAATATTTATTGAAATGTGTGTAGATCTAAAGCGAAGTTACGAATAGATTTTAAAAGCGAAGTCACGATTTTAAAACTCTCCCATATGATTTGCGAGTTCCGATGGAAATAGAGAAATTAGGAGGTAAATTTTGGTATTGGGCTATTTTGTGGCTAGTTTCAATCGCGTTTGGTCACAGTGAATCTCCTTCATTTCAAGGGGAAATCATCGATTTTAAACGAGCGTTTTAATTCTCGATGTTCTCCAAATGACTCGATTTTTTTTTTTTTTTTTTTTATAAACAATTACAAGAATGTCGATATAAAGAACGCCACTGTCCGCAGCTGAGATATACAGTTTGTTAAAAGTGTTTTTGTTCTCTAAACA
>JAHWFO010047825.1:2238697-2253150 GCA_023313115.1 Rhysida immarginata | reverse complement strand
CAGTGGCGCAATTGGTTAGCGCGTTGGCGGTCCGAGCCAAAGGTTCCTGGTTCGATTCCGGGCTGCGGAATTTTCTTTCCTATTTTTCATCATTAACAGATTTAGTTGACATGGTGGCCAATTTTGGGGGGGGGGGATGCAGCTCCCCCTCCCCCCCTGGGTACGGCCCTGCTAGACAGAGGTGTTGGCTAGATAAACAGTCCCTGACCAATACCACCTATAATAAAGGCCTGGGCGCTGAAACCTCAGTAGGGCATTGTTAATCGCATTTCCATCAATAATAAGCCCTAAATTTGTCCTGATGATGATGATGTAACAATGAATGACGTTTCAGCGCCTATGCCGTTATTATAGGTGGTGTTGCCCTAACGGGGAAAAGTCACCTGGCCATCTTAGCCTGAGTAAGAATGTAACCTTCACTGTTTCCATCTTGAATTTTAACAATCAGTAATTTTTCGTTTGTTGAAAACAATGAGGGTTACATTGTTACTCAGACTAAGATGGTTAGGTGACTTTTTCGCTTCAGGGCCTGTTTAGCCAACGCCTCCTAAAGATAAGGTCTGAGCGCAAAAACGTTAGACATTGTTACATCATCATCCGAAGATACGTTTAATTGCATTTCAGGGCTTATTATTGGTAGAAATGCGATTAAACGTATCTTCGGATGATGATGTAACAATGTATGACGTTTTCGTGCTCAGGCCTTATCTTTAGGAGGCGTTGGTTTAGCTGGCCTTGGGACTTCCATGACGCCGCAAATCAGCCAACGCCACCTTAAAAACAATGCTGCTGACTAGCGTCATCAAATCTGGGCCGACAATCCAACTTTCATTGTTTACAACAAACGAAAAAAACACCTGAATCAGCTCAATCACCAGAGCAGCCCCCTCCACACCCCGACTTGTAAATCGGAATCCTCTTTAACGCTTAAACCGTCAAATAAATCGATGAAATTCAAATCAAAGGGAAGATAATTACACTCAAGAAACTCTTCAAACATATCATAATTAGAGAATTCAGAAATGACTGTGGATAACGACATAATGACCAGGGAGAACACCTCTTGTCCACAATTGGAAATTTATTTCGCATATACGTATTTCGAACTCCTTGAGTTCATTATTCAATGCCAAGTAAGTAAATTGAATAATGAACTCATGGAGTTCGAAATACGTATACAAAAGAAAGCCTCGGCACTGAAACGTCATACATTGTTTCATCATCATAAGTCGTCCAATTTTAAGGCTAATTATTGGTCAAAATACGATTAACAAAGGACGACTTATAATGATTAATAATGTATGGCGTTTCAGTGCGGAAGCTTTCTTTATAGGAGGCGTTGCCTGGACTTCCTTTTCTATTTGGACTCCGGGGGGGGGGGGTACTGAAGTTCCTGAGCATTATTCTCTGGAAACCAGGCGCTGACAGCACGGGCGTTATGGCACCGCGCACTGTCATGCTGGAACACAAATGGCCTTCACCAACTGTTGCCAGAAGATAGCAGGCATGGAATTGTCCAGTACGTCCGATACTGGGTGGATGCCATGTTCCCCTCGATCACAACTAGCGGACCAAGTCCAAACCAGGAGAAACACGACCACACCATCACACGACCACTGCCAAACTTCACTGTTGGGATGACACACTCAGGTAGCAGCCGCTCCCCTGGCAAATCCACACCCAGGTGCGCCCATCTGATCTTTACAGTGTGAAGCGTGAGTCGTCGTTCCACATGATGCTATTCCAGCGGTCCTTTCCAAGACAGTCGCTCTTCACACCAGGGGTAATGCTAGGCTTGTGGGCAGCAAGAGCTAGTCCTAAGGCATGGAGCTCCTGACGAATCGTTATGGTGCTGACAGTTGTTCCTGTTGCCTGCAGGGAAGTCCTGCCGCTGTTTTTCCGCTGTACCGGCCGCTTCAGGGCCATCCGGTCTCTATCGATCAGCATGCGGGCTCGGCCATCTCCATGACGTCGTGTTCCCATTCCTTCACGTTTCCACTTCGTGATAATAGCACCCACGGTCGACTTTGGCAGGTTCAGAGTCGCTCCTATAGCTCCCATACTCTGGCCACTGATGTGGCAGCCTATGACTACTCCAAGTTGAAAATCGCTCAGTTGCTTTGATGGTGGCATATCACCTCAGCACGTTGTAAGACGCCAAATGACTCCAACTACACATGATCTTGCTGTTTTATAACGAATATATTCAAATTAGTGCCCGAATTTGCATAGGTTGTTCCACTAAGGCAAGTGTCCACTTTCAATTGAGCAGTTAGTGTAATGAATTGTTTTTCAAGCTGATGAGCATTTAGTCACAACTTACTAGAAGGATATATTAATTTTCCTGTAGACAAAAAAAAAGAAACCCAACTGCCTTTAGACGATATAAAAGTTAAAAAAAAAAAGCAAGCAAAAACCATAGCCAAAATGAAAGTACTTATCTAAAAGAGCATCCAGACAGTTGAAAAACACTGGTAACTTGTATATCTCGAAAGAAAAAGGATGGTAAACGAAGAAAAAAAGGAGGACGAGAAACAAGAACCCTGGAATAAAATAATAAATAATAAAAATTGAACACAGGGTAGTAAGACCCTGAAAAAACTGACGTTTCGGATAGGGCTATCCTTTGTCAAAGTAAAGAGGATACTAGAGAAACATCCTGAAAAAGGAGTATTTGATAAGCTTGTTAATTTAGTAAAAACAGGGATGTATGAAAGAAAGCTTTCATCCATCCCTGGTAAAAGCAAATATTCCAGAAGAATTTCAAATACCCACTAAAGTTTTATATGTGTTAGTGAGAAGAAGAACGTACGTTAGAATTAGATAAATACATTGTAATTATAATGGGTAATTTACAGAGAGAGGTTAAAAAGAAAAATAAATAAACTTTCAAAGTAATGTTATCAAAATCTTTATTTTGATTATGGGTTTGCTTTTTTAAATCGTCATATACGTGGAATAAAGAAAACGTTTACACTTCCATTCTGGTTTGTTTATTTTCGAAGTTTAAAGGACGAGTTAAGCTTGAGCGTCAGCTGGCTGAGCTTGGGCATAACCACTAAGAGAGAAGGCCTCCGCCAATATCTCCTAGAAAGGAAGCCTATGTACTGAAAATTTATACATTATTACATGATCATAAGAAGTCATAATTTAGGGCTTATTATTGGTAGAAATACGATTCACAATGCCTTTTTATGATGATGTAGCATTATATGAATTTTTAGTGCGCAGGCTATCTTTATAGGAGGTGTTGCCTCTGCAATGAAACGTAATGCGTTGTTATATCATAGATATGGCAAATTTAGGGATTATTATTGGTAGAAACACGAATAACAATGTATTACATTTCATTGCGGAGGCCTTCTCTCTAGGTGGTTACGGCCAACACCTCCTAAAAAGAAAGCCTGTGCACTGAAAATTCATACATTGTTACATCATCATAAAAAGGCATTGTTAATCATATTTCCACCAATAATAAGCCCTAAATTATGACTTCTTATGATCATGTAACAATGCATGAATTTTCAGTGCATAGGCATTCTTTCTAGGAGGTGTTGTTACGGTTTGGGTGAGTGGCATTGATGCAACACCATCTCTACTCAAAGCCAGAGCGTGAAAATTTCATACATTGTTACATCATCATACGGAGTCATGTTTTATCGTATTTCTACCAATAATAACCCCTAGATTATGACTCCGCAAGATGAAGTAACAATGTAGGAATTTTTCGCGCTCAGGCTTTGAGTAGAGGCAACACCACCTAAAGACAAGGCTTGGGCGCTGAAACGTCATTACATTGTTACATCCAATAGGGAATTGTTATTCGTATTTCCACCAATAATAAGCCCTGAATTTTCCCTACTGAGATGATGTAACAATATAATGACGTTTCTGCGCCCAGGCCTTATCTTTAGGTGGTGTTGGTAGAGGTGGTGTTGATCCATGCCACCTAAAGAGAAGGCCTGTTCACTGAAACGTCATACATTGTTACATCATCATCAGAGGGCGAGATTTAGGGCTTATTATTGGATATTATTGGTAGAAATCCCTAATTGTTGGCGTTGGTGGCATCGGTGGTAACAATGATGCCACGACCATAAGAGCGACTATAATCAACGGGAAACAAACTCTTGTCCACAAAATAGATTTAATTAGCATATACGTATTTCGACCTCATTAAGGTCATTCATTATTCAATGCCATATCGCAAACTCATTGAATATATGGCATTGAATAATGACGTTAATGAGGTCGAAATACGTATATGCTAATTAAATCTATTTTGTGGACAAGAGTTTGTTTCCCGTTGATTATGTCCCTATCCACAGTTATATCTCGTTTCTCAAGATCGACTATGCTTGCCCGCTTTTTTCAACCTTGGTAAAAACAGCGAATTATATTCAACAACGACCAAAATGGTAAAAACAGTGAAATTAAAACAATGAAACTAATAAATTATAAAATGTTGTCACACATTTTTCGCACATGACCGACTGCGATCGCACCTCTTGTACTCGAGTCGTCACATCACATAAAACCAATCAGAATATCTCCTCTCTCCAAATGAAAATGGCAGTGGCTATTTACACGGGTCCGTGAAAACATGCATTTTCACGTCCGCGGCTTCTGATTGGTTTAGAAGGTCACGTGGTGCAGAGATCGGGAAAATACCTAAATTCACGTACGATGCGATTTAAAAACACGTTTCATCGGATTCACTGTATTAATTCGTTTTTTTATTTTTTATTTTTTTTAATATTTTTTTTAGTTTTTTGAGGTTTGTGCTTTGTTTATTGGGCGAAAAGGCCTACATTGTATTGGAAAAGTTTACTTTTGTTTGCTTTTCATGATTATTTTTTTTAATTTGATTTCATTGACCTTTTAATTATTATGAATGTTTGAATGGCCGAAAAATTTAACATGGATTGAGTTTTAATCTACTTAAGCATTCTAAAAGTATCCAAATAAACAAGCGCTGTGTTGGGACAAAATTTCAGAGCAAGCATTTTTGTCCCAACACAGCGACAAAACCCCCAAAAGTAGGGTTTTTATCCTACACATTCTGTATCAGAGTTTAAAGAAAAAAAAAATAGGAAAAACTTACGCGCGAAAAACTTAGAACATCTAGTCCATTTAAAATATCGTTTGAAATGGATTTGGCGTTTGAAATCAAGTGTAATATTATTAAGATGAAAATTCTTGGCACAAAAATACTTGTGGGTGTGAAAGAAATTAGGAATTCCCATTATAGTACATATTAGAATGTATGAAAGAATGTATTGCAAGTTAATAGAATAAAAGAAAGTGTGAAAACAAAAAGTATCACAGAATAAAAAATCATTTTTTATTTTACATCGCCCTCTCCAAGTCTGACAAAGTAGAAAATGCATCCCCCAGTTTGATCTCACAAGGGGACATTACGACCTCGGAATTTTAATTTAATACGAGACTTCGTATAGTTGTAGTGTACCTTTAGGATGTTAATATACTTAAATATTAAGGCGCACTGATCAGCCAATTTTGAAAAAAAGACTGTTTAAAGTTTCGAGTTTTCCTCTTTGATTGTAAGTGATAGCGTGGTTGCTACTCACAAATCATATTGTTAGTGTGAGGTGGTGGGTTCGAATCCCAGTTGTAACATTATTTTTTCTTTACCCAAATAATTATTCAATATATTATATTTACAAATTTATTTGTGACAACCAACTTTTTTTTTCTAGCTTCAACAAAACGGTCAAAAGTCCAGGAATCAATAATTGAATATTTATCAAACGTATTTCCACCTTTTTTTACTTCTTTTTCCCATTGGGATAAATATTCCATCTTTTTCAAACGTCGACATCCTTTCTTTTTCAAAGTTTGCAAGGTCCACGTAGGATGTGCTTTGGCAATATTAATAACTTTTATTTTATAGTTCAAAGGAACGTACTCTTATTTCTCTGCTCTTTTTCTCGTCTGGTTCATAATCGTCCGATGAAAGATCTTCAATTTCTTGACAAGATACTGGTTCACAATCTTCATTCACATGAATCAATGCCTCTTCATTTACAAATATTTTTTCATCCAGCATTTCTAATGTAAGTTCATAGAGTTGCTGTCCCATCATCATAGCCTTGTGAGAAATTATAGTTGACGATTCTGATGCAATCATATTATTTTCATGGAGCAATATTTCAAAATATACTACTGCATCCTTCAATCGCAATTTCGAAACTTCGCTGTTCATATACTGTATTCGTCAATTTTCTCTTCAATCCCTGAAGAGCCAGCAAATTCTCCGCTCTCCATTTTCACAGAAAAACGTTTTTATTAACTGTTTTATGATTAAAAAACCATTATTGTTTCACAATTAAAAACGGCTTTTTTTTGTAACGGCTTGGCAAACCTCCGCTCATACTTGACGAGAGCCAGTGGCGCGAGAAAGATCTAGAACATTCCAAACCTCTTCTCACGTGCCTCTCTGCGCTCTCCCTACCTTGTGCACTATATGATAAACATGTCAGGTAGCCTCGAAATAATTTTTTTTAATAAAATAAAAAATAAAATAAAATATTTATTGCTTTTAAAATGTTGATTCTATACAAAAAATTTGCAGAAAATACTTTATTACTCCATAGACACTTGTAACAATAAAAATAAGTATAATAATTTTGAGAAAAGGAAAATTTTGTGAAAAAACTTGGTTGTCACAAATAAATTTGTAAATATAATATATTGAATAATTATTTGGGTAAAAAAAAAAAATTGTTACAACTGGGATTCGAACCCGGCACCTCACAATAATAATTTGATTTGTGAGTAGCAACCACGCTGCCGTCTGAGCTATCAGATCACTTACAATCAACCAGGAAAACTTTCCCTTATATATGGTGCTCGAAAATTTAAACCGTCTTTTTTTCAAAATTGGCTGATCAGTGTGCCTTAATACTTAAGTATATTAACATCCTAAAGGTACACTACAACTATACGAAGTCTCGTATTAAACTAAAATTCCGAGGTCATAATGTCCCCTTGTAAGATTATTATTAACAAGAGTTCATAAATTCTTAATATAAATGAATTAAAAAAACACAACAAAAAATTTAACTAATGAGTGTCAACGATGCTTTCCTCTGCGTGACATTCGAGTTTCCTAATAACAATAGTACAAGAAGATTTATGTTCCTGTTCCATATACTCCTGCAAATATAACTTACGTACATATCATAGTTTTCTGATCACCCGTATGAAATAAGTTTGCTACTTTTCACCATCAGAGGACTAGCTTGTCTTATCCATGGAGCTCCGTTTTGCACAATATCAGCTATCTCTACTCGCCCATATTGTATAAAGCCTTAGCGGGCATTTTTCTCGTCCACCACGAATCGTTATGTTGTTGGAACACTTATGATGAAGTTTTCATTTAGAATCTGGACCGAATACTATGTTTCACCTTCCGATCTATAGGTAAATATAAACGGACACGGATTAAACATTTGTTTAAATTTTTATGCGATCGATCAATCTTGAGCCAAAGAAATAAATTTTTCCTCGCATTTTGCTTGCTAAAAATGGAATTTTTTTCCCTCCTGGGTTTTAAAACTAGAAACAAATCGTTCCAAAATCAGTGACATATCTTGATGGGAAAATTTTCTCTAGACATTCCACATCCAAATGTTTCACTGATACATTACGATAACGCCTATTTAATTTAAAGTGTTACATTTAATTTAAAGTGTTACATGCAATAAAAAAAAAACAAAAAAACAATTAGTTGTGCGGCTAACTAGTTGGGTTTGGTTTGGACGACGGCGACGACAACAGTTGGTCATTGACACGACGACCCGAGCAATTTTTATTACCCTTCTATTTAAATGGGTTGAACTTTGTTACAGCAGGAGAGGAACCCGATTATTGAGGTCAACCGAAGTGACATATTTCTAGAGAAATAACAAGTAAAATGACTTGGAAGTCTTCATTCCGATTAAGGTCGCGATAAAAGAAGCAAAGTCACAGTTGTAAGTGTATTGCTCCTGTGATTGCAGCAGCTCATTTAAAACTTATGGGAAAATGTCGTGGATCACTATGGAAAAAAAAGCATTCTTGTAAAGTTATGTGATGCTTCTTAAGTACGTAGGAGTGCTTCTCGTTTCATTGCTGAAAAATAATTGCATATAAATAAGTAAGTATTGCGAGGAGTTAGTATGGATATCAGCATGTAAACAGCATACAGCATGCTCACGCAACCTCTCATAAACATATAAAATCTCTAAAAATTATCATAAAAATTTAGGAATGCTGTTGCAACCTCATATTCTGTATTTGCTTATTCATACTGAAGTCTTACTGAATATAAAAGGCATTAATTCTAGTATTACAGATAGTCATCTCAGAATATTTACTTGCTGAATGAAATAAAGTAGCAGTGACAAATTAAATGGCTTAGTATTATAAAATTTCATTTTTCCATATTAATTCAAGTAGGCCTAAGTATCTGTGTGATAACTGCTTAAACTATTTACTCAGAGATCAGGAAGATGATGCTTAAATTATTTATTGCCAACACCCATTCATTTAATAATTAGGATAAATCTAGATTTTATTTGATGTAATAGTTTATTACAGTATAATCCACTTAATACGAAAGTATTTCCTGTCCCAACCCCTTCAGTGAATTTTACGTGTAAAATCATCCTGTTATTTTGGATACTATGAAATGAAATAGTTTTTAATAAAATTTAGAGAAAAATACAACTAAATTTCTTAATTCAAGGAAATATCACTTAAAATATTAAATCAATCGATTCTGTTAAGTGTTGTGCTCAACTTGTTAGATGCCGCATATCAGGTGGATACCCCTTGAGTACGTACACGAGGAATCTCTGAGGAACCATGTTGATCATGGGCAAACAGCCAGTTGTGATTTTATAAGTAAGAAATTGATTAAGCAGGCGAAAGCAATCAATTATTCTAGATTTTCTTTGCAAGTAAGTAGCTATAAAAATTTATTTATAGTGTACACTTGTCAAATTAATTACAGTATAAAATTTACACTCAGTATATATACTTTTCGAATAGTACAAATTTCAGATATTAAGAAACATCTTTTCCCCTTGGATTTCATATTAAGTGGATTATACTGTATAAAATAAATCTGATAGAATGGACTCTGAGCTTGGGCAGTGTTCTCCCCACACCTTTTTGAAGTGGGTTTTGTGACTGTCCAGCTTAATATAGTGGGTACCGCTTAATGTAATCATGGTTAATGTTATCAATCAGTATTGTTTCATTTTTGCTTTGTGTGGAACGCTTATATCTAAATGCATACTAAATACGCCATTTATGGTGATCAAAACTTCCGATATTGTTATCAAATTTTTCCCTAAATGTAGTAAAAATATTTGGATTGGCACCCGAATTCCACTTAAAATCGGCACTTTTCATTTCCATATATTAAGCCAATGGGCACTGCTGCCCAAAATTACAAATTGGTATTAGTGTACTCTTA
Organism: Rhysida immarginata; assembly: GCA_023313115.1. Classification (NCBI taxonomy): domain Eukaryota; kingdom Metazoa; phylum Arthropoda; class Chilopoda; order Scolopendromorpha; family Scolopendridae; genus Rhysida; species Rhysida immarginata. The sequence continues at coordinate 2,243,663 of JAHWFO010047825.1, read as the reverse complement.
TTTATTGTAGAGTTTTACAATCAGTATAAAGCTGTTTCGCTTAGGGTTTATTCAAGTATTACGTCATGTTCCTGGGGTAAGGGGGTTGTAATTCTGTGACAATTGTGATGAAGGGGAGGGGGGGGGGGATCAAATACTGTGTCACGTCACGGTCACTTCAGTGGCAGTCAGATTCTAGGAATGGGGACTCCATGTGTTTTTGTTTATCCCAAATCCCAATAAAAGCCCCTGAAGGGGACATTTTTTCTGTAATTGATTAGCACTAAATAGTCGTAACCTTTCTTGACAGATCAGCAATGTTGTTCACCGTTTCGAAGCTCATTCAGAATAATGCCAAATCGCTTTCTACCTCCTCCAGTGCCCATTTTCCAGAATTGTACAGGACTCAACATAGCAGAAGATAATGGAAATAATTTGGATTTGAGTGCCGAAGATAATGGAAATATCCATCCGTTTTTATAAAGTAGCATTTTGCAAAACACTTTGTTAAAAGAAAATCCATTATTTGTTGTATTTAATGACATACCATATGACATAGAATTCCCATCACTGAAAAATGAAACAAGAAAAAGAATTTTTAGTCAGTGTGGCACCTATCATGCCTCGCTTATTTATTTGAGGAATCATCAAAAGAGCTGTGGCATATATGGAGCTATAGTTCCTGTTATGCCAAAGATACAGCCATCTCATATTGTGACAAAACGATATGAAGGTTTAACCATAATGAACATCAATGAAAAGCAATAAGACATGGAATGGATCAAAGAGCAGTTCGTTGATAAGGAAAAAATAATAATCCCAGTTGTTGAAAATAGTGAAATTGTAAATTTAATATCAATAGAATCCCATTTAGATTGTCCCTGGAAATGAAAAATAAATTTGAAATAATAAAAAAGTATAAAGTAGTGTATTTCTTTATAATATTTTGAAGACTGGGGGGGGTGGGGGGTAAAAATTTTATGTCACCTTAAGTGGGGAGTCAAGGCATGCGTTGGAATGTGATGTGGGGGTAGGGGGGTATGAAAAGGGTAAAAAATCAGCATGACGTAATGCTTGAATATGACCCCTTATAAAGGCTGTACAGTGTAACGTAACGTTCCCACAATGCCTCTCTTTTCAACTTTGGTTATTGTTATCAGTCACATTTGTTTTTCAGTTATTGTTATCAATTTGGCTTGGTCACATTAAATGGTGCACACTATATTTTGTTTTTAATTTTATCAAGATGGTTATTTCTTCCTTCTACTCAACTGATAAAAATTTTCTGGGGAGAATGCTGTTGGGCCCAGGGCCATGGTCAGCATTCAGTGATTTTATGACTTAAAAATTCAGGGCTTTATTTGATATTTTTAATATTTAAATCCCATAAATGTCAGACAATAGTTGGAACAAAAGAGAAAAAAATTAATGGCCACGATTGATAAAATGCATAAGCCTATTTATACCATTTATGCAACCTACTTAATACAGTTTTTAATGATTCATTATTTTAAAAATCAACATGGTTTTCTACCAGAGAAGTCCACATTTACTAGTTTACAGCAACTTAATGAGGTAGCAAATGCAACAGATGAAAGACATCAACTTGATATCTTTTATTTGGATATTAATAAAGCCTTCGATTCGGTGATTCATGAATGTCTTTTATTAAAACTTATGTATCTTGGTATAGGCTCCATGCAGATTTAATTGATAAACGTGCCAAGTGGCAGAATTGCAGTTTTTGTAGGATAAAATTGCCCTAAATTGGAGTAAATTATTAAATTAAATTAATATTAAACTGAAAATGGGTCTTTGGAGGATTTTTTCACGCCATACCTCCGATATTAATAATTAGAGAAATATAGTAAAAAAAAAAATTCCACAGCCTGGACTCTAACCATAAACTCAATAGCCCAATAGTGCAGATTACATATATGACTGTCGCCTGGTGGTAAATTGTGCACTTTTTGTAGGTCAGATTCAGTGGTGCCCTCTCGCTTGTGCATGGAGCCTATACCTAATTCCATTACTATAGTCTGCCTCGAGAAAAGAAAAGAAAAATGTATGCTTGCTATGCTTTATTTAGCATTAAATATTAAAAATTGAACACAGGGTGGTAAGGCCCTGAAAATAGCTGATGTTTCAGATAGAGGTTATCCTTTGTCAAAGCAAAGAGTGAAAGTGACCCTGTTAAAAATTGATCCAGTGTTCAATTTTTAACTTTTATTTTATTCCAGGGTTTATGTCATGTCCTTCTTTTTTTCTACATTCATCCTTTATTTTTTAGACGTAATAATTTTTAAAATATCTTTTTTTTTTTTTATTTTTATTTTAGACAAATCCCCTTTTTCTACTGGCATGATTGAACATAGATGGGCAAAGAAGCACAACTAGCGATTCAAAATATTCCAAGAATTATGGTGATAAGCTGATTGATAATTGTTTGGGATCATGCTAATGAAATGCATCACAGCATTTTTGAAGAAATGGGTCTACAGCTTTTAAAGATGGAACTTGATTATTAAAGAACGTTAATCTTTAGGATTTTGGTAAGGAAGGGCTATGTGAAAATTGCTCTTGTAGATGATGCTTTCATCTAAAAACTGCTTTTCATCATTGACAGTCTCACATGGTTTTCTAAAGTTAAGAAAAAGTTCAGTGCTTATTATTCTCTATAGGGCAAAATGCGTAAATTAAAACATTATTCCGATTATATGTAGATTGGTGTGAACGTTTGAATTCCATCCACTATGTGAACTTTAAATAACAAATAGTATACCAATGTCGAATGAACGCAAACCTGCAGATGTTGATCTGCAAGAATTTGAGACCATTCCTGTACTTTGTGTTCTTGATGTTACAGATAGTGAAGATGAACATCTTTCGGCAGATAAAAAAGATGTTAGCAAAAAAACAATTACTGTTGATAGTAATGCCTTAAAATGTAGTTCCATAAAAGAATTCTCTGAGGAAAATAACTCTGTAATATTATCAAAAACTAGTGAGAAAGTTAAAAAGAAAAAAAAGAGAAACAGATCTGCCCCTTCTTACAACAAATTATATTTTTGCAGTTTTTGTAAAAAATCATTTTCCCAATGGTCAACAAAAACTAATCATGAGCGAACACACACGGGTGAAAGGCCTTATTCTTGTAGTTTCTGTGGCAAAACATTCTCACATTTATCTACCAAAAATAATCATGAAAGGGTTCACACTGGTGAAAAACCTTATCAGTGTAACTTTTGTGAAAAGCGTTTCTCAGACCGCTCAACGAAAAAAGCCCATGAGAGACTTCACACAGGTGAAAAGCCATATCATTGCAGCATCTGTGGAAAGCCATTTGCCCAGCTAGGAAACAAGAAGCAACATGAGCTTATTCATCTAGGTGAAGAAATCTACAAAACTGACAAGAACAATGATAAGTTTGGTATTACAGAGCCTGTAAGTGGAAGGCAACAGAAATATGAAACTGTTAATGCTAAAGATATAATTAATAAAAACCAGTGTCGTTTCTGTGGGAAATTATTCGCCCATCCACGAGACACAAGGCAACATGAAAATAGCCATCTAAATGACGGTGCCTATAAAGTAGAAAAAGAAGAAGAAAAGATTAGTTTTCCACAGCAGGAAATTATAAAAAAAGAGCAAAAAGAAACTATAATTGTAAAGGACATTCTTATTAAAAACCGGTGCCAATTTTGTGGGGAATTTTTTGGTTTAGTAACAGATAGGAAACAACATGAGCTCATGCTACATTTTGAAGAACTCTGCAAAGTTCTGAAAAATAAAGAAACTGTTGATTTAACAAACTGTAAGAACATGAAAAAAGAACTGAAAAGAGAGACTACGTTTATAAAGGATATAATTACCCCACACCAATGCCAGTTTTGTGGGGAACTGTTTGGTAAGGCATCAGACACAAAACGACATGAGCTCATGTTTCATTTTGAAGAGCTCTGCAATGCAGTGAAGAATAAAGAACTCCGTGGTTTCATAGAACACATTGACACAAAATCTCTAACAAAGATAGAGCATGAAAAAGAAATTGTGAATGTACCAGAACTAATCAACAAACTCAATGGAGGGGAACGGAAACCAGATAAGACTGATATGGAAAAAATAGGTAATGGAAGGATATTATTAAAAGATGCAGAGAAAGAGGAGAAAAAATCGGAGGTATCCAATGGAAATAACGTTTTCATAGATGGGCAGAAAGATGAAAAATTCCATTTGGCAGAAATAATTATAAGAAAAAATGTACTTAATGGTGATTATAGAGAAGACAAACCTGATTTAGCAGAGCTGATTAAAAGGAAAAAAATGCGCAACAATGAACCAACAGGAGACAAAACTGATTTGGCAGAGTTAATTAAAAGAAAGAAATTAATGAATGGTGAAAATGGACAAGTTGATTTAGCTGAATTGATAAAAAGGAAAAAATTAGTCGGAGATATTCAAAAAGAGTATAAAATTGATTTAGCAGAACTGGTTAATAAAAAAGCTTATCTGAACAGTGAACACATTGAAGATGGAACAGATTTAACACAAGTGGAAAGAAAAACATATAATGGTGAAAAAAGAGAAGATAAAATGGGTTTAGCAGAACTGATTAAACAAAACTCGTATCTTAATGGTGAAGACAAAGAAGCAAAAATTGATTTAGCTGAAATAATTAAAAGAAAAAAATTAATACAAGAAAAACAAAAAAATAATTCTGATGAGAAAATTGATTTGGCTGATTTAATTAACAGCAAAGATTTATTTAAAGCGGAACAAAATGAACACAGGGCTGACCTAGCTGAACTAATTATCAGAAAAAAGTGTAAAGGAAAACTTGAGGAAGAGGAGAGAATTGATTTAGCAGAGTTAATTAAGAGGAAAAAAATGCGAGGGGAGCTTAAATTATGGAAATAATGCATTTAAGTGTGTCCATGCTTAATTGCTATGAAGTGAGAGAGAGAGAGAGAGAGAGAGAGAGAGAGAG
>JAHWFO010047825.1:2216979-2230497 GCA_023313115.1 Rhysida immarginata | reverse complement strand
CATCTTCTTTCTCCCAGTAATTACAATTCCAAAGTGGATATAGAGAATCCCTCGATGGCCATCCAAAAATTTTAAGTGCTATGAAACTGACTTAATATACCATTCCTTAACGACATATGAAGTTGTGCACACTACTCCTGCACCATTAGGGTGGCATCATCACTTTCATCATGCATCAGTTGTGAGTCAGACTTCGATCTAAAGAGTAGAGTGTGCCTCTATTCTGAATTATTGTGCCATAAAATGTAAGAAGAACACAACTCTTAGTCAGATTTCACATAGAAACCAGAGGTCTTATATGAAAATTGAAATTTTATGAGGAATTCGACTGAATTACACAAAGATTTGTCTGATTTGCCCACCAACTTTGATTTACTCCCCAAACTGAAGCAATTACTCTGTAGGAAACATTTTGATATAATTGAAACTTTTAATGAGGCGACCCAGGTAATCAGAAAGCTCAACAATAAAGGTATCTTGTCCAGAACACAAAACTCGTCCTAACGTTGGGAAGCTGTGATAAGGAACAACGGAGATTACATTGAAAGTTTGTAAAGCGATTTTGTGTGCAAAACTTCTGAAATGTCTCTCATGGTTAATTGATCGTCTCTGGTTTAAGGTTAATCTATTATATTCCAATTTCTGTACATCATATGCAGATATGCAACTTAAATCCAGGCACTGAGATCAGACATCTTTGCCAGACTTGAGTACTAACAAGGGAATCTCTCGAACATGTATGTCACAGATTTCCACCATATTGAAATGTTACTCATCTGAAGCTACTATAGATGCTTGCAAAATAAGAGAGTGCAACATTTTGTTACTTTCAAAATAAACCGCGAAAAACGAAAAAATTTGAGCATACATAACCATACAAAGACTCCATTGTTAAAGCGGATAGGCTATGTGGGATTCCCTTGTAAGTCCAGCCTTTCACTGCATTAACAGATAGATAGCATGTCCAAAAACAATAGTACCAACAAAACTTGACTGCCCTCTAATCAGATTTAAAAAGGGACCTATTCATAATCTTCCCTCAAAAAAAGCACATTCAGCTCTTTTCTTCCATGTTTGGATCACTTCCCTATCAAAGCCTACTTCTGTTAATTCACCATCTTTACTATAGTGCCCGGCACAAAAGAAAAAGGAAACTGGCGCATGTGTAAATGAAAAAAAAACCATTATACCAATCAGAAACGGACAGGAATCGGAGCATTACTTCTACTGATGCCAGGAATTAATAATACCTAGTTTCCATTCTGTTTCTGATTGGTTGAACGAGTTTTTTTCATTTACACGTGCCAGTTTCCTTTTTCTTTCGTGCCGGGCACTATAATCCACTCAAGAGGGGGTAGTGGAATCCAATAAACATATTCTCATTGTCTCTTCTACACTAGACCAAGATTGCTTCATCAGTTTCTCTGTTTTGATTTGGCTACTCTTAATAATCACCATAAATGAGAATCTTTTTCCATATGAAATTTAAGTGGCAATTTGTCAATGTTAATTTTCTGTACTTTTCTCTACCACCTTGGAACTCCAAGGATTTATAATGTTCAAGATTTATTAATATTTATTTATTATTAACAGTGCCCAGTCAACACTTTTTCTGTTGGGATGCTCACTTTCAGTTTACCAGCCAGTCAGTTGCAATCTTCAGAAGTGGAAGGTGTCACCATATAATGATCTTAGCAGGTTGGAAAATATGTTCATTGCGAGAAATTCTGCTTTTGTAGAAAAGCAATTGAAATTCAGTACTAGTGATAAACTTTGATTATGTTATTACCCATAGGCAAATAAGAAAGAAAAATTGTACCTCTGGATCTTAAAGAAGCCAAAACTGTATATTCTTGATAACCCTTTCCAAGACCATTTTTTCCCACTTCCACTTCCTTAGTAAAAACTTTCCAGTTTTGTCGAGGAGTTATACCCTAATAAAACCCTCTTGGGCCTTTTTCCATCTTACTGATAACTGGATGTCTGTTGATGAATGAAGCGGACCCCCCACCGCCCAAAAAAAAATAAAACAAAAAAACTGTGCAATTAGAATGGAGTTTTGCTAGGTAGATAAACTGAGGTGGATAAAAACAAGAGAATAGCAGTTTTATTTAGAAGAAACATCCTGTGAGAGAGTTCTCATTTTTGCAAACATCAGTTTTCTCTCATATTTAAATTTTGAGTTTTATTTGTACATTTGCTCGGCAATTTTGACAGTGTTAAATAGATCATTTCTAAGCCCATATCAACTTAAATCAAGTTTATTTTAATAAAAAAACATGATCCATTTTAAGTGAACAACAAATTGTGCATGAACACAGAAAATGCTTATAAAAGTACTTTGTGTTAATTTTTTAAGAGATCAGTAAAGTTAAAATATTGGGAAAGGCAAGAGATGAATTTTAGATCTTCTTTCATCAACTGAATTTGAATTCACAATTATGGAAGCAGTTTTGGCAAAAACACACATTGTTATGGAAGATGTAGTAGAAATGTTTCTTCAAGGGACCCCAAAACCACAAACTTCACCAGAATGCATGTCATTACATCATGCTTCTCGCACTGGTGATCTAGGAACATTAAAATATTTAATTAATAAAGGAGCAGATGTGAATGCTGAGAATTCAGATGGAGATAAACCTCTGCATGTTGCTTCACATTTTGGTCAAAAACACATAGTTGAGTTTCTTTTAACTAATGGTGCCAATATTAATGACTGTAATAAAAGAAAATTAACTCCATTGCATTGTGCTCTTACAACATCCCAAGATCCTTATATCTGGCCAGCTAAACAGGAAGTGGCTAAATATCTTTTAATGAATGGAGCTGATCCTGACCAGCAAGACAGCAAGGGAAAGACACCTGTGCATTATGCCATGGAAAGGTATGATTCAGATCTTACCAAAAAACTTGTATTATTGTCTAAAAATTTTGACAAGAAAGACCATCGGGGTAGAACACCATTACATTATGCAGCTTATTTTGGTGTGGCAATGGATGTGTGGAACCATCTTTTGAAAAATCAAAATGATGTAAATATAGAGGATAACGAGGAAAAGACACCCTTAAATTTTGTTCTTCTAAAAGATTCACACCTTGATAAGAGAGCAGAATTGATAAAATTATTTATAGAAAAGGGGGCATATTTGAAGGCAATAGATTTTCAAACAATCCAAGAAAAAGCCACACTTAAAAATAAAATTTTAAAAGATGCTTCAATTTGTACCCTACTCATCATCAACAAGTTTAATAACAAGAACCTGCTAACTTTATTTAAATTGGTATCAAGTGATGTTCTTCCATCTTATGAAAACATGAAAATTAGGAAACCTTCCTTTGTCATGATAGCAATAGAAAAGGCTGTTGAAATGAATATAAAAACAGAAGGTTTTTATTCGGGCAAATTTCCTTTTCCACTAATGTTATTATCTCTCAAGGCTTTTATTGATCATTATGATTCAACAACTGAAGATGCACAAGCTATCAGTAATCTAATGGCAATATCAGAAAAGCACAATCAAGCTACAATTCTTGAAGCACAAAATCTACAACAAAACATTTCAAGAGATTGTGTGGCAGAAGGATATCCATTAAACAAAAAGCGTTGTTTAGAAAATTCACTTTAATAGCCAATGCCTTCATATGCCAATATAAGGGCAGTTTATTATAAGGGTGGGGAAAGTCAGTTTTCAGATAAAATGGAGAAAACAAATAATTTAGATGTAAATTTAGAGTGTGTATTTTTTATTTACATACACTTTAGCATTGTATTTTAAAATATCCATACAATTTGATCAATTGAAAATTCATTGGTGTAGGAAATTGTACATATTAAGAAACTCTTAATATCTCAAAACAGGAGAAAACTTACTTCAAAACAATCAGTCCATATCATAGTAAGTTTGATTTTTATACCTGGTTAAAGTTTTCATCAAATTTGCCTCAACTGTTTCATAAGAGCATTTAAAAATTGTAACTTTATAATTTTGTTTGTTAATTAAAAAGTTTATTCCTAAGTAAAACTGTATCAAATTACTTCAATGGGAATACCCAAGAAACAACAAACTTACTATATGTATATATTGTTCATCACAACATTCCTAATCACTTTTCCTAATAAACATTAAAACAAAAAAATGCAGGACATTATTATACAATAATGCATGAATATTTATTTTGAATAACTGTCAATAAGAATGTTAACTCTTCAACATTGCAATCTGGGAACATTAACACTGGATGCTCGTAATAATTAGTAAGTGAATGAGATGAGATACATTTCTTCAAAACACAATGGAAAACCCTATCCTAACTGAACTGAAAGAACGCATTCTTTCTTTTGATTAACCAGTTCTGAACAATTAATGTTTACAAAATAATTCATTCCTTTTCAGCAAATTGCTGCAATATTTTAGTTTCGATGAAGAAACAAGAGACATAAGATCTACTTGACCACAAAAAGTTGACCATTATTGGCATACAACAAAAAGTTGACGTTTATTGTGGTCAAATGGATCGTGTGTCTCCTGTTTCTTCATGCATTAGGTAATCAAAGCTCCAGAAGTTTATTTCTCCTTATTTATTTTAATTTGAAGTTTTTCATGTATTAAAGAGAGAAGTACCGGTACTAATTTTTCTTTTACTGCCAATTAAAAATATTAGCACTTTAACAGAAGCAAAATTTTTGTGTTGTTATTCAATTTTATGAGTTTTAATTACAATGTAATTTTTCAACCTTAATAAAATAGAATAAAGCTTGATACAATACTGCAAACTCTCGTCTACACACAATTTCATGAACTGCTTGGATACGCATGTTGACCATACTGTGGGCATCATTCCCTCTCATGTAAACGTTTTTTTATGAACGATTCCTTAGCACATATAAAAAATTTTCAATTTGAACTCTTAATATACAAAAAGTTTCCCCCTCCCTCATGTGATCAAGAGGGACTTCATGCTAAGTGTATTCACACGTCACAAGGCAAATGGGGTGCAAAGGAGTTTCGAAATCATGACTTGCCATGCCACAGTTTCTATCACTTTGCGTATTTACACACCCAACACAGAACCATTTGAACATATTCTGCAAGGAAAACAGTTTAGCGAATTCGTGCGACAAATAGTAGTTTGATACTAGAATTATCAGCAGTTTCCAAATCCAGGTTTTGAATTTTCTTTCCCATTTCCTTATTTAATTACCTTTACTCTTTTCTGATAAAAGAAAGTTTTTAAAAAAGAAATCTTAACTGCTACAGAAACTACAAATTTTCATTGACATTGTATGTATATCTAAATGTATTTTCTGGAAAATGTGGATGAATTCTGATAACCAATACTTGACTGGTAAATAATTTAATGCACAAGTTGCTCAATTATTGATTATTTTAATTCAAGTAGTCATACACTGCAAAGTACAAGGGAAATCCAGTTACTGTAAACTCTTATTTTATTAAACTTTTTTATCTTGTACAGAGGGTAGAATATTGCTGTATTGGGTCTGTATTCCTAATAGGCAATTTTGTGCCATCCCAGTAATGTAACAACTGCTGCGAGGTGACAGTAGCAACTGGGACCGACAATTATTAAATATTACTAAACTCTTAAAAAGCTAGATAAAAATCGCCAGTTTTTGCTTTTCATTACTGGTGGATGACAATGGAGACTTTACTGGGGCATAAATACCTAAAGACCCTGGTAATCTGAAGTAGAGATTAACTGGTTTCTACTGTTCAGGATGAACTAAAACAATAGGGATAAACTTCAGGTGGCAATTCCTCACAAGTAAAAAAAAAAAGCCCTAAGCAACATATGTCCAAAAATGCATAGTTTCCATGGAAACAGCAATAATTATATGCATGACATCATGCCTCTATAACAATACAGTGTACGTTTTTACTTTTGAATAATCATTGTGCAGTGGAGATACAATGGTCCGGTAATCATATCAGAAACAATCACAGATGGTCTACACACATGGAGAAGCACATGGGAATGGTCGAGAGGCCACACGAATATTCCAAGAAAAGCACCCCGGCAGACTGCACAACTCAAATCACAAATCGTTTGCAATCGTTTTTTGTCCTTTGACGGAAGAGTCGAACACGGAGGGTAGTTTTATAAACACTCTTGACTTTTACTTGTGGGGGCACCTGAAATGTTGTGTACGAGGAGCCAGTTTCTGATGTGAAGACACTTGAACAGCATATCAGTGCAGCCTATGATGCTATTCGGGTACAGAATGGAACATTCTAACTATGAGGCAATCTATGATGTGATGTGTGAATGCTTGCATTGCATCCCAAGGAGCCATTAAGAACATCTTTTGAAACAGTGACGATTACTCCCATGGTAATTTCAAGTACTGTAAGAATTGCTCTATTACAGACACACCATCTATGAGATTTTATTTTCCTTTTCTGGTCAGGAATAACCTCCTGAAGTGAAGTTTTTCCCTATCGTTTTAGTATACCCTGTATATTTAATACGAGGGTTGGGGCAAAAGTCATGGCAACTATTTTTTTTCTTGAAGATACCAGTCCAGTTGGAAAATGTGACATATACAGACGAAAGGACAAGGTGTTAACTACACGTGTGGACAATGAATAGCACTGAAATATCGTAACACACTAATTTATTACGGTAGTATACAGGGCAATATGGCCTTCACGGTGCAAAAGAATGACAACGCAGTACACAAAGTTGACATGACAAATCTGGGCCTAAAGACCCTCAAAGTAGTCCCCTGCTACTGTCACCACACGCTGCCAACGATGTGGGAGGCGCTGAATACCATCAGCCTCAGCATTTGCCGCACAATGTGTGAATCAGGTTACCTGTTGGCGCACAGCATTAGCAATGTCCTCTCGTGTTGCAAACCGCCTACCACGTAGTGGTTCCCTAATCTTGCGAATGAGATCAAAGTGACAGGGTGAAATGTCGAGAGTACGGTAGGTGCTCCAATTTTGATGTAAGCGCGCTGCTCAACATGGGTTACTTCCATCTCGCACGACACTTACCAACTGACTGATTTCACAGCCCTCGCTGCGCTACTACCAGCTTTCACAGAGCCATCTGTTGTTCTGCATACACACTATGCCTGCAGAACTTCCACACGACACATGTACGTTTGTGATCCGTTCACATATCTACAAGAAAAAAATAGTTGCCATGACTTATGCCCCAACCCTCGTAATACAGTGTTTGTATTTTAATCAACATTATAGAAAAGTTGTAAATCAAAAAGCTTTATTTTCAGAATTTTTTTAAAATGCTTAAATAAAAATGTCTTGGCATTTTGTTAGAATAGTATTATTGTCATTTTACTGTAAAAGAAATTATGCTTTTGCCTTCTCAGTCAAACGAGAAGACAAAATATCCCCTTTCTCCTCATCAAAAACATCAGTCCAACTTATGAAGATTTCCAACTTTTCTTTTTCATTTCATAATTTAACATTACATCTAAATGAATTATAGTACCTGGCATGAAAGAAAAAGGAAACTGATGAAAGTGTAATAATGTATTTATGCTTCTTGCTTGTATCCATCTGCTTATTCAGATTTGTGAAACATGGTGGCTTCCACCTCGCCTATTAGCCCGTTTTTTCAAGGCATACTATACAGTCAAGCTAGAATCATAATTTATAACGTTTTTCACAATTTAAAGGAGAATTGACTTGGAGATAGTAATAATACAATAATAAAAGAGACCAGCAAGATCATTTTGAGTACAGATTTGTTTTGCTTTTGTTTCAACTGTGATTTCATTAAGGGGATGCTAGGAATAAGCAGTGCTTCATTCCCAGTCCATTTCTGATCGGTTGAACAACTTTTACTCATTTACATAAGCACCAATTTTCTTTTTCTTTCATGCTGGGGTCTGTAAGTTACTTCAATCAGATTCTTGAATATATTAATATTATACAAGGAAAATGCTTTATTTTTTGCTTCCCAAAATTGAAACAAGTCATTGGTATCAATGTTTCTCTTAAACGTCTATTTACAGCTTATGCTTCATGTTATGCTAATAATCAGTTAACTATTTGATACACCAGTTAAGACACATGGCATATATGATAATATATTTTGTAATTTATTTTCAATTTGAACTTGGATTATCTTATTAATACAACCTCTGACAATTAAGTTCGGTGAATGACGTCACACCCTAATCTGTGCGAGCTTTACGCGAATAACAATGCATGTGAATACAAGCCCAGTCATTGTTTAAGCAAGTTCAGACAGGTCACGTTTGTGCGTGCAATGGTTTAGCAGATGCTCGTTTCTTCAGTTGAAGGTGTAGCGTGCGCACGTAACTGTGTATAATGGATCAAAGAAGAACACTGCCGTAATCGTGCAACAGTTTCTGGCCAACAAAGGGGTCGTATCCATAGCTCATCCACCTTATTCACCAGACTTGGCACCGGCAGACTTTTTCTTGTTCCCACGCCTGAAACGGGCCTTAAAGGGACACAGATTTGCGGACATTCAAGCAAATGCGACACGTGAACTTAAAGCCATCCCTAAGGAGCTTCCAGGACTTATACACCCGATCCCAAAAGTGTATTGCCTTCCAGGGTGATTATTTCGAAGGACAATAAAGTAAATGTGGCTCTATCTGTTTTGCATTTTGTTGTGTGAACTCATTCACCGAACTTAATTGTCAGAGGTTGTACATTTCTACAGGGAGTTTCACAAATGCTTTGCCAAATTCTGATATGTTCTACTTCCAGTTCTGATGAATAAATTACTGGACTTCAAAATTTCCTTTTTGAGTATAACCATATTGCCTGCTATTTGAATGGAAGGCTGTGCTGAAGACTTTTGTATCTTTTTCACTAATGATGCCATTTTACGTGCTATATCTTAGGATCTAAGTTCTCATGTGATACTTTTTCTCATCAGAATCTGTAGTAGAACGCAATCCAGAAACTTTGGCACAACTTCAACAAAGCACCCTGGATTTCCTGTGCCGTATTGTTCAAACAGATATAGGATAATCTGATAGGTGATCAATTTACAGGGTGGTCAAAAAGTCTTGGAGATAATAGTTAGAATACAATATATTTTCAGTGTGATTGCCTCCAATGTCAAAACACAACTGTAGGTGATCACCCTGGTTCCGAAGAATATTGGTCACCAATTTTGGCATTATGGCATTGCACTCAGCGAAATGTGGCAAAAAGTGTGCATGCCAGTGGAAATCCGCACATTTCAGTGATTTTGGATGGAATGCAGCACTAATCCGTCCATACAGACTGTTTCTATTCCTGGTCTTCACATGCTAAATTTTTGGTTTTAAGGAGCCCCATTAGCAAAAAAATCCATTGGATTCAAATTCGCATATCAGCTATTTGTAATTTTCACTGTCTGTTCAAAAATGTAGGGCTGATGACCCGCTCAGTTATTAATAACACCCCTATGGTACGAGATTTTTGGCCCACCCTGTACTTTTAGATTCTTACTTAAACCTCATGCACTGCTGGCCCTCTATTTTGCGATTTCTTATGTCGCAATATCGGATAAATTGCGGTCAGTGGCGCTATCTGTCACTGTACAAAAAACTTGCTTTATCGCGAACTCGACTTGTCATGGGCGGTGAAATCTTGGCTCCTAAGTTCCGCAACATAGAGGGGCAGCAGTGTACCATAATCCACGGTAGTTATGATGCAGCACTTGATAACCAGCATCATGCAAAGTAACCATTTCTGGAAATTACACAGATTTTACTCTACATTCTTCTCTCCTCCTCCTTGATCATATGCCATATGAGTTGTCATATAAGTAATCAATTAATAATAAATTACCATATTTAACAAAAACTGCTATTTATTTTTTTCCAAAAGAATTTTACAATTTTAAAAAATATTTTACAATTAATGCAGTGATGAATCCAAAATCCTAACCTTCGAAATATGAATGAAAATGTGGCAAATATTCATTGCAGAAATAACCGTTCGTTTCTCCAGAAGCTTCAGTTTCATTTTCTTCATCGTTTCCGACTTGTGTTAATGGCAGTAATGCAGCTTGGAAGCCTGAAAGAATGAAAGACAAAGGCACGTCTGCCCATGCTTTCACTACTCATGCTTCATGTGCGTGCTTTTTGTAAATTAATGAAGTCCTTCAAGCATAAACTCCTGCCAGTGCTGATTAATCCTGGCCTTGAATGGCTTATTTACAGCAATAAAAAGGGTATGGAGCTTTTTTGTGAGCTCTCCTGGAATTACTGCAACTTTACTTTTTGCTCATGGGATTACTGCAACTTTACTTAGAATTATTAATTACTACAGGGGTATAATAAACAAAGACCGTATTTGTTTATTTCAATGAAAATGATGAGGTTCGTGCTACCTCACTGTGCTTGTTTATTCCCTTCAACCTGACAATTCCAGTTTTAAACTGATTCTTAGCTGACACTCCTATACTTGTCACCTGATAAAACAGACAAGTTGAAAACTTTGTCAGTACTGGAGAGGGCAATTGGCATTACTGCCAATGTGCTTCCTGCAATCTGGAGGATGATTTTGAATAAGAATAACCAAAGTAATATATTTGAAACCCAACACTATGAAAATTTAAAATAATAAACTGAAATGCTTAATTAACAAAATAATAAAATTAATTAAAAAAAAAAAAAATTTAATAAGAATTTATTGTCTCATTAGAGAACATATTATGAGTATTAGAAGGCATACATTGCTGTGCACTCACAAGGGAGCGGAAAAAAGGAATCTAATTTTGCTATGTCGACCACATCTGGTAAACACGAAGATGAGGTTCTGGGATGAGTGCGTGGCAAATATCAGCAGCAGACAACAAGGAGTTTCCTGGTTATAGCCATTTTTTGTTCCCATTGTAAGTCTATTGAGCAAATCCGAAAATATTAGAAATCATTTTTCTAATTTTGTTTATTGACCCTGTGCTCACTGCTGCTCAAACTGCAGAGGCGTTGTCTCCTCCCCTTCATCTACTTCCACACCAACTTGCAGTAACATCTGCTCTGAGGATGCTTACACCCCCCTTGTCAGTTTTAAACCAATTGAATTTCGCACACTTTGAAGATTTTTGAGGGGCTATAACTTCCCTGGACTGATGTCTGCAGCTAAAATTTTGGTTGTAGGTACAATTCATTGTCTATTACTTTTATACATAAATTTGGTGGAAATCTGAGGTTGGCTACCTTGTTAGTTTGACAAACTTTCATTGCTCTGATGACTTTACAGATATCAACTTAGTTAGGCAATTCATTTCATACAAGTTTCTCATTCTTAATAGTAATCTTAAATTAGCAGCAATCAAACATTGTGATACCACCCAATTTATAAATTAAATAAATAAATAAATAAATAAATAAATAAATAAATAAATAAATAAGAACAATCTTGTCCTAATTCATTTCTGGAGTTTGAGGATAAATTAAATGAATTTTCAATTTTTTTTCAGCAAAAATTTAACATGATTATTCAGAGTCAAGCTTAAAAAAAGCCTGAAATTTTATATAAGACCAGGGATGGATGAAGGTAGATTACATCCTTATACCTTCATCCATCCCTGATAAGACTTAACAGTTAAATTATAAACATTTTTAAATTTATAAAATAGAACATGTTAAATATTGTCAGATATATTTAAGCGTAAATTTAAAATTTAAATAAGAAATAAAAAGGAAAAAAAAAGGGAATCTTTTTTTCAAATATAATACTATCAGAGATGTACACATCCCTTCATATCCCTTATGTTAAAATTTTCACATCTTGTACTTTTCAAGAAAAAATGAATTCCTTGACATAGATAATTAAAATAAAATAAACCAAATAAACATTGTATATATTACATTTATTACTCAACATTTATTAATCATCCTCCTTTATTCCTATCATCTCTCCTTTCTCTCTTATCAATATCATACAACATTTCGGTGTTGCGTTAAACTCTTAATTCCTCACTGGAGGAAAACTTGCTCGCTCAGTCAGATTTTCGCTGAAGGGTAGTTTTCTTGTTTGATACTAGAGAGCGAGCGTGACTTCCGCTTCCTTTTCTCGTTGTTACTACTTGTCAAGGCGCTTTGAAGACGTCCGGGGTTCCTCTTTCTTTTGAAGAATAGTTCGTAATTTTCTTATTATTTAAATGCATGCTGATGATAATTATACCTTGCAGTATTGTTAGGAATATTTGTATTGAATAGATTTCTTGTATTCGTAGAGTGCAAAATGCAGAACGAAGTCGGAGAGTATGTGGATCTCTACATTCCACGGAAATGGTAAGCAACGTGGTGAAATAGGCTTAAGTCATTGGTGGTATTCCGTGTTCTCTAATAACATTAAATTATTTAAAATCTTCGTATATGTTAGTGATCAGCTGTAGGGAATACCATTATGCCTTAAAATTCCATTTCTTTAAACACGATATTTGACGAATCTTAAGTATACTATAAGCCTTAAACAACACATGGTTAACCCAATTCAAGCAAGCCGAACATTAAATTATTTTACTTTGTAAATTTTAACATGTCCGCTGAAGACAGTTACGGAAGGATGCGGATTATTTTATCATTTATATATATATAGTTAATTATAGATTTTATTCACGATTTTATTTTTAGTTCCGCCTCCAATAGGATAATCCAAGCCAAAGATCATGCGTCCATTCAAATAAACATAGCCGAGGTAAACCAGCTAAAGATCATTTATTATAATATTAATGCAAAATGCCTGTAAATGTTATCGAGATTTTTATTTAACTGAATTTAGAAATATAGATAAAAGTTGATATAGGGTAAAAACTAAGTAACCTAAAAATAGCCTTAAACATCTTGGTTTTAGAATTCTAGGCATGATTGTCGACAAACCTAATCTAACCTTAACCTCTACCTTAAAGGTAAACTCTCAAAACACCTTTGTTTAAAATGAAAGATGTAGGTCTCAATAACAGCGTATCATGTATAAAAAATTTTCAATTCTAACTGAAAATTACTGATACATACGAAAAACTTTTGCCCCCGCCCCCCCTGCAATCAACACTGTAGCTATGCAACATGTGCGAAGGAGTTTCAAAATCATGACGTCACATATTGGATGCTATCACAGGCATTATCAGTTAGTTGTCAGGGGCTATGAATATGAAAACGAAGACCGATAGTGATGACAGTGATTTTGATAATAGTGACAGCGATACAAGGGCCGTTAGCAGAATTAAATGAAGTTACTATTGCAACTTCTGTGATATATAGCCCTAAGCATTAAACCCTTGAAACAGGATCTTCTGTTTGCTGCGGCATGTGCACATCCAAACACAGGAAATTTTAGACATGCGATTCCAGTTAAAGGTAAACTCCACAGAAAAACTCAACTTTATTTATTTATTTATTTATTTATATCATAACGTTAACCCAGGTTAATAAAGTGAACAGGGTGGGCCAAAAAAATCTCACTACTAAAAATTTCTAAGTCCAATGGAGACTGTCCACAAAGGGGTGAGCGATTCTAGAAGGAAGAACGCTACCATTAATTAAGGCAGGTG
>JAHWFO010047825.1:2197747-2212694 GCA_023313115.1 Rhysida immarginata | reverse complement strand
ATCAAAAAAAAAAAATTACATCTATTTTTTATTTTTTTCTATTACTTTTATTAATTCTATTTCATCTTATATTTATTTTATTACTGGCATTTATCCAAAATATATATTACAGTCAACTTGCGTAATAAAAAGTTTGTTATAACCAATATCTCGTTATATGTGAAACTCAATTTTTTAATGTAAATAAAATAAGTTTTCCACCTTAGAATTTGTAGGTTTTAGTTGACATTTGAATTGTTGTGACTAAACGGTGATGAACTATCGGTAATCAATCAAGCATAATTGACCAAAAATGTGATTTCTATTCGACTTCACTCGTTTGGTGTAACTTTTTTGATCAAAAACTACAAAAATCCAGATTTCCATTCGAATATGATTTATAGTAAAAAAATGTGCCTTTTAAACTGATCGAGATGCTCAGTCAAATATAAACCAACAGTTTAAAGGCCTTTAAATTTCTTTAAATAAACTGTTTGACATAAATCAAAGAACAAATTGATCAACTTGTTCACGTTCTCTTCTAATAAAGTGTGGAAAAGAGAAGGAAATATTCTGCAACTGTTACTCAGAGGGACCACAAGTATTGTGAATTTATACCTTATTTAGTAAGTTATTGAAGTAATTTATTCTTTAAATCGACTTTATTTAATACACTTCCACTTCGACTTTATTTATTTAATACACTTGTTGGATATTTCCGTTCAAGGCTTTTCCAACTCAAAGAATTCCAAGATGGTAGAACCCCTCCTTGATTTTTTCCTTTATAAATTCTGTACAATAAAAATCTAATGTTCTCTAAGATAGAGATCTCTGAAGCTGTCAGTCACAGGTTCAAATTTCAATGGCTAATCTATTATCAGTTATAGTTATGTGTATAGTATGTGGGATGCACAATCTACAACACTGTTAATACCACATGATATAATAACGCAGCCTGCAAGTTAATTCTTAAGGTTAAAGTGGCCCTTTGTAATAAAAATAAGCCCACTGGCATAGGACATCATTATATGACCTTAAGAGTGCCTTAGGAGTGCCTATCTTTTATTTAAATAGGTGTAGACATTGTTAAAATATCCTTTGCCAGAATGGCAGTTCATGATGTGAAAAGGATTAACAAGATCTGGAAGGATAAAAGACCTTGTCCCAAAGTGATCATAATAAGTGGCATTTACCATTTGTAAAAGTCCATGGTAATTGATTGATTTTGGTATGGGGACTGCCTTATAGATGACAGTGGCATAATCCCATATATGCATGCAAAATAATTATTCATAAAGAAGAATTTTTCAAAATCGTGCACAGTGATTGAGAAATTTTAAAATGTTGATACACTGTGCTCACAATTAAGCTATGTAGATAAAATTTTATTTGATAATTGGTTATAAAGATTTTTTTTCTCTCCCCCTTCTCTAGGGTGAATCTGATGATTGCATAAATCGTTTGGCTAAGAAAGATGGCATTATTGCCAAGTAAGTTACTAACAGTGTTCATTGGCACATTTTTAATGTTAATAACCATTGCTTAATTTTTTCCTTTCTTTTTTTTTCAGAAATTTTTGATCATCCCATCAGGTGTTAACTGTATAATATGTTAAATTAATAAATTTGATGTACCTATGCAAATTCTCTCTCAATTTTTTTTTTTTTTTAAATTCTGGAATGTGCTAAAATGTATGCTAATATAGAATTCTAATCAGTGCAGATACGTTGATTAGTGTTTTCAAATCGCAAAACCTTTTTGTTAATATGATTCAAGTTTACTGTATATATCAGGGCTGCCCAATCTTTTTATGACCATGAGCAACATTTTCACTAGAGCAATGTTGTGATCTACTGATATCAAGAAAATATAAGTTAATATCTATACTTTGATTCACTAAGGGTTTGCAGTGGAGAAAGTGACCAACTGACAACAACCTCTTGTCCACATAAGAATTAAAAAAAAAATAATAAAAAAATTCTTTTGTGGACAAGAGGTTGTTGTCAGTTGGTCATGTCGTTATCCACAGTCCTTTCCAGTTTCTCATTCTCACTGAAGGAAGTGTTACACTCTGCATCATGGGAGCCTTTTTGCAAAGTTAACTGCATATGTTTACAGAAAATAACTCCCCCCCCCCTTTATTTTCTTCCTCCCTCTCTTGCTTTTATTTCCTGGAATTTGCTTTAGAATTTTAAGAAGAATTTGCTTCTTACAAGGGACATATACATCTTGGAAGTGATAGCGTTGTTTTCAGGTGAAGTGGATTCATGTATATTGTTGAGTAGTGGAAGAAAGAAGAGCGCAATAATACACGTAACACCGCTTTAACAATAGAGTCTGTGTATGGCTATCAGTACTCAAATATTTTGTTTCTCTGTTTATTTAGCATTTTCTTATTTTGCAAGCATCAATAGTATCTTTAAATGAGTCACATTTCAATTTACTGCGAATCTTTGAGTTACTTTTCCGTGTAGTTCCCTTATTAGAGCTTCCCTTTTTTTTTTTTTTTTTTTTTTAATAAATTGGCGTATCGTTCAGATGATGTTGCCTCCATGTTGATTTAACTTCGAATGAGAGTGATAATGTATACACTGCATGTGCATGAGATTAAAATATTGCCAGTGACACAATGTTTCTAAAACAATATTACTTTTCATTTTTATAACGGATTTATGTGGTTACTGCCTTCACGTAAGAACAAGCCAAATATTGCGTTTAGAACCCCTCTCATTCCGCGAAGTAAATAACATTGCAATTATGAAGTTTAAAGGAACAAGATAAACTTTGTACATACCCTCGTGTAGGCCAGCAAACCAAGGAGTTTAGTAATTTAATATAAATAATTACTTATCCTGCTCAGATAAGGATAACTAATGCAGGAATCTGCGTAAAGCAGGGGCAGGTAAAGGTTTAGTTAGTGCGTCTGCCGGCATGTCGGGGGAAGAACAGCAGGTAAGAATCACATTCTGAAGATTAATTTCTCGTGCGATGAAATTATGCAATCTCTAGTCCTACTCTTTCTAATGCTCCCAGACATGCTATGGCAGACGTTGAGTCAGTAAAAATGATTGTGGGGAAAGAAACAAACTCCCCTTGTCCTAGCTCGGTTATGAGGTCCCAAAGACATTTCAGTGAGTTTACGCATTTGTTTATAGCGATTATTTCGGCTTTGCAGCTGCTCAGGGCGACTAAAACGTTGCTTCTTAGATGACCAGGTTATGGTATTTTTCCCCATTTTGATCAAAATTCCAGAGTATCCTTTACTCTGTGGGGTGACACACCAGCTAGCGTCAGCGAATGCGCACAAAGGACCCGTAGATGGGGTAAAAATGAGTTGTGTCGCAGGTGTGTTTAAGATAAGAAGCGACGCCCTTAAGAGCAGTCATATGCAAATGTGTAGGCGATATAGCATATGTCGACAGCCTAGTAATTGCAAAAGCTATATCCGGCCGCGTGCAAGTCATTACATGCATTAAGGAACCGAGAAGAGATTGGTAATTGGTAGAATCGACCGGTTGTGAATCCGCAGTATCATGAGGGCTTAGTGGCAGGGTTCGTACGCAGCCTTGAATTCCTTGAAAAGCCTGGAATTTCATTAAAATTTTTTCCAGGCCTGGAAAACCTGGAAAAAAAAAAAGAAAAAAAAAGAGTATAAATTAGATTTTTTCATTGGAATTTTTTTTATATACTGGAAAAACTTGTTCACATTTTGCTTAGGAAAGAAAAACGCAAGTAAGCATTGCTGGTATCGGGTATTAAAAACACTGCCCTCCCCCCATGAAGGAAGATGGTCCGCTCTAACATACGCGCGATATAAACACGTGGGTGAAGTCGAATTTCCTTGGCTTACGACATCCGCGTCCCAGGATATAAATGGATGTGATTCAGTTTCAAATTCAATTTTATCATTCATTCGGTTTTCCAGTTGTCCAGTTTTATTCGGCTGGGGAAAACAAAATTTCAAAAAATTTGGCTTGAAAAGCCGGAATATTCTGAATGGTTGTCTGATGACCACACTGATAATAGCAAAGCCTATTGTTGTGTATGCCAACGTTCATTTAGCATTTCGAATAAGGGAGAATGCGCAATTTAAAACCAGGAAATAAACACGAGGCTAACTTAAGACAGCAGAAATCGGGGCCCAGCAGTTCTAGATTCTTTTCGACTGATCCTTCTGTTGCATGCGATGTGTCAGTGTGCAGCAAATTTGTTTTAATTATATCTTTTCAAAAATACTGGGTCTTAGTTGTTTGTAAATATATGGGATCTTTAAAACATAAAAAAATCTATGTAAATGTACTAGTAACTTCAGTAATCCCATGTTTATCGCGGGGGTTACGTTCCACGAAAATTTGCGATAAACTGACTCCGCACCCAAAAACGAATTGTTTAAGCCTGAGTAATCCTCTCATACTCTTTAAGCACATACAGAAAACATTTTCAAGCATATAGCGAAATGAACTTTTGTTCGTCCGCAAATTTAGAGACCGAAGTTCCGGCTCCAAACAAAATTTCAGCAACAAAAATGGCGTCCCGTTATTTGCGAAAGTGAAACTGTTGGGATATTCAGCAAATTAAAAAATAATTTTAAAAAACAAATTAGACATTGTTAATCAAAATTTTTATATTTGTATAAGGGTCATACAAATGAAAACTAAAATTGTTTTATCCAAAGTGTATACAAGGAATTTAAAACTACTCTCCAAATGCGTTAAGGCATTTATCCCACTGTGTAATAAGGCGTGTAATTCCTTTATGGAAGAAGTCTTTCGGTTGCTGTATGTGGAACCATTCCAAAACCTCTTTCTTCACTTCATCGTCCGACTGAAACCTGCGGCCTTTCAGATGTTTCTTGAGATCCCCAAACACGTGAAAGTGACATGGGGATAAGTTAGGGCTGTAAGGTGGATGCTACATTGCTTCCCAGTTGAATTTTTTGATGAGGTCTACCGTTGCTTTCGAGATGTGAGGACGCACGTTGTCGAGGAGAAGAAGCACTCCTTCTGTAATAAGTCCAGGAGGCCGCGCGCAGGGCCTTCAATGTTTCCCTATATCGTGCTGCGTTAACTGTGGTGCCTTTTTCAAGAAAGTCCAGTAAAATTGGGCCTTTGCGATCAAAAAACACGGTCAACATCACCTTCCTCATGCTGTTTGCGATTGCTGTTTGGACGAAGCAATCACTCGCAGAGCTTCGAAGCGCGAGCAATCGTTTTCTCACGTGATGCAACACTCAACCTATTGTTCAATTTGCACTTGGGGTTTCGCAGTTGTTGAAAACAAAAACTTAAGATCCTACACGTCATCTATTTTTTTTTTTCCCCGCATAAATTTTCGTTTTCATTTGTACGACCCTTATATAATAGAATATTGCAGCCTTTTATAAGTGGGGAAGTATAAACATGTATAACGATTGTGATTATAAGCCTTTTATAAGCACGCTGTTAGTGCGTTTTCTAAAAAGTTTTCGATATCATTGCCACTAATATCGATAGAGCTAACGGGACTTCCAACAGTCGTTTGTTTGAGTGTAGTATTTAGAACAATGAATTTAGACGGTTTACTTTTTAGATAAGCCCTGTAAGGTTTGCAGTTACCGGTAAAATTCGCAAAAAAAAAAATTGTTCCAAATAAAAATTCGCGAAATTTTAACCGCGATATATCAGGGGATTACTGTATTTTGTTTGATGAATAAAATATTCACTTATTGTTGCTTTTGCCTTTGAATATTGTACTGAAAATAGTATTACTGAAACACTTCGATGTTTTCAAAACATCAATGTTTTATCCTCGATGATATTGAAACATCGATGTTTTAATCATATCATCATACCAAGAACGGATGAAGGGTTCTTGATCATACGAGATAAATCATTGATGTTTTGATTCGATGTTGGATTCTTAATTTAAAGATATCTTTACTTATCTGTGGAGAAGGGGGAGGACATTAAAATATAAAGGAGGGAAAGGGAATCTGCAAAATCCCTTTACAGGATGAAAGTATTGGAAGGAGCCTACTTGAAACATAACATATAGGCTATACCATCCACATCAATGATTAATCAACAACTAGTAAGTAAAAGCAAATGTTAAAATCTTCGGTAAATGTGTATTTTAATATACCAAACAATACCAAGGCTCGTACTAATTCGTTATTACTTACATAAAATAAACAAAACTTATCGAAATATTAACAAGAAGAAGCAAGAGACAATTTCTAAAATTAATATGGATATTAAATGTATTCAGGAAATATAAAATTTAAATAAAACTTTAAACAAAATTTAAATTGTTTCTTTTGTAACTTTTCATGTTAAGTTTTGCTTTTTTTTTTTAACTGCCATTATTCTTGGTCTGGAAAAGTTATAAAATGTGTCTGGAAAAGGCCTGGAATTTTAAATGGAGGAAAGTGTACGAACCCTGTTAGTGGCATGGTCTTTGGTTTGATGTCTTGAAGGCCATAATCATGCAGGATTTGCTTGATATAATGTTCCTGTGACAGATGAATTGAACCGTTCACTTGTGACACTCACACCTAGCAGATGCTTTACCACTCCTAACTCCACAAGGTCGATTTCTTGTTTCACTTTGCCCATGATGGAGGTTAGGATGGAGACATTTGTTGTTGCTGTCACGATGTCATCCACGCTGACTGTTAAGAGAATGGTGCACCCAGCATTGGTGTAGTAGAAAAAACAATCGTCTGCTCTGGATGGAGTGAATTTTAATCGGGTAAGAAGCTGACAATTTTACGTACCAGCATCCACTTTGTTTGAGGCTGTAAAGTGATTTACGCAATTTGCAGACGTGATTAACTGGCGTTGATAATCCCTTGGGTGGCGATAGATATATGGTGTGGTCTATCGGTGCGTGAAGATATGCACATTTGACGTCATACTCGCGCAGTGACATCCCTGTATTTGCAGCTATGGCAAACAGTAAGCGGAGGGATTCCATTCTGATGACAGGTGAGAAAGTTAACTCATACTGGCTCCCGTAGACTTGTGACGAGCCGATAGCCACCAACTTTGCCTTGAATCTGGACACCGAACCATCAGGATTGTATTTGATGCGGTGGATCCATTTGCTCTTTAAAATTTTGACATTTGGTGGTGGAAGCTCTAAATCCCAGACATGATGAAGCATGAGTGAATTCAATTCATCTTGCATGGCCTCTTCCCATTGATGATGTTGGGGAGAAGCGAGTGCTTGTTCATAAGACTGGGGTGTGATTGGCGGAGTGATTAGCAAGTCGGAGTCAGTAAAGTCAGGATGACACAAGACGGCACGTTTTTCTGCCTTCTCTTTTAATCTTTGTGAACGTCGTAATACCGGTTGTGGGACTTCAACGGGTGGTTGGTTCACTGGTGATTTAGACGAACAAACTGGAGCATCTTCCATCGATGTGGTTTCTGATGGAGGTGTGACCACTAGCGTGTCCTCAGTATCAGATAGGACCTGCATTCTTGTCTCGTCTAATGTTAAAGTGGATGAGATTGGCGGTACGCTCTGAATGATATGTGGTTCATCAGGCTGTGGGCTTCAAAGACTGGGGTTTCCATGTGAATTGGAAATACCAGAGGAACAGATGATGGATCTGATTTTCTTGTGAACTCTGGAAATACCTTAGGAAAGAAACGAACGGTACGTGCTCGTAAAAACTTGCTCTCATTGAGCGCATAAATAAGCTACCCAGGAGATGAAGCGGAGTATCCCATAAAAACACCACTTTTGGCGCGAGCGTCAAATTTTGATCGGTGCGACTTGGGTATATAATAGTAAACCAGGCAACCGAAAGGAGCTCGATATTTGATGGTCTGTTTCTTTTTGGACCATATCTCTTCAGGGGACTTAGTTTGACCTAGTCTAGGCAAAGAATTCAGATTAAATGCTGCTGCAGTCGCAGCATGGTCCCAGAATCGATGCGGAACTTTTGACGATGCAAGAAGAACTCTAATTCCATCGCAAATGGAGCGTACGGTTCTCTCAGCAACACCATTTGACTGGGGGTTCTCAGGAACGGTGAATTGTTGAGATATGTCTTGCTTCGTACAGAACTCACTTAGCTCCGCATTGGTGAATTCTGTTCCATTATCGGAACGTATATATGCCAGATTTTGTCCTGTAGAGCGTTGTAGCTTTAGTATTAAGTCTATTAACGCTTTTGGCACTTCACTTTTTGTCGGAGTAGCACAGACTGCTACTAATAGGAATTTGTTTCCATGGATAGAAGTGGTAGGCATTGGTCCCACTGTATCCACGTGAAGTAGCTGTAAAGGACATGTTGACCGTTGACCTTGTACAATGTTGTGAGGGGCGTTGCATAATCGTGCCTGAAGGCATGCAACGCATGGTTGGTCATCAATTAATGGCGGCAAAAGTTCAAGACCGCGCATGCTATGGTGTTTCACTGCTGCGGTGAGTTTTTTCGATGACGGATGGCCCAATGCATTGTGAATGTCACTATAAGTGACAGCCATTGAAAGTAATGGGGGGTCCGTTCGGGAAACTGAATGGATATTTGAGACCACGGGAAGGAACGGGAGGTCCTCCACGTCCTCCTGCGCAGCGATGGTCGTGCCCTTAGGTGAAGTAATGGAATAACCAGTTGGGCCGAAAAGAAGACTGTAACCCTGCTTTGATAATTGACTCATGGAGACAAGATTAAGGCGCGCGTTTGGGGCATAAAGCGCGCCATGGAGTTTTAAAACTGCTCCTGAATCTAATAACACGCTTGCCGCACCAGTACCGATGGCAGCAATCGTTTTCTTAGGGTCTACAGTATGTATCCGCTTATGACAGCTTTGAAAAGAATCAAAGAACTGTTTTTCTTTAATTACGTGAAATGAGCTGCCCGTATCAACTGTCCAATCCTTGTTTGGAACACCAACACAGTTGACTGCAGGTTTCTTGCTTTGTCCTTTTGTACCCGAGGCGCTTTGTTGATGCAGGATCCTACGAACGAGAGGATATCGTGGTGTGTGAAGTAGCTGGACCTGCAGTAGTGGGATAAATTTTGGACGGACAGACCGTTTTTACGTGTCCTCGGCCTCCACAATTATGGCATGTTACGTCATTTGTTCGACGGGCATTTGGAGGTGGACGCGGGGAAGAAACAGAGGTGGCACACAAGGCTACACCTATTGATGAATTTAGTGTTGTGTGGTCCTTAAAAACCACATTTAGTTGACTCAGGAAGGTTTCAATTGACATTGATGGGTTTGATTGGACCGCGAGTCTCAATGGAGTACAAGTTGAGGGTAGACCTGCGACCATATGGTCAATCAAAATTTTATCATCCAGAACCAGGGACATCGCTCCAGCCTGAGCACGGATTTGTAGCGCTCTTGCTACATAGGCATTCGGATCATCAGCGTCTAATAAACGCAAGGCTGAGACATGCCGCATTATTTCAGCCTGTGTCACTGAATCCGGCCTTCCATATCGACGCTTAATTGCTTCCCACAATGTATAGGGATTGTCATCTTGAAGCATGATGACAATATCATCACTCACCATACTCAGGAGGTAATGCCGTGCTCTTGCCCAATCAAGGTGCATGGATGAGCTGGCTGATGCTTCTGTAGGGAGAGAGATCTTTTCTTGGACATATTTGACTAGCCCTTTGGTTTCGAGAAAGGTTAAAACTGGATACGTTCAGTGAATATAATTGGCACTCGTTGGCCTAGGGAGGGAACGACCCTCTTCAAAATATGATTCCTCCATATTGTATTTAAATAAAAGAAAGAAACCACGCTCTGCTACCATATGTTCAGAGGGGGAAGCAAAATAAATATAATTTAATGGGCGGTACTTTAAAAGAAAGAACCCCAAAACTTAAGAGTAAACGTAGCTCGTTAAAAGACTTTTATTTTGGCTTAAAAATTGCGATATTTATTTATAAAATACAAAAATTCTGTACAAAAGAATGTTCTGTACAATATGATTTAATTGAGGAAAGGGCATTGCGATCTCAATTACAAAAGAAAATATTTCTCGGAATAAAATAAAGAAATACTTAAATGTACGTTAAATACAGCAAAACACTGTAACGAGAAATATTAATCGCTACATTGAGCGAATTGTGATTAAATATAAAAAAAATTGAGACAGACCAATTCCTTCTAAAGAATAAGGAAAAGAAATTTCAAAATTCCCATTTAATGTCTAAAGAAAGACTGCGAAATAATAATTAATTATTAATGGGGAATAAGATTGAAAATGTGCAGCATGGCGTCCCTTATGCGCGTTATTGTTGAAATAGCATTAAAAGAAATTTCATTATTACCTTATGGGTAAACCCGCAAAACAATGTTGCTCGGTAAAGAATCATGGCTGCCGCGAGAAAGTGAGAAATTCAATAAGAAACTAAACATCGAACTGCAGGGTAGGAGTAATTTGCAGAGCATTGGAATGAAAATGATAAATGGAAGTTGAACGTTATGCTGCAGGCTAGTAAGGACGTGGAGGACCAGAAGGAGGGACGACTGGTCAAGCCAGAAGCTGGAAGTGGTCTGTCTGAAATAAAAAAAAAACAGTAACCACGGAAAGAACATCAACAATAGTGGGACACACATCCTCGTGATCACGAAAATTATTCGCGAGGGACAACTAGCTGCAGACAGTGATATTCACGTGGAGATTTTTTTAATTAACATTTATTAAAACAATGTATACTCAACAATCACTGTCTGCAAAACAGTAAAAAAAACTTAAAGAATAGAAAAAACAGAATAATTACTTACAAATAAAATTATATCTATTTTTACATAAAAAATCTGAGTTTTCCCGAACAGGGAGGTTGGAAAAAATTGGAAATGAGTGTAACATTGTTCCCTAATAAATGGTATTATATACGCGATTTAACTTCCCTATCCAAAATATTTGGCGATTTTACATAATTAGTTGGAGGCAATTAGAGACGGCAAGTTACTATTTACTTAGAGAACGCCTTTTAGATGCCATAATTTTAGTTCTTACTGAGAGTTTCATGGACCAATAACATTTATGATGTGCAATATTCAAATATGATGCTATTCCTTTATATGGAGAATTTTTTTCGATAGTAGATAGTTACAATGTGAAATCGATCTTACAGTAGCGGCCAGTTGCATATACAAAAATATTTATTCAAGATGTTACCTATTGAGAGTATTGGGACTGCCATGCAAAAACGCACCAAATTGAAAGAGTAGAAAGTTCGGTAGTGTTCTAGCAGTAATACATGCAATGAAAGTTTGAAATGCAAGTAGTGAGACGTTCTGCTACAAGGTTTTCTTTTTTGGAAACTTAATTCTTTTTTTTTTTAATCATTAATTTAAAATAATGAGGTGTATATTGTATCAGCAACATTTGTTTCCTAAAATTTACTTAAACCATTCGTTCCATTTTTTCAAATATATTGATATTTATGCCAGAGGTTAAATTTTTTGAAATTTATGCGCGAATTTCCTACGTTATCTAGATAAATTCAAGGAATCAAGAATTTTAAGAATTTTTATTTCTTGTACTCCATTGTTGAATCTACAGTATCTACAGCGGTGGTTAAGTCTATGCCGCACATAATTACCCATTGGAAGGCATGCGTGTAAAAATTCAGATCTCCGCAATAATCATGAGCAGTAGCATATAAGTCTCGTGTCGCAATCGTTCCAATAATGGAACACTAAGCAGAAATGGGTTAATACAATAACAAAGAAAAATTCTTTAGCCACAACTTTAAAGAAATTTTAGTATCTAAGTATTGATATGACTAATTTCTCATTATCTTTTGGAGATACTCTTAATTACATAAACTTAAATTGAATTTTATAAAATAAAAACATGTTCTTTATTTGGAATAATGGTTTATTTTTTTTTTTCCGTTGTTAAAGAACACAACTTTTAACTTATGAAAGACCAATACGCTGATCGAAACCTGTAAGCTTAATGTCAATTACAATATTAAAAATCTGATCTTGAATGAAAAACTATAATCGAAGAAATAACAATAGTAGCCTTTACTATGCTCTAATTGTATCCCTACAAAAGTGATTTCCAATTCTTGTGTTGCTATTGTAGACTGGTTTCTGATTTTATCAAAAGGCATATTACTTTAAACTCAGATAAAACCTTAACTCTTGTACTACTAGTTCTAGAAAAAGTAACTTAGAATTAATTAAGCAAGTTCTTATTAATTAATTTTTTATTCTGGGTTTGTGATTGTACAAAAGATTCGTCTTGGCATCATCATTTACAAAATCCACCTATTCACTGCAGGATAAGGTATTTTCCAAATTTTTCACAGAGGTTAATTTTAAGGGAAATTTGGGCGGTAGTCCTCCATGCTGGTCAAATATGGATTGGAGACTGTTAGTAAGGATACATACCATGTCTTGATCTTAGAGCCGGTATGAGGGGAATACAGTAGATGCGTGCGTTTGCGCCTATGCATAATACGAAGAAGACGAGGCCATACCAGAAACAGATGACTGCTACTTGACAACAAGGAACTAGCGCAGAAATACTTTGGAGCTGCGGGGACAATTTCTTGCTGCCACTGGACAACGGATAAGCAGCCAGACCATGCGGAATTGACTCCATGTTGGACTGTATGCCCGGCAACCCATGGTGTGCATTCCGTTATCTGCTGAACACCGTAGAGTCCATAGAAGGTGGGCTGATGAGTATCGTCATTGGAGATGTTCTTTCTGATGAGTCAAGATTCAGTCTGCAGCTTGACAGTCATCGTGTACTGATCTGGCGTGAACAAGGGACCCTGGAGAATTCAGGCTTTGTGCGAGACAATCATGGTATGGGTTGGCATCAGCTTTGGTGATCGTCCAGGTCATCGGAAATTGATAGTTGACGACTGTCACTTAGTTTTCTTGAAGACGTATTAGCCAATTTTCTACATTTCGTTTATCTTGTTGAGATGGATGATTTTACGATTCAATCCTTGCCAGTCGTGTCATCATGAATCCATCTACGATGAAATTGAGAAACTATTCATCAGTAGTGGTAGATGAGATCCTGCAACTGTTACCCTATGCTGGAAACAACTTTTTCATGGACGATAATGCAGGGCCCTACCGTACGCATCTCGTCAACAACATCCTTCAGGAGGCAGGAATCGAACGCATGGACAGACTTTCATGCTCTCCAGTTGCCCTGGAAGTTTCTCTGGGCCAAAAGTGACAGAGAATCCCAGAAGAACCGCTGAACAGTCTGATCCCGTCTATGCCTCATCGCTGTCAGTATGCTTTGGCATTCTACGCGACCATACACTCTACTGAACAGTTAACGTGTGGCACTCTCGTCAAGT
The DNA here is from genome assembly GCA_023313115.1 of Rhysida immarginata. NCBI lineage: Eukaryota > Metazoa > Arthropoda > Chilopoda > Scolopendromorpha > Scolopendridae > Rhysida > Rhysida immarginata. The sequence continues at coordinate 2,199,415 of JAHWFO010047825.1, read as the reverse complement.
TCGATATACTTCTGTTTACTGCACCATTATGTCACTTGCTACTCAGTCACGATAATTGAGTTTGCATTTCATTTGCATAATCGGACTACTTTCTTTGACTTGTCATTTGCTTCTCTCATGTTCTTGTTTGGTTAAAAAAAAAAATTCTTCTTTTTTATCGCTTCAAAATTCTTCTTTTTTAAAAAATTCTTCTTTTTTTTATTCATTTTGAAATATCCTCTCATTTTGTAAGCAGTGTACTTTTGGCTTGATTGTATACGAAATTAGGAGTCTATGACGTAGGGGCCTCGTTTCTTCCGTGAAATGTTTCCTGTTCTGTAATGATATTAGATATTCACTTTTATTTATTTTTATATCTGCAAATATTTCAGGCAGCTTTTTTTTTTTTTTTAATGATATTTTAGTAGCAACGAATTTCTTGGAAGTATTGGAGAAATGATCTAGAATCCGCTAGAAATCAATCAAAAAAAGCTGAGGCCAAACAGAATTCGCTTTTATCAGGTATGGATGAAGGGGGGAATATTGCTTTTATGGTATATTGTAAATAAACGGTTTAGGCAAATTTTTGTCACCAGATGGCGGGATGTGTCCACAACTGTTTTGTTGGAAAGTCGCGTGACGTCACTATAGCAAAGTTTGGGCATATTTTTTCTTTGCACACCAGATGGCGTAAAAGACAGCGTAGTGGGTGGATTTCTGATTCATCCGAAAAGAGAAATCCGTTAACATTTTCTCTAACTTTCCTGCATATATTGTAGATATTTATGCTAATATTAGAGCCTTTAACTTAATTTTTTCAAATTAAATTTTCTCTCGATGAAAAATTAATAAATAAGAACTGGAGTTAATTCTCCAAGCATTCTGGATCCAGGTCGCAGAGTTTTTCCTTCCATTTTTTCAAATATTTTTCTCTCGATGGTTGTGATAGAAATAAAAAAAAGACCAGTAAGAGACAAAGTAACCCATTTTATTTAGAAAATATCTGCCCAAGGCGTAGATTTTCTCCATGCTTCTAATCAGTGTGACCTGATTAAAAAAAACTGATTTTACTACACACTTCTAAAAAAAATTACCAAAATTTACTGAATTCGTAGTGCATATTTACTAGAAAAATTACTGAAACGAAACAATATTCAGTTTAAATGCTTATTTTAGCTTTATTATTTCTTTTAAATTGACATGAGATCGTAGCATTCCTTCTAGCGGCTATCGGTGCAAGTATGAACAAAAATAATGAAGAACAAAAAAGTAATTATTTCTGGAAATTAATTTGTTAGAAATTCTTACGCGACGTCATGATTCACAAATCATCATGCGAGGCCAATGACATACCGTCGCCATCATATAAGTATAAGGACACAGAACAACTATGTATGGATGATCTTCAAAAAATCCATACAATAACCCGAATATATCCAAAAAATCTCGTTACCCGGAACTTTACCAGCACTGGAGAAAATACTTGGAAAACGCCAACACTGATTTGAAATGCCATTGTTATATGACTAGAAATAGGAGCGGAAGTACTGAGAGCCAATCAGATTCAAGCACAAGTTGATTGTAAAGATTAGCCCTTATTGGCCCCTTCCTATGTTAATTAAAATTTTACTACACGTAAAAGTTTGCTTAAAAAAAATTTATATAAAAAAAAATAATACGTTTGAAACT
>JAHWFO010047825.1:2163257-2196695 GCA_023313115.1 Rhysida immarginata | reverse complement strand
ATGTATTCAGTTTCATTGCGGAGGCCTTCTCTCTCGGTGGTTACGGTTGGAGTGAAACATAGAAAAACGATCTAACCTGAATAACTATGTAGTTTTCATTGTTTCCATATTGGATTTTAACAATCAGTATTTTTTCATTTGTTGAAAACAATGAAGGCTGGATTGTTGATCAGGTGACTTTTTCCAACACCACCTAGAAAGAAAGCCAAACAACTAAAACGTCATCATATTTCGACCATTGTTACATCATCATATTTCGACCATTGTTAACCGTATTTCTACCAATGATAAGCCTTAAATTTCGTCGACTTATGATAATGTAACAATGTATGACGTTTCAGTTGTTTGGCTTTCTTTCTATACTCTGTCCAACGAAAGAAAAACTGGGCGTGTCTAATTAAATTTCCAATTTCTATTGTTAGACATTGTTGCAAAGTAAAATTAACAATGTTTAACAATTGAAATTGAAAATTTAACTGGACACGCCCAGTTTTTCTTTCTTTGAACAGAGTATACAGTGCGCCACATAATTATTTTCCCTTGTCTGCAAGAAACAAAATGAAATAATTAAAACATTGTCGCCGTATCAGATTCTCACAACTATTATTTATTGTTTCCAAAGAAAATAATGAAAAACAAACAACAACAAGAATGAGAATTTATAAAAGTAGAAATTAAGCTGTCCCATAAGTATAGGACCAGCATCACTTAATACCGTTTTTCGAGCAGAAAAATTAACAAAGCAGTGATTAATCAGTCAATAGATGACACTGGTGATTACCTAATAGGGTTGCCTCCACAAAAACTTTCAAGTGGCTGTAAACAAGCAACTTAAACACAATGCCTCGTAACACCACCTTGTCAGACTATGAAAGGGGTCAAATTGATGCTTTGAAAGCTTCTGGAGTGAATGCACGAGGTATAGGAAAGGCTATAAGTCGATCACATAAAGCTGTATTAATTATTTGAAAGCTGGTGCTCAGTATGGCCAGACCTGGGAGACCTCAGAAGACGACTAATCGACAAAAAAGGCGATTATTAAAAAATGAAAGACCCCACAACATCTTTGCGTGCGGTGGCCAATTCTGAAGATGTTCCAGTATCAAAATCAACTGTGCAACGGATTGTGAAGCAGGCATCATCTCTTGTGTACACGAAAAGAAAACAGCAACCTGCACTCCAACTGCACCACAAGCAAAAAAGGTTGGCCTTTGCCCAGTCAGTGATGTTCTGGACAGAAGATTGGAAGAGAGGGGAGAAAAAATTCAATTTAGATGGGCCAGACGGCTGGCTGGCAATATTACTGGCATGACATCAGGAGGTCAGAAGAAATGTATTTCATATGACAACAGGGAGGAGGATCACTTATGGTGTGGATTGGCTTCGAATGGAATGGTAGAACCAATTTAGCTATTGTTAGTGGAAGAATAAAGACTTCAGATTATCAAGATCTGCTTGATATTCATCTTTTACCGTTTGGGGAGAAGATTGGAGGGACCAGATGGATTTTTCCAGCAAGATAATGCCCCAGTTCACCGTGCAAACAGCACTTATAAGTGGTTTTTAGCAAATTGGGTGCAAATTATGGACTGGCCTGCCCTATCTCCAGATATCAATCCAGTGGAAAATGTATGGGGTGCTTTAGCCAGATCTGTTTACAGCAGTTGGTAAACAGTACCGCAATATAGAAGAATTAAAGTATGCTGTGTTGAATGCCTGGGAAGAAATTAATTCAGATTATCTGCAAAACCTGGTCACAACTATACCAAACCGAATTTTCAAAAATATTGAAAAAAGGGATGATTTATTGGGCATTAAGTGATGCTGGTCCTATACTTCTGGGGCACCTTAATTTCTATTTTTATAAATTCTCATTCTTGTTGTTGTTTGTTTTTCATTATTTTCTTTGGAAACAATAAGTAATAGTTGTGAGAATCTGATACAGTGACAATGTTTTAATTATTTTATTTTGTTTCTTGCAGACAAGGGAAAATATAGGTGGTCCTAAATTTATGTGGCGCACTGTAGGAGGTGTTGCTTTTTCGCGTCAGAGCCTTTCTTACTATGGACGGGTGGATTTTCCACGTCTGGGCCTGTCTTTTTCGTTGGCATCCTTTGACTCAAACTACGTAATGGCCAGCGGAAGAGGAGTGCAAAAACGCCGTTTTTCACTTTTCAAAGCAGTTTCTTATATTGAAATTATGGATCAAATTTAAAAATTTCAACGGGAATGTGTTATATTTATATCAAAGAATGATATTCTGTAAAAAAAATTATAATCGATTTTTTGAGTAGAGTTGTCCTTTAAATACATGTTATTTTAAAATTACGTTAAATTTGTTATTTCTAAAATTATGTTAAATTTTATGTTATTTTTAGGTTGGTTTGATTTGTTTGTGATTAACGTCCTTTTCAACTGCCATGGTCATTTCAGGACGGCATAATAGGGGCTGTAAATTTTGCCTCGCAAAGGTTCTTTAACGTGCAGCCGGCAAACGACTACACGGAACCAACGGCTTTACTTCCCTCGGTCGGGCATCAGTGGCGATCACGCAACCACCGAGGGCGATATGTTATTTTTAAAAGAATGATTTGTATACTATAAAATATCACACTATATTTACGGTTTTATTTTTAAATTTGTTTATTAATTTAATAGGTCTATTTGTATTAATGGTTATAGACCATAAAATCCAAAGTTGAACCAAAAACTTTTGAATCCAAAGTTGAATCTCTTTATAAGCATAGAACGAGACTCAAGAGCAGGATTGCTGTAATGTTTATGCATTATGCATTTTGGCATTTCAATTAAAAAAACTATATATAAAAATTAATGTGTAAATAAAATGAAAAAAATATGATGGAATTGGATAATAAAAATAAATACATAAATAAATAAATAAATAAAATAAAATAAAATAAAATAAAATAAAATAATAAAATAAGAATAAATTAATTAAATGATAAACAAATACAAAAAAATAATATAAATAATGCTAATGATCAATTAATTAAATAAACTAGACTAAATGAATAAATAAAATCAAAATTAATAAAATAAAATCTTGGAAATTATCAATTAATCATTGCTCTGAAGAAGTAATTGCTACAAAATGCGTCAGCGAAAATTCAACAATATGGTTTGGTTTGGTTTGTTTGGTATTAACGCCCTTTTCAACTGCCATGGTCATTTCAGGACGGCGTTATAGGGGCCGCAAATTTTGCCTCGCAAGGGTTCTTTAACGTGCAGCCGGCAAACGACTACACGGGACCAACGGCTTTACTTCCCTTCCAAAGGAAGTGCGTGATCTCAGGATTTTCCCCCTGAAAAAATCCTCGTCGTCCTCGGCCGGGATCGAACCCGCGTCCTCGGGCATCAGAGGTGATCACGCAACCCCTGAGCCACCGAGGCCGATCAACAATATGAAATAACTCATTATTTCAACAATGGTCTTGAGCAAGAGCCGTACTCCCCTTTTTCTGTTAATCGAGCATTCCACTCAGGGCTCTAAATTTTGCGGTTTAACAATACAGTCTCATTAATCATATGCAAATACTGTACTGTATGCTATTAACATATTCAACTTTTAAACCAAACAAATAATTCCAACAGAATAATAAAAAATATCTAGAACACTGTCATTTTTTTATAAGAAAATACTTAATACCAACATAGTGTACTATTAAATAAAAAAAATAACCAGGTTATTGCCTTACAAAATTACATGAAAAATCTTTCGCTAAGATTTAAACGAACCAAATAAATTTTCTCAACATTTTCTACCTACCATGTCACCCAATCACTCAATGAGCCTTCCCAACGGTGTGCTTCAATGCAATTCAAATATGTTAGAAACCCCAGCCAACCTGGCCAGCTCAACCTGACTCTCTCTCCCATTTTCTCAAAATCTTTCAAGGGGAAGGGTGTGATTAAAAATTGTTTTTAGACTAATGTGGTGTTGCTCTACAGGGTAGCAATCGGACATTTTTCTCTATCTTTAATAGTTTTCGAGTTAGCAAATGGATGACCTTAAATTCTCCAGCAAATGGATGACCTTAAATTTTTGCCGTTACCTGCCGCTTCTTACGAGTTACGAGATACGTAGATACTGCGTTATGCATAATAAAATGCAAATACCCATATCTTCTATATTAGCTTACCTCTCTGATTGGTGTTAGTGCTCCTCCACACAATGTAGTAAGCATTGGCATCGCAACCGAAAATGTCCACATCATAAATAGCTGAAGTCTCTTAAAGTTTCTTCAGGTCTTCATTTATGGGTGGAGTTTTTTCGAATCGAATGGAAATCATGTTTTCGGCAGTTTTTCATCAAAAACGTATCATCAAACGACCAAATTCGAATGGAAATCAAGTTTTTCGTAGTTTTCAATCAAAATTTTTCACCAAACGAACGAAGTCGAATGGAATCCTGAATCTGACTTCTCGAGCCGATATCTCGAACGAGATTCTCGTAAAAAAAAAAAAACGAGACAAGTAAAAAGTTCCCGTCGAGGTGTCTGACAATACTCTGAATCTTTGAAAAGGGTAAAATGAATCTCTGCGAATCTCACCGTCTACGTGCAGTATACGAGTTTATTGATATTATTTCTCCTCGACCGATATATTTTATATAAAAGTAGATAAAATGCTGAAAGTTAATGAACCAACTCCGGCTTTAATTTTTCTTAATAAAAAATTGTCACTCGACAACTATACCCTGTCTCAGCTTCAGTTGAGAGTGACGTCATGGAATGACGTCCCTTACCAGACATAGTGCATAACATCGTATCCTTCCGCCGTTAAAATAATGAGTTATTCTAAGGCTATGTATGCTACGTTACACCATCCTATAATCGCGTGGCTTCTCGAAAGTAGAATAGTCAAATGGTGTCTATCAGATATCATTTTTTTTAAATTAATGTTTAAAGTATTTTAATCCTCTTCGTGGCAACTCGATCACCTTTCATTTCTGACACATTTCTTTCACGTAGGAACAAGAGACGCCGCCATTTTACAATCAAATAATCTCGACTACAGACTGACTTCATTTTATTTATTTTTTAAAAAAAATTTCGTCAAATGGCTTTTCTATCCGCCGATTTTTTTATTATACCGAGGAGAAAAATATGAAGTATGATTCCAGAAAGAATTTTGAACTTTTTATACAGAAAATTATACGAACTATTTCTTCATGCGGGCGAACTGTAACCGCTTCACTCGTGACGTCACTCTCAACTGAAGCTGAGACAAGGTATAGGTACAGTGAGCCGTAAAAAGAGCTCTATTCGCTCGAGACCACTCCTCGCAATCGACGAAAATGAATATCCACCCTCTAATATAGGAAAGTGATATGGCGAGAAATCCGTAATTAATATTCTGGCAATCTTGTAGGCTAAGTTGGTACCTTGTACAAAATTGAATAAAGAAAATAAAATCCTCCATACACCATTTCTAAGTATAGGGCGTAATAGGATCCATGCAGGGCATGTTAATGATTCAGATTTTGCATAGGAACCCCCTGTGTCATATTTTCGGTACAAATGGTAAAAAGTGCACTTGCTAGACATGTACTAATGAGAGCAGAAAGGAAAGCTAAAAACAAAGAGCACCAGTATCCATTACTATAAATGGGGTATGTAATCGAGATACTAATACATTTGTGCTGCCCATAATAAGCTTAAAATGGCGATATATTATGCAAAAAACGTCATGCAAAAATACGAATGCTCATTCAACGACATTTCCCATTATCACATTAAGGAGTGATTCACCGAACTTCCGGTCTCACCTTGTAGTAGAGTTCTCACAGTGTAAGGTGAAATGGAAGAGTTCACTTTATCGCGCTCAATAGGTAGGGACGTCATAGAGATAGTATACTTTATACCCTCATGCGCGATCTGTGAGCTGCTTTTTTCACTCAAGCCTGCTCGCAACCGCTCGTTGCAGCCTATAGACGGGGTACGTGTTTACAAACATTAGCTTACTTCGTGCCTAGACGTATTTCCGCTTTCGTAATAACTGCACTTCAGTTGGCTGTGGGTGAGGTCAAAAACTCTCACCGGTAAGAAGAGTTAGCGCTTGGTCGATCAGAAATCCCGGTGAGAAAATTGTGACGTCATTTTAACGCAGTCAAAAACGCCAATTAGCGCTGCTATGCCTAACTGGTTAGTCTAACCGTCCTCACCGAGAAAAAGACGGTTAGTCCAGTGAGAAATTATGTCATCATTCTCTCACCGGTGAGAGTTTTTGACCTGACCACAGCCTGTGACTATAAGTCGAAATTATTCAGATTGACTGCCGAGTGCTGCGATTTATCATTAATTTCTTATTGAGTTGGAGATCATAAAACGGTACACGGAAATCTATGAAACGTTACTTTACTCAATAAATGTGCGTTTTGCCACATTCCAGCATTTTTATTGGTTAAATCGTTCGTTGTTTACTCTTTTCTGCCTCAGACAATTCTATGGTCGGAAGTGAAGGAAGGCACAGAAAGTGGTGCATACGCGTTCCTACTTCCTGCGCACCCCGTCTATTTTTGAAGTGCCAGGATTTAAGAAAATTAGAGCATTTTAAAAATATTTTCCCTACCTATCCCTACCTATTGAGCGCGATAAACTGAGCTCTTCCATTTCACCTTACAGTGCAGAGATCCTTAATCTTAACGAGATGCGACAATCCCTATATGCGAAATGGTTCGCGCAGGTTAGTTGCGACAATCCCTATCTGACGTCATCAAAACGTCTTCAGAATACTGGAAGCAGACGACAACGGCGACAAGGCAGATATTTTAAATATTTCGATGTTTAAAATACGACATGTCCCTTACATACGAAAAATTATTTAAATTAAATCAAAAAAATAAAATTTTAGAAATTAAGAAAGAAGTCAAAAAGAGTTCATTTCTATTTAATTAATACAAAAAATATTGTTAGTCGGCCATGGTTAGTTACAAGATGACGACACTTGCGAATGCTCTCTTGCCATTTGAGCGCTTGTTACGAGAGGGCGCCACGGGTATTTTTGCCATATCAAGTTTGCCATGAGAATTTTGCTTGTTGTCGCATCTCGTTAGGATTAAGGATCTCTGCTGCAGTGTGAGAACTCTAACTTCTGTATCAACATATTCAGCATTATCTTTAACTTGGGACATCCATTCGAAAGTATGTCATAATACATAGGATAGAAAGAGCAATATTTTTCAATCGTTAAACATAATTTGCCTTTCATTGTGCACATCTCATCGCTTCTCTCAGCTTCTTAATGAAGGGGTTTCCAATAAGACCGTCCGGTTGCCAACAGGTCACGTTTAGATCCGCTCCCAACCGAGCGATTCTGTGAGTCTGCGTTTTTAGACAGCCGATGGTGAGGTTTAGAAAACTACACTCACTTCACGAGACAGGCTTACTGCAACAGATGATGCCTTCAGGCACGCAACTCGCTACGTTCTCACAGGAATTAAATTGTTTTTGGTTAAGGAAGAAATTCTATTTGTTGTTTTATTCATTTAATACCTCAACGTGCGGCAGAAATAACTCCCAGATTTTAAATGCAAATAACAAAGCAATAATAGAAGTAATTCAAAATTTTATTTCACAGTTTGGAAGAAGTGTTTACTCTAAGTTTTGCATTACCTGGTCATTTCCGGTGCTTTTGCCACAATTTTTTGGCAGAAGGCAGCTTTCAGTTCTTCTGGTGTTCCCAACTTTCGTTTGTACACTTTGAGCTTTCAGGCACCCCTGGTGAAGGAAATCGCAAAATGCGGAGCGTGCTGGCCTTTGAATGTCACCTCGCAAGGAGATCAGCCGCTAGTAGACGATATTGTTTTCAAAACCAAATGATAGTGTACGTAATATAAATGGTAAACATTTTTCTTTCAAAGTGTGAAATAAAATTTTTATTAGCTTCTAATCATTGCTTTGTTATTAACGTTTGAAATTCGGGAGTTATTTCTGCCGCACTCTGTGGTAATGCCATGAGCAACTGAGCAATCGTGTCTCGTTTTGTCTTCGTGAAGCCGACATCCGCTGAGCAATTACCTTGACATGCTCCAGAACTTTATCTCCACCATAAAGGACACATCGATGGAATCATTATTCAACCAGGAGCCCCGTCGCATTACCCTTTCGAGATAGATGGTTTGTTACCTTCAGCGACAATGCTGTGTGTCTTTTACACTTCATGTAATAACTTCATAATGGATAGAAAAGATGAACAAGAGACAGACTGACATTAAACAGATTGAACATCTGAAAAGGACGCTAGTGGCAACCAAAGTGACCGTACAGCTGAATCTTTATCTTCATAATCCTGTTTGTACCAAAACAGTGCGGAGGGACCTTCATTCACAGCCAAGTTACTACTATCACTAAACGAGAAATGAAAGGGCCCAGGAATAGCAATACGGGGCAAATAATACTTCATCATCGGGGCAAATCGAAACGCGTTGGCTGTATTAAATTTCTTCCGTATTGCTATTCTTGGATCCTTTCATTTCTCGATTTACTCAGCAATCCTGACCATTATGTAACTCCTAGATACAATCACTAAGCTCAGCGAAGGCCTGACCTTACTCACAGGGGAAGTACCCGAACATATACCTCATATAATTCACACTAAATTGAAATAGGTTACTCATCTAAAGCTACTACTGATGCTTGCAAAATAAGAAAATGCTAAATTTTATTTCTTTCAAAATAAACCGAGAAAACGTAAAAATTTGAGCTCAAACACGTATAGCCATACCAAGACTCCATTGTTAAAGCGGAGTGTATGTGTATTAATGCCCTCTCAACTTCTTTCTTCCACTACTCAACAATACGCACGAATCCACTTGACCTGAAAGCAACACTATCGCTTCCAAGGTATGCTTGCTTGCAAAAAAAAGTCCGTCGTACAACTACGTATACGTCCCTTGTCAGAGTACGGCTCCAAAAGTAATGAAACAAGTAATGAAGGGGACACGGATGACTTCCAGACAAATGCTACCCCCGGATTGAGGAAAGTAACTTCCGATGACCTCCATGATCGATGTCGCAAGTGTATAACAGCCACAGGCAATATTTTGAACTATATTAAACAAAACATCCGGGTACCTATCGTTATTTTCTTTCTATTCAAACAGTCACCATACTTTTTAGATAGACCTTGTATTTCAGGGCAGCCCTGGAAAATCCATCCAAAATGTGGCATGTTAAATGCGATGGTACATAGTAACGCAATAGACCTCTGAGATATGGGTATAAAATGTATATCCTCTTTCCATCTTTTGTAAAAGTGTGATCTACAAGCATAAAAAGCGTATACTATCCACTTGCAATGAAAAGCTAGTGTTAATGAAGCAATATGATCGTTTGTAAAGGTCTGGTGGGGTGGTAGGGTGTATTAGTTAACATTCATAAGGATGTACATAAAGCAGCCATGGCGTTATTCCCTTTCCAGGCGGGAACATTACGATTTTATTGAGTGCATCTTGTGATTACTGATGTCTAATCTGCTCGCCACTGCGCTTTCACAACAGGAACTTCAAAGGAAGTGCGTATGGAGTTAGCCATAAAAGCATTGTAGAAACCCCATTACCATCTGAGAAAGAGCTTTGAAAGGCGGTCGTCGAAGAATTGGTGAGATGAGTTCTTATTCACTGTTGACTTTGTCCGTCTGTTGACCTTCTTTTCAATAAATTTGTTTTATTAATCTTGAACGGGTATCCTATTTGGAGTCCAGTGGGCGGCAAAGTCGAAAGGGAGCCTAACCCAAAGCCAAATGCAAATTAATCGAATCCGAGTTCGCCACTATTTGTCAATCGGTTTCCACGAAAATGCATCACAATTGCCGATTCGATTAATTGGCATCAAGCTATGAAAAGCAAAATAATTAGTTATCGAAAACCGAAGCGATTAACCTTAATGGAAAATTAATTGAGCTCGGGGGTAGCGATCACATTACCATTAGGCCAAAGTATTAATTAAAAAAAAAAGAAAAGAAAATCAAAATCAAACAAAATACGCAATTTAAGATAACTAGAAAGGACAATTATTAAGAAATTGGCATCACTTCTAACAAAGACATGCTTAGGCAAATATTCGTAATATACTTTGAAAAGTATGGTCAATCGATGTATTCGTATTGCCTTCAGACTAAGTATGTATCAATCTATATCTGAACACTGCCACCGTGTCGGTCTCCTTCCTTTTGGAGCCTTTATTGCTTATTGTAAACTGAAGACTATTGCCAATGCCCTTCGTAATTACAAAGACCCCTGCCATTTTATTATTAATCATTTTCAAAGTGCTATCGAATTTCATACACCTCAACATTATGTATTTATTTCACCTAGACTGATTAGCTTTAAGGCAAGTACTTTTCCATATCATACTTTGAATGGACTCAATTACCTTTCTATGTTCGAGCATATATTTTTATACTTGCTCTCGTCATAAATGTACTCTAAATTGCTCACATTTTAATTCAATTTAAAAAATATATATTTTAAGTAATTATCATAAATATAATATTAGTTAGTCGCAACTTGTTTTAATATTTAATAATATTCATTTATTTCCCATGTATGACTTTGTGATTTGATAAGTTACGACACAAATGTACGTTTCCTGATTAATTAGCTCGTTCTAGTTATTCTTTTTATCACCTTTACTATGTTCTAATGTATTACTGTTCATATTAATAATTGTATTACTGTATCACTTGTATATTTTACTCCCTTGGAGTGCGACAAATAAATAATAATAATAATTTATTTATTTATTTAAATATCAAATTACATTTTGTTATTTTCTATCAGGTCCAGGGGAAAGTTTTTTTCGCTTTAGCAAATATTCCAATTGGCGCTCAGATTAATGCATAAATGAATTTTTTATTCATCGAAATAATCTCCATCATTATCAACAACCTTTATCCAACGAGATATTAAATCATAAATTCCTTTTTTATAAAAGTCACGAGTTTTACAGTTGAAAACACACCCAGTTCATGTTTTAGCTCTTCTCTGTCTTGAAGCACTTGTTTCTCAAATGGTTATCGAGAGATCGGTTTAGATGATAATCTGTTGGAAAGATATCCGGAGAGATTATCATCCATACTCTCCGGTGGATGAGATAACACTTCTCAGGCAAGTTTGTTTATTGCCTGGCGGGTCAGCTTTGCCGTATGCGGACGTTGCGTTGTCATGAAGAAAAACAACACCCTTACGGTTTGCAAGAGCTGGCTGTTTTTGCTTGATTTTTTTCATGTGCGTTGAAGCTGACCAACATACACGTATGCTGTGATAGTTTGTCCTGGATTTTGGAGTCCATAATGAACTACACCAGCTGTTGTCTACCAAACACTCAAGAGAATCTTCAAGACGCTCATCACCAGTTCTAAATTTTTTGAACCAATTCTGTGCCGTCTGGTCGGTGACAGAATCATCACTGAATGATGTCCAAATGAGAAGGCCAGGTTGGCTGAGGTTTCTAACACATTTGAATTGCAGCGTTGGGAAGGCTCATTAAGTGACCTGACCTTGAGTGACTCCTTCTCGCCCATTTTCTCAAAATCTTTCAAGGGGAAGGGTGTGATTAAAAATTGTTTTTAGACTAATGTGGTGTTGCTCTACAGGGTAGCAATCTGAAACTTTTCTGTATCGTTAATAGTTTTCGAGTTAGCAAATGGATGACCTTAAATTTGAGGGTCAAAGTCAAATTTGAGTGCGGCAATGAATTCCCTATTACCTATAAACCACACTCATCAGATCTCGCCTACCTGGCAGCTTTGAGATATCTGCCATGTTACCAGATTTTTTGGACACCCTGTATATACTCAGCCCTGATCCAAAATCCCCCGAGGCCTAATTGGCTTGTCCGGGGGGGGGGCCGTAGATTTTTACATTACAATTTACTATACCTTATTAATATTATTACTTTATTTTAACAATGATTAATAAGTTTTCCACACTAGAATTGCTTTTTTGAAAAAAATAACAATAATTCTCCGAAGAGAAAATGCAACAGCAGATAGAAAACTGCAACGTTCAGAAAAAAAAAATTATTCCAAATTCAAACAATTACTGATGCCCAGTGGGTTTGGTAAGTAGTAAGTAAGTGATACATTTGTTTATATGTCGTGGCATTGGATCAGTTAATGCTCGAATATTCATCAAAATCCAAAGTTTATCGTCATTTCGAGGTCATTGGAGATAATAAATTCGACGTCCAATCATGTCCCTCAGATCCTCAATCGCAGACGGGAGAGTTACAAAGTATATCTGCTGGTAGATCGCTGTGTGTGTCCCTGCGTTGTCATGCTAAAAATGGCATTTGGTCTGCTTAAAAACCCAGTGTAATGCAACACCTTATACCATTTGATCAACATAACGATATGCTATCAAGGTGGCCGTTATGCGTTCTAGAAGTGACTGGCTTTTGTAGATTATAACTCTCCAAACCAGGTTTCCACGTTGACGACATGTGACTTCTAAAAAATGGTATGCGTGATGGTTAAAAATGATAAAAAGGAGCAACTCAATTGCCACGTCGCCTTCAGACTCGTACTCGGTGATCATGACTTCTGAGACAGAAGCGAGGTTCATCGCTTAAGACCGCAATATGCCTTTCGTCATTCTTGTGTGACATATTTGCAAGCATGCACGACGATGATTCGGTATTAGGATTAATACAGTGAAATTTTACACGCAAAGGCCGAATCCTGCCTATCAGCCAATCTACAACGAACAGTCTCTAACACTTCCTCTACATTCTGCAAAATGTTGCTGTGGAATGTGAACTGTGGGACCGCTATGACTTGATGTCGCATGCACCGATGACGACTCCTATTTCTTTTTGTAGATCATAGTTCTCCAAATTTGACTAATGTTTGTTACATCTCGTTTCAGTTTCCACGGCAACCCGAGGCAAATACCAACCGGCTGTATGTACACGAGGAGATAATTTTAACAAGATTAAAATTGATGCTATTAGGTTAATAATTTCAAATACCACTTGTTTAGAAAATGCAATTTTCTGGCGTCCTTATCTGCGCCATAAGAAGTTTCGTCTGCCATTTGGATTGAATTATCTTTGGTTTTAATGGCTTCTTAAGCTTCACGTTTTTCCGAAATGAGTGTCCAGAAACTGAGAATGTTGAAGTTTGAGTGAAAATAAAGGAAAGGAGTATGTGATAATAAATTTAATAATTTGATATTCTCCTTTTGTAATGTAAATGGATTCCAGTATTATCTTTTTGGACTATTTCTTCAAAATAATTATTATTTGACATATAGTTACGAAAATATTGACTGGAATCAGTATCGGACTATATTACGCCAATTGAATTGGTCGCAGTTTAATGAAACTACTGATGTTGATAAAAAAAAATGAGTATCTTGAAGCCAACTTGTATAGTGCAGCGATACAAGCAGGGCTAGAAATCAAGTATAAAAGTTGTAATATTAAATATTCTTCAAAATATTGGTGGAATTCAACGAAATTAAAAATGTGGAAGCTTAAATGCATTAAATATAAAGAGTATCAAGAAAATAAGAACGAAACCAACCTTAGAGAATATAAAATTGCCACCCATAATTTTAAAAAAGATGTTCGACAAGCTAAGCGACCATTTATTCAACACAATGCAAAAACACCTCGCATATGGAGAGTAGTTCGATACTGTACGTGGCAACAGAAATTCAAGTTACCCAGCCATAAGTTTGAACATTATCTTAACTGGATAAACAACCTACACCTAAGCAAGTTTTAAATAATCCTACAACTACAAGTGATCAGTCAATCACCTTCACCTAATATCTCGCATGGCCAAGCATTACAAATTAAATTACGATCTATTAAATTAAAAGATATCGGGCAACAAAAAGGGATACCAGCGAATTTATTAAAACATCTTGATTTATTTGGACTAAATAAAATTCGCCAAATGTTTCTTAATATATATATCAGAGAAAAGATTTCCTAAAAGTCTGAAGCAGTCCACAATTGTACCGCTACATAAATCGGGGAGTCATGAAGAAATTGCAAACTATAGACCGATAACTGCCTTATCTCCTATAACAAAAATGGTGAGAAATTAATATTCTCTGACTTGATTGATTACTTATGGCAAAAAAAACCTCCACAACAATTTGGGAGTCGTCCTCAACGAAAGGTACAGTGGATACCAATGAAACTGTATATTAATGCCATTGACTCTTTGGATCTTGGCCAGTGTTTTATCGAAAGCATTTGATACCATTTCGAGGGCATAATTACAAGAGGACTTGGCCTCTTTGGGAGTAACCTACCCCTATGTAGATCTGGTCAAAGATTATTTCAATAACCGTACTACAGTCGTCGCCGCCGATAATAAAAGATTCAGTGCGAGGTATTGTACAAGGGTCTGGATTGGGCCCGCTTATGTATGCTGTTGCAACGGCATCTGTTTATAACCACAGATTTAATTTACAGATTGTAAGCTATGTCGACGATAATTTTTTATATGACTCTTATTATAGCCAAGATCAAGAGATTGTTTGGAAAAATCTTGAACAAGATATAAGTTATCTACAAACGTGGTATAGCTGCAGAGGACTGTCTCTGAACAGAGAGAAAACAAAACAGTTTATTGCCTATAGGAAAAGCCCAACCCAAGACACCATTAAGGTTTTGGGAATAACGTTTGATACTAGGATGAACTTTGGCAACTTGACCAATATTATTATAGTTAATTTACATCAAAAAACATACTTGATAAAACGCATTCGCCCATATCTTTCTTATCATGAAATGGCTAGACTAATCCATGCTGTTATAAGGCCAATATTAGATTATAGTGTTATCTTTTGGGGAAGCTCAAAAAAAATGAATATACAACGAATAACAGTTGCTTATAATAAGGTCATCCGAACAGCTTTTGGACTAACTAAGTATGAAACTATAACAAGATGTTGCTCAATGTATAAAATACCGATTATAGAGACAATCCGGAAAAGTGGCATGGTCGCAGAATTGGCGGATACGATGCGTAGTGCAAACCACCCCGCTGCGTTTATACGATCGTGGCTGTGTTTTACAGAAAAACATCGTAAGAATATGTATGGGGAAATTCTGGTACCACATGTGACGTCAACTTTTCGTGACCAGCATTTCCGATACAATTCTATCAAATATTGGAATGATCTCCCGTTCGATTTGCGTTGTCTTGGTATTGACTGTAAAGCTATTGCATGTACAATATCGTGTTATCATTTTAGAAAACAATTAATTTGTTTTTATACTGACGCCAACAATTGAGCTTACTTTCTGGTAAACTCGCTATTGTTTATTGATTTCCTGTCATACAATTTTATTTATACACCTTCTGGTGTGCTGAAATTAATAATAATAATAAATTGTGCCTGTGAACTTTCATTATTTTTCTGCCTTCTTCAAGATTCAACTTTCAACACATTATCTACAAGTTTATTCAGCATTGGTGACTTTCTTTTCTATTCTTTTTTATTTATTATTCATTTAATTTACTACATTTACATTATATATAAAGGAGAATATCAAATTATTAAATTTGAGTGAAAATCTTCACTCACCTTACTCTCCAGACTTCTGACACTTTTTCATTTGAACACTTTGGGCTTGCACTCTTTGCAAATGAAGAAATCTGTAGAAACGGCCTTTCTATCTAAAATGTTTTTTGACAAACACTTCTTTGAAACAGGTGGAAGTAGGCTGGCTATCTAATCGACGGGAACAATGTATTACCATAGATGGTACATACTTTGAATACGTCCTTTCATTTCACATATTTCAGTAATGTCTTTCACACGCATGCATGTCGAACCGCTGTTTGGGAATCACAGCAGTACGATAAAGTCCTTACAATCACTATTAAAAGTGCGGATGCAAGCAGCGACAATGATAGCGCGTAGTCTCATTACTGCAGAGACGCCGAAACCACTTTAACGCGTGATGTATTTTGTCGATTCGCCGCCAGAGCACCAATTGTAAGATTAGCCCAAACCAGTGCCTACTATTATTATTTCACCGAAGTTGAAAGGCGAGTTGAAGCGAAGACAATGTCCCGTTGTAAGAGAGTGTGGCCATGTGGCGGCGGTGATTCCAAAGTGGCCAATTCAATCTGGAAGATTGGAGGCCTTCCATCAATGAGGAGCAGTGCCCTCGAAGACCAGATTTTACGGATTATCAACACCCATGACAAAGATGGGTGTTCATGCAGCAGAAGAGACTGAGACATTTGCGGAGACTCTTGGATACGAATCACTGCCTCACTCAGCGACGTCTTCTTTTTCCCACGCATGAAGAGCACGCTGCCTGGACAAAGTTTCCAAGATGACAAGGAGATCATTTTTTAGAGAGCACAGTTCCTCCAGAGCCAGACACGGAACTTCCGGCACTGAAAGAGAAATCAGAAAGGTGGAGCTTCTAATTGGCTTAACAGAAGCAGGAAAAGGAGAGAAAGTTAACAATACAGGGTGTTCATAAAATGAGGGATAATAAATACTTAGCATGATTCTTCATATCAAAGTAAATAAAAAAATTCCTCTTGCAAAATGTCGAAATCTCAAATTTTTTTTTCTCAAAAATCGCTAGCACCAAGCTTAAACAGCACTTCGTGGCGTCATTATGGCCTCATCAAGCGTTATTCCATTTCATTGACAGGTAGTGACAGAGAAGATGAACTCTTCCTCATTACAATCAAAATAACGTTTTCATTTATTTTTATTTATGAATATGTATTTAAAAATGTATAAAAACACATTTGTATTAAGTTAATCTTTAAAAATTATTTTTTATGTTTATTTTTGTTTATTGCACTCCTTTGGTAGAAAAAAAAAGGTTACCAAAGCAAACCAACAGATTAATACTAATAATAAGAAAAGAAAGAAAAACTTAAAATTAAAAAAAATGAAGCGTGTTTGTCAAAAAACATTAATAAACACATTTTATTTATTTCACTAAAGTTTTCAGAACTAATTACATGGTTGTGTAATAAGCCCAACAAACATTGAGCAACTTGCTTAAGCTGGCTACCCTGGTCCAGAATCAACTGGTCCAGGAGAGAAAAAACCACGACGCGTCAAGTTCCCGATGATGACGCAATTAAGCGAAATACATCAAACTTTTTAGACCCTTAAAAATTGGGTTTTCGAAATTTTGCATCAGGAACTTTTTATTTGCTTTGATGTGAAGAATCATGCTAGGTACTTATTATCCCTCATTTTATGAACACCCTGTATAATACGAGAACTGAAGATTACAGATTGATCCTTGATTACATCGATATCAAGATTAGTTTGATTATTTAATACAAAAATTATTACAATATTTCCATTTTTGTTTCTAGATAACAAGATTTGCCATAAGTCCAAATTTCTTTACGTCTTTGGATTGTGTAATTTCTCCGATCTTGCCGAATCCATGTTTATGTTCTATTAAGTGGTCTGCAAAGGCGGATTTTCTATGTTTGTATATTAGGGAATGTCTGTGTTAGCTGAATCTATCTGTGAGATGACGTTTAGTTAGTCCTAGATAAAAACGTTTATTTTTGACGTATTTACTAGAGCATCTTCCGGTTTAATAAATGCGCCGTTTTGTGGCCATTGTTTATAGGGATGAAGAGCTAATCGAATAGATCCAACATCCGGAGACATTTTTATCTGGACATTCCAGATAAACGACTTTCTGCCGTTCTTTCCTTGGCTTGTCTTCACGAAGTGAGAAAACGCTTTTCTTTCGCGCACTGCCGAATAACTCGGAGTCAGCTACATTCTATGTAATCCATCTTCTTGAAGAAAGAGAGAGAGAGGGAGAAGACGAGTGGGACCGAGCAGAGGGGATAAAAGCTTTTTCCCCTTTCTCTACTCACAGTTCTCGTTGCTGATGAGATCTGAGACCCCGGCGTTGTCATCAACCCCTTTAATCACTCGGGGGGCGATTAGGTTGACACTGAACGGGTGCTAATTGGAAACACGTTTTTGCTGTTACTCTTGTCACCGGTCACAAAAAGGAGCTCGGCAGGTTGGGGTAAGGGGAAAACCGCCACCACATGCACGCACGCACATACATCCACACACACCTACGTTCACGTATAGATACATTCTCACGCACCTTCTCACACCCGATCGAAGGAAAAGTGAGCGGACGAACATAAGGGAAGAAAGGTTGAATATACTTTTGCCGACTAAATTGAGACGTCGTTTATCGCCCATCGGGGGGATATAATAAAACTCGCCTGTACGTTTACATTTTCCTGCTGAAGAGAAGAGAAGAGAATGGCGGTAAAAGAGAGAAATAAAAAGAGACAGGAGAAAAATAAAAGTGGATGCGCCATCCACTTTCTATACTATAAGTTTTAATTTTCACCTCTTCTTCTGTCCTCACGATTGAAACAATTTGACTGCCATGGAATTGATTTTTTCTCCAAATTCTGCACGCAAAAAGTCATTTAATTTATACTAGAACAAATTCATTAAAATACGAGGGTTGAGGCATAAGTCATGGCAACTATTTTTTTTCTTGTAGATATGTGAACGGATCACAAACGTATATGTGTCGTGTGGAAGTTCTGCAGGCATAGTGTGCATGCAGAACAACAGATGGCTCTGTGATAGCTGGTAGTAGCGCAGCGAGGGCTGTGAAATCAGTCAGTTGGTGAGTGTCGTGCGAGATGGAAGTAACCCGTGTTGAGCAGCGCGCTTACATCAAAATAGCCGTTCTCCGAGGGAGAAATGCGATGGAATGTGACTTTGATCTCATTCGCAAGATTAAGGAACCACTACGTGGTAGGCGGTTTGCAACACGAGAGGACATTGCTAATGCTGTGCGCCAACAGGTAAGTTCCGCTACTTTATTCTTAAATAAAATCAGTTCTTAACCAAATAGGCTTATGGCTATTTGTCTTCATTGCTGCCTCATGGAAGTTTTAGAAATAAGTTAGATTCGCCTAATTTAATATAATTATTGCCGCAGATTTCACAGTAGAGTCACAGTCATGAAACTGGTAATAGGCTTAATAAGTTCAAGTCCTAATCAAAAACCTAAGAGCTATTAAGGTAGCGCCTGAGGATATAGGTAATTCCGAGTAGGGTGTTTTCTTCTGAGGCGAGGTATTTAAATCCGGTAAGTTTCAAGATTTCTAGGTGGCCTCTTAGGTTTGGCCTCAAGGCTTCCTTCAACCATTGGGATGATTACAGTATTCTTTCTTCACAAGCGTTCAATTGCTATTTCTAAGAATAGTTTTTGTAAATAATTTGTTTTGTTTACGCTGAGCGTTCAAATATATCTCTTTAGGCTTTGTGTTTTTGCAGCGTGCTTTTGTTTTTATGTGCCCATATATTCCTTTTATGTGATGATTCTCCTGCTCGCGTGTGGTGTGCGTTTTCATTTCTGTTTGAGGTGTCATGTTTTGTTCTTAGTGGATTGTGTAAGTCTAAATAACTGTTCGCGAATTTCGAAGTCAATTTCAGATTCATCCGCTTTTGCCATTTAAGTTTCTGTTGGATGTGTAATTTTATGTGCTTATGTAATTTAGATTGGTTTCATTCTAGGGTGGAAGAAACCGTGTAAATAAGGAGGTGTTCTAAAGATAGATTTTCGATGTACTGTGGTATTCACGTAAAATAAAATTTTCTCCGCTTTCCTGTTCGTGTTTATTTTATGTTACGTTCAAAACTAATTGATTGACAGAAGCACTGAGACTGAATAAGAATTTAACGAATCAAAAATTTAATAATTATGTGCGCTGAAATACTCGCACTACATTAAGAAATCGAAGACTCAAGACGGCTTCGCTGCAACACCGACTTCGCTTGCAGAAATGCTGAATCTCATTCATCTTCAGTTCACGTAAGAAAAATACCAATCTTATCACTTGAACAGGCTTGTCAACGCAAAGGCTAATGGAAAACTGTTTGCCATTCCCATAATCCTTTGCGTCCCCTTACATTCCATCGTTGTTAGATTTTAAAAACAAACAAGATCAACAAACACGATTTTTTTTTAATAAGATAGTTTAAAAGATAAAAAAGCTCTTTTGCTGTGTTTGCTCTGCTTAAAAAAAACAACTTATCTATCAACATCAACAAACGTGATTGGATACCAAGATGCACCGGTATTTTTTTTTTTCTTAGCTGAATCGAACTATAGTTTACAATTTTAACTTTTGTCTTCCCCAGATAAAAACATAAACACAGTATAATCCACTTAATACGAAAACGCTTATTACGAAATGATTTCCTGCCCCAACCCCGCTCAGTGCTTTTGCATGTAAAAATCACCCTCTTAATACGAAACGTTTTTATATTAATTTCGGATAATACGAAATATTTTTTAATAAAATTACAAAAAAAAAATTGGCTTGGCGAGCCCTAATGAAGAAAACCATTCAAAACTGCTTTCGTAAAGCGGGTTTTTTTTAGTCCAGGAAGAGAATGGCGATGTTGAACTAGACCAAACAATATTCCAGGAGTTCGAAGAATGGGAGATAATTCGAAGAGGTTTATCGCGAGAAACTCTCAAGCATTGCTTTCGAAGATTTTGTAAACATGGACAATGCCGTCATCACTGCGGCACCACTAACCGTTGACAATATTGTCGAGGAGATTAGTCAGGAAAAATTAATTGACGAGTCGGATGAAGACAAAATGACTATGAAACGACAAGTTAAGGAACCTTTAGAAATCCTACAAACTTGTATTATATGCGAAAATGATATTTCAGATGAGATTTTTCAAAATTATTTTTAAATCAGTAATTTTGTACAAAAAAATTTGCCAAGCAGGCGAAAGCAATCAACTATTCCTGATTATTTTGTAAGTAATTAACAATAAATTTTGGTTTTTATGGTATAATCTTGTCAAATTTAATACATGTATATCATAAAATTTATACAATCTTCGGATATTACAAAAGAAAACCTTGGTCCCTTCAATTTCGTATTAAGCGGATTATACTGTATTTTTTTGGAATCGTATGTCTACCGATGACAAATATATAGACAAATTTTTTATCCCGTCTGGTTGTTTGTAAAATGACAAAATGTTTTTGTCCACTTTGCATTCTAATTAGCCTCCTCGAGCACCGTTACACTATAAAAGTGTGGCCGGTTAGAAATGAATTTATTCCTGAGAAAATGAATTCCTTACTTCCACCAAAAAACGTAATTTAACCTCCCCTTCACATGAAACTAAGCTTAATGAAAAACTTTATAAAAGCACTTGACCAAAAAGGAGCTTGAACATTTGAAATCTGAGGTTGAAATGGACATCTTTTAGAATGGTGGTAAAAGAATTCTTGAGAAATAAGAAAAAAAAAAGTGAGAACTATTTCAAATAGCTTTTGGTTAATGACCACAAAATGGGTTTCTATATGTCTTAAAAAATCCACTTTCTGGATCCACATCTTGATTTTATTTTCCTGATAATCTAGGAAACATGAGTGATGAAAAAGGTGAACGTTTTCACCAGGACTTAAAACAGCCTGAACAGCGACACCAGGGATTTTGAGATGAGCATATGTTAGGGGACTATTGTTGGTTGGTGATAAGAGAAACTGAGCCAAATTTATACAAAAAGATGATTAAAGCGGTATATTTTTCGTAGTCAACTTCATTTGACAATAAATTTGGATTTAGCGACCCCAAAACCTCACAAAATAAACCTTTTCATTACCGGGGGACAAGCCTGTAAACAAGTGTAATCATGAAGTGAATTGACATATCGTGTTGAAAAGCTATGTAAGAAAATAATAATGTCAAAGTCAATACAAAGCAGAAAAATCCACAAGGATCTTTTATGCCCGTCTACGAATATGAAAGTTCACACTACGACAAATTGAGGAGGATAAATTTTCATAGAGGACACTATTTATTACACAATAAGCAATTTAAAGGGCCTTATGAATCAAAAGAACAAGATGCAATTAAATTTAGTCAAATATTTCTTCTCTCCGTATCATTAACTGCGTCGCACCATTGGGCCTCGTTTACCCTTGAAGAAAGCAGGGCACTCGTTGGGAAAAGTTTCTAAATTCTTCTATGAAATAAAATATTAGTTTGGACTCGGGAATTGTCAAACGTCTCCACTTTTCAATAACATACATTTATATGCGTAATACAGTGTGCCAGCGAGACTAATGTCGAGGTGGCCACTCGAAAGATGCGTAAGTTTAATTCGTTTTCTAGACTTCGAGTAGGGATTTCTACGTTTAATTATTCTTCTCACTTAATTTTAAATTTACTTTCTTCGTACATTAATTTTTGACTTAGTTGACTTGCTTAAATCCAAATTATATCTCAGAATTATCTTCGTTGAGCCAGCAACAACTTTCCTTTCCGTCTCCGGGTCAGATACATTATGAAGAGGAGGAGAGCGCATCTCTCCCTCTTTGTTCCCCATTGCTTAAACCTCAGTCTCTCTCCCCTCCAATCACCTTTTTTATTATTTTTGCCGGAGCGCCCTCACTCGACTTAAATTGGTTATTTGCAGAATTGAAAATACGCATCTTGTATTCCGATGAACTCCGTGTCATTTTAGGCATTCAACTGTGTAAACTGCAAGGTATTTTTGTAGAGTGTTATTAATGTTTCAATAAGTTTAGTATCCATGTTGTCTTGTGGAGGAGTATCATTGCGAAGTTCATTAATGATTGTTTTCTCCAAGTTCACCAGTGATGTCGCTATCTTAATCCGCCTGCTGGCGAAAGCAATGAGTAAATATATTCTTGTAACTGTTGTGCCACCTTTTGCTTAATTTTCTGTAGTATGAGTAAGGGTATTAAATTGTTTAAAAGTTCGTGCGACGCTGGTTTCCAATGCGCTGTTCAATAGCTCTGATATTAGGATATGTCTTTCTAAATTTAGTACTGTAAGTTCTAGTGTCAGTTTCCAGTTTAGTGACTGTATAGTAGGTGCACGTGATAAGCTGGTTTATGTCATTGCCCATTTCATGCATTGGCGTGACTTAATGCCTTAGTGGTCGAGAGCAAAGGAGCTCCTAAAACACTAGGGACAGGTTGTGGCATTGCAGTAGCCGGACAGGGATTGGTGCTGTTTTCGCCACCACTGGCCCTGGGAGATTGTGGCAAATTTTACGAACGTGAGCCTGACGAACACGCTTGAGAGTTAAAATTAGATGAACACTAATCCTTAGCCTGGTTATTTAAAAAGGGACTGTATTCTGTATATTTTTCGATAAAAAGATGTGACAATCAGTAATTACCAAAAAAAAAAAAAAGAAAATGCTAGGTAAAGAACAATTTAGATTCAGGAATGTCGTTCCATCACTAAAGGAGAATATCTTCCTTTTCTGGCAGGTTAGGTTAGGTTTATTACGAATTGATTACTTCCCAACCGTATTTGCTTATGCCTTGTCATTATGATCATTTCACGTGTCATCCTGACTAGCCCGACTTGCCTTTCGTGATGCTGCAATTTTCATAGCTGTGCAATTGATTTCAAATTGGGATTAACAGGTTTTAAATCTAACATTCAAAAATGTTCTTTTTTTATTCACCCTTGTTACCAAACCAAATGCCACGGCGAAACGAGTTTTTTTTTTATTTATTTTTTTATTTTTTATTTTTTTATAAAACTCTTCTGTTCTTTTAATGTTCTCAGTGTCGCTGTTCTACTTTCTTAATTTGTATGTTATTTTATAAGAAGTACATTAAAGATGAAAGAGGCATCAAAACTGTCACGGGAAATAGAGAAACACGAAACTATTTACATGGTCCACTTAATAAATCGTATTACTATTTGGAAAAATTCGATCTCGCGGTAAAATTCGAGAAGACCCGACCTCAGTTTCGAATTCCCTCGAGCCACGCGGGAAAATAAATGGACCTTTAATGGAAGCGCCACGTAACGGAGACCTAAACTTAATTACTCGTTCTCTCGCTTCACACGTTTCGAAAGCTTCATAACTTCAATAACGACCAATGTCATAACAATAGAAGGGAAATTCGTGACTCTTTTTTTTTTGACATGTGTGTTATTGTTATTTTACACAAGAGAAAGTCAACGAATCCAGATGGAGGAATTTTGGGGAAACT
This sequence comes from Rhysida immarginata, assembly GCA_023313115.1. NCBI lineage: Eukaryota > Metazoa > Arthropoda > Chilopoda > Scolopendromorpha > Scolopendridae > Rhysida > Rhysida immarginata. The sequence continues at coordinate 2,172,644 of JAHWFO010047825.1, read as the reverse complement.
GTCTTTAAGCAACACTGACGGCAGACCAGATAAATAGACGAGTTTTTGTAACGGCTTTATTTTAAATTTTATTAATTTATGCAGTTGTTAATTTTTTTAGTAACCTAATAACATACTCTTCATGTCCAGAAATTTAGGAACTGCGCCGAATGCAACTCCCTATTCTTTAATATGGGAGCACGATTTTAAAAGGCTCTCGAAAGAGTATTTTGATAGATATCATCCAGCTGAATGATGCAGCCTGAATGAAAAGCAAGCAGCAACAATGAGCATTTCCTTTTCCAAAAATTAAAATTTATCAGGGGCATCCAGTAAATATCCGGACAGATTTAATTCCTAGAAAGCTATGACAGATAAAATTGAATTGACATGTACTGTTTTCTGACGTGCTTCAGTACATTTTTCCATTCTTGCCATGAGCTTCTGTATTCCAGCAGCGTAGAATTCTGTTGGTTGGTCCCTGAACTGCTTGATTCCCTTAGCCATCCTTGGGAAACTTCTGTCTTCCGAAATGTTCATTCAGAGAACCAAAAAGGTGAAAATCACTCGGAGCAAAGACGGGCAGTAGGACGGGTGGGGCAGCATTTTTGTTCGGCATTCACCGAAAGGAAACTTTATGAAACTGAAATGATTACTGATGATAATGCCCACAGAACTTTTCTTAACACCATTAATTCGCTTATATCCTTCAATGTACTTGGCTTCTCAAGTAATGATGCTTTTCGGCCGACCTTCACGGGGGTCGTCCTCGACGAATTCTCGACAGCGTCCACACCATTCAAAAACACTGATGAAATGAACACGCAATCATTTTAAAATTAAAATACATTTCAACTCGTATTTGAAAAGCTGTTCATTGCAAATCGAAATCTCTAAATGGTAAAAATGACAGCACTGGAGTTTGGCGGTCCCTTGAAGAACTAAAGAATTTCTGAGTATGACAACGTAATTGTTAACTAGGAGAAAGAGGCTTGACGGGTTCATGTACGTGACCGCAAAGGGTATGAACACAAATATTATTTCTCGCTTTTCTAATGGTTGATATATTGAAGATATTTTTCGACAAAAGTGCATTCAAAAGTCACCAGGTTCGATTACCGGCCTTTCCGCTGCGTCGTTTTTTTGGAAGGGGAAACTTTCTACTCTTGATATTCCAAAAATCAAAAATAGTAATAATGGAATCGAAAGAAAGTCTTGGGGGAACTTAAGAAAACCCGGGCCTTCTTTTCGATCGCTGTCATCTGACTGGTTAAAGCTTTTTTCCTTGTTGGAGCAACGAACGATTTTATTGAATGGTGGAAGTGTGTTGAGGTGAGGTGATGTGGCGACCACAAACGGATGACTGCGAAATGAACAGCAGGTGGAGCGAACGCTTTGCCTAGGCCTAATGGCCTTCGATCTCTCCCTGTATCCATCGGGGGAATACCATATCCTTCCAACTTATCGAGCACCGATTAAACCGCAACTCTGGATTGGCTAGAAGGTAGTCACGTGGGACTTCGGGAATCGATGGACCAAAGAATAACTAACGAACCCGGTTGCTATGCCGACGGTTCTTGTTACCCAACCAAGTCAAGGTGCGATTTCGTTATCTCCCAATGGCTACCGAAGCACTGATAATGAATTGTTTATCTCCATTGGCTATCGACAGTTAACTCTTATGAATATTTATAAATCTCTCTCGAGCTATCCGGCCAATCGAAGGACCCCCCCCCCCGCATCCATCTATTCCGATGATGATGATAATTCACTCGTTTACTAATTTGCTCGTGAATTAATCCCATTTTAATCTTGCTTCCCGTAAGCAAACTGATGAACTAGAACGAGCATTTCTAAGTTGAAGCTCATGAAAAATCACAGCCCTAGTCCATGAATCTAGTCCTATGATGAAATGAACTCCTTCTTTACTATTATTCATCTGTATTGGTCTGTCGGAAAGCATACACTGAACACACAATTTTTCTGGAATGTTTTTTTCCTTCATAGTAGAAGTTCTCTCTCAGCGGATGTGTCACGGTTACATTAAGCTAAAGTGAATAGAGTGAATAATCGTAAGAAGCAAAGTTGTTAAAAGGAACAAAAACTTTAATCACAATGATTTGTATGGTATATTATACACTTGGCGATAAGTCATAAAGTTGAAATAAATCAGTTGAACGTTGGTAGAATGGTCATAGGGCTTGCAATATCTCCTGTCTGGGGAAGATCCCTCAATATGCATGTAGTCCTTGTAAATCGATCCTTGAGTTGCCTAGACAATAGAGAGTAAAATGGCAATAGATACATTAACAATTAATACTTAAACACAGTTCATTTCTTACACATTTCGATTACTCTATCGCTAGCTCTTACTCCGTATATTTGAATTATGCGCAAAGGCACAAAGAGAAAATGTGCCACCTGACAACGCCCCCTCCCTGTTACGTGCAGAGATGTGACCACTGTAGTCCAACTCAGAGTTGGCATATTCGTGTCCTGACGACGGAACTGGTCCTGAAGATGCGCTTCAGAAGATGTGAGTCGACTGAATGCGTTGCCTGTCTACTGAGCGATGCCAGTGGGTTTCACAATTAAGTCTTGTGGCGGTTTTACACAAGGTTATACTGTTGACACTCTGGCTGTTGCTGGCCCAGGTGGCTGTGACACACTTTGTATACTGTTCCACTTCTATTGCTCCATAACGTCTGGCTGTCCGCAGCTTCCATCCGGACCTTTGCCACCTTTGCTCTTTGGAGAGTGGATTCCTTCAGATACCTCCTATCTACGGGCTCATTCTCTTGACTTGGATTCTGGAATCAAACTCCACTATCATGAAAATCTGGTCTCACAGCTTATGCTGTCCGATAGTTGGATAAGAAACCACGGAACTTCATTTCCAGTTCGGGATCATTTTTCAACCTAGGCAGGCTCACGGGTACCCCCTCGAAAAGCTCCTTTTTTCTTGGCTTCTGCACCTTTTTTCATCGCCGGTCATTGGTCCTTGTTTTTGTCATCACCTTTGATCCTGCATTTGCCTACCCAACGAGCGGCGGGCTCAATTATTATCATTAGCTGAGGATGACGATCGGTTAGGTAGCTCGTACCCTTATGTTGATGTTGTTCCCGATCACTCGGGAAGCACCTGCTTCCTCTCGATTTCCAAATGGCATGACAGGATGGCATACAAGGTGTCCCAAAAGGTCGTTTACAAACTTTACGTGCTGGTCTGTCAGACCATGACGAACAAGTTTTACATAGGAAGTTGTGTCCGAAAACGTAACCAGCCACCACTAGAGGGCGACGTTCGCAGGCGTATTAGAGAGCGCAAAGCGGGATCCCCTGATCTCACCCCCCCCTCTGGATTTCTTCCTGTGTGGATAGATAAGTCCCTGGTATACGAAGACACCCGTAACATCTGCCATCGTGGAAACGGCGGAACGTGCCCGTGATACACATGCACAATTCTTTGATTTTGGACATTTCTGTAACCATGATTCTTAAGTTTATTTTTGTTAATACAGTCATGTTAACGTTTTTGCGTGTCTCTATTTTGCGTGTCGGTAACATTGCTGTAGCACCGCACGGTTAGATTTTCAGACACAACTTCCTATGTAAAACTTGTTCGTGATGGCCTGACAGACCAGCACGTAAAATTTGTAACGACCCCTGTATAATTATAGTGTTTGCGATCATGCCTATTATAAGCCATACTAGAATTATAAACACCATAGTTCCTTCTAGATTCATTGAATCGGAAGAGCACACAATTCTTTGTTTCCTGAAGGAGTAAAACACAGACCACATAGGTCTGTATCTCAAGTTCAACGTTATTTTCGTCCTTTAAGATTACAAAGTGTACTTTATCCACCCAGTACAGCTCTGAATTGATTCAGCAAGATCAAAACTGAAGCGGGCCAAATTACTATTGTAGGATTCATTCTCCTCTTGATTACAAGAATTAGTTTGATTAGCTTCTAAATCTTTCAAATGTTCTATTTCCTTTTGAAGTACGTGCTCTAAAGCTCACCCTGTATACAAAGCAAAGGATTGCTCCACTCAAGTTGACCGATTCTCCTTGAGGATTATTAATGATGGTCATTGGAATTAGCAGCCTCTTCATTCCAAAAGTGAATTTTTAGGTCTTACTATTGAGCACATTTCGCGACCTGCTGCTTAGTCCATGTAATTACTTCGGCTTCCATCACCTAAGTCAGTGTTTGGCAACTCAACGGGCAACGTAGCTGACGCAACAGGCGTTCACGTGTTACTGACGTCACAAACAACTGCAGTTCTCTTGTTTTTTATTCTTATAACAGCTTTAGTCTTAATATGTGGTGACATATCCCCTTTTCTGTTTTTCCTTAAAAGGTACGAACCATTTTCAAGAAAAGAACATTCCAGTGGCCGAGAATATTGGGGCTTTCCATTTCTCAAATATATGGGGTCGCAGGTTCGAATGTTTGTGCTTGTCCCAGGAATGTGTAGAGATAATAGTAATGATGAATTATCTCAGGATTGTGTTAAACTATTTTCTTATGTGTAAAGGCATAAAATGATCTGGATGTAACGAACCAACCAGCTTCCTGAAAAAAGATAACTCATTTGAAGAAAATATCGTTGGGGGTGTTTGTCAGGTCCTGTTTGAGACAACCAGCCCAATCACAATTTTGAATGAAAACATTCCTATAGATTATAGCAAGACAAATCAAAAAAACGATAAGGGATTTAAATGAGGAAACCACCAATCCACACAATAAGAATTTAATGACTCATATGTACGTTTCAGAGGCTAAGCCTCCTTCATCAGTGAGTCTTCATCTATTCCTATACATCTATTCCTAAACACTAGCGACTTTCTCTTTCATCCAAAAAACTGAAAAATTCTACCATTAATGTTACACCCCACTCCAACAGTTTTCACTGAAGTTAATATGGCCCGTGTGTTTGTACTTAACTTTCAACAGTTGTAATTCTTAACCTATTGCAGCCAAACGTAAAGCCTTAAAAGACTTTTTTGACCAAAAGAATTTCCGTCCAAATGACATCAATGAATTTCCAAATGGGCCAAATTTTGGTAGAAAAATTAATTACTGTGGGTATTATTCACAGTAAAGAAGATGATGAATAACAACCACTTCACACAATATTATTTATTCTAGCCATGTATAACTTATTTCGACTGCTCTGCAATCTTCGTCAGCATGTAGTACCGATCAATGCGCTTATGACAAATTTTTAAGTCACGCTAATGCCATTGGCCCGCAAGGTGATTGAATTCAAAAACTAGTAAAGGCTCTTCTTTTTTCATCAGGCTTTTCTTCTGTATATGTGAAATTTGAATAAAATCACTTCAGGAGGCGTCGAATCGTATGAAAGTGTAGACAACCAATAGGAATATGTATGTCCACATACTTTCTCTAATCCATTATGCTCTCGTTTTTCTCCCCCAGAAGAATTCTGGCCTAAGGAAAACGCTTTTTTCGCTCCACATTTCTGCAACAATATCGGAAGTCGATGCTATCTAAAAAGACACTTGTTGAGCCCAATCTGAATTCAAGTCACTCGTTTTTTTTTGCCTACAAAAACTTCGTTTTCCATATGGATTTTCGTGAAGAGTGTTTTTTTTCCCTAACTTTCCGCCTCGTTTTAAATTCCTCGAAGTGAAAACAGCCATTTGCTGACGAGGCGATGATCAGAAATGCGATTTAAGAAGAAGAAAAAAAAAACAACTTCCCGTCATGAAATTTTAATTAATTTCAATTGCGTGCGAAATTTTATCTCGTAAACCCCCCAAAAAATTTAAATAAACCAACATTTTCATTTTCTTATTTAATTTCAGAACTGAAAATCGCGTCATTTTTGTTCCCAAACTCATCTTCCATCGTCTTGACTCCATATTTAAAATAATAAGAAAAAGCCATAAACGATGCCCTTAAAAATTTTTCATATTTGTCGTAAAACTTCTGATATCCCTCGAAGAATGGTTCGACTCAAAAGATGGTTTCCAATATGAAATCACGGGAGGAGGAAACGAGAATTGAGAGCCTTAATGGCCGACATTTTATGGGTTCCAGCCCCATTAATTCCAGAATGGAGAGAAATCAACTCCTTTGAACCCGACAAACTCATTAATCCCCAAATCCATGGAGAATTTCTATAAAAGAAGCTAATTGAAAGATATTTCCCAGGTTATGTACGCATTACTTACTCCCTTTGCTATTTTTGGGACCTTTAATTTTTTACATTTCACGGAGACCTAGACTGAATTAATTTTATTGCTCCGAACGTTCGTACTTAAAAACAGGAAGATTCGAAACAATCCTCCAAATGACTTAAATCATTGCCTATTGCACTCCCTCCCATATACTGGGAGAGTTCATTTATAAACGATCCTCTTGTTGAACGCAGAGAATGTTATCTTTGCACTCAGTTACTTCGTGCTACACTTACTGTCATACATTTGCCCAAGACTGTCATAAATATTCTCCAAATATGAGAATATTGCTATTATCCAACCTATTGGAATCCTTCGCAGATAAAAAATGGATTCTCAAAGACAGCTAATAGAGATGGAATGAAACAAAAAAAAAAGAAAAAAGAAAAGAAAAGCAGAAGAACAGCGATAGGGTTTCATAGGGTAAGACCTGATGCCGTGCATCAGATCTATGTAACGATTCTATTGAATAAGAGCTTACAATCGCAGAATAGAAAACTCTGGACTTCTTTAAGAAAAACCAGGATGCAAAGGATAGAAAGATCCCGAAGAGATGACAGAACAGAAGTTCGCATTTGCAGTGAATAGTCCGAAGCTATTTACGAGGTCCAGTATTTTCTTTCGGTAATTATATGTATATGATGTCACCGACGCGTGTTTCTTTGAACAAGATTTCAAAACATTAGCAAAACTCCTAATAACTGATGTTTCGGAGAAATAGGCCACAGTCTGCGAAATCATATTTATTACATGAAAATGAATGCAGGGCTATTCATCCAATCATAAAGGTAATTGTTCCTGAACTTCGTGGTACATTTGAGAGTTGGTTTTTCTAGACTAGCTAACGGCCCCGAGTTCCCTCCAGAGAAAGAATCCTATACCATCATGGGAAGAACACAGTCGGAGAAAAATCTTTCGCCAGGCTGTCGACAAACCCAAACATGTTCATCAGAATGGAAGAGTGAGAAGCGTGACTCATCACTTCAAAGAACAGCTTCCACTCGTCAGCAGTCCAGGAACGAACGGGAGATAGGCCGCCTTCCTGAGGCTTTTTGTTGTCTTGCTTCATGTCTTCATATCATTTACAGTCGATTTTGGTACGCCTAGTTTAGTTGCAATGCTCTGTATGGAATATGAAATCAGCTAGAACTCGGAATGTTCATTACCCTGTAGTTTATTTGTGAGAAATTGCTGATGACATGACAGAACGTTACAATTGTATCTAACGGACTTACCGGACTTATCCTAGCACATCTTCTCGCGCTCCCTTCTTGCATTTGTGCAAATGTTTTAATACTTTTGCTAATAAACTAGTATGTCAGCATTAACTGTCACATGCACTGTTACTTATTATAACTTACAATTGGCACCCATTAATAATTATTGTAGATCTTTATCATGTATTATTTATCAGTAAAATAGCAGTTGTCGTTATTACTTATCTACTATTATCCACTCATGTAGGTAACAAAAGCAAGGTTTCATTTTCATGCTGTGAAACTTAAAACTAAGCCATCTCCCTTTTTTCACTGAGCTGTTATCAAAAAGTAAAAGGTTAAACCATTAAAACGAAATACGTGTTGACGTAATCGCACGCGATTCAGGTGTGTGTGCAAATGGAATTGATCAGATAGAGACGGACCACGAAAGATCACGTGACAGCGTTTCTAAAGAGCCCAATCTCGCCAAACCTTCGAGTGTAACAATCTCAATGCTGTCACGTGATAAGTAACTACCGGAAGATAAATGAAGGGTAGCGATTACGTCAATCCATCATCGATAATGCTTCAGAGGGGCAAGAAGGGTCAGCGAATTTTTCCTGTGTCGAGTGGAGAGAATTAAACCTAGGCGAAGGGAAGGCTTCGAACTAGGGGTAACCTGAGCTCAGAAACTAAAATTGGCTTTCCTTATCAAAAAAATAGAGGAAAAACGATCTTTTTTCAGTCCGAGTAGCTAAACGCCTTTAGAAGTGCCCTTATCTCCTTGTAAACTTAAACCCTTTTTAGAAGAAGAGAAACTTGTGAAGATATTTTAACACGTTTTTTTTATTATCAAACATGTGATAAGAATATTATTAATAAAAAAAATATTTCATGCTAAAGAACTTACGATGGAAATTGAAATGTGTGTATGTGAGTTGTGCGTGTAAGTATGTGTATCCTTGGGGGGAGGGGGTTATAATTCGATTAACATGCAGTACGATGACATGCGAAAAGTGGCTGGAGAGAGAGATTCATCGTTTGCCATTACCTAAAACGTCCCTTTCGATTTCACCAATGAAAGATAGAGTCCTGAAATGAAGGAACCCTTTGAGATTAAAATCTGCTTGCTTTTGACGATGACGTAAGTCGTATATAAAGAAAATATATGAGTCAACAAATGTGGTTGGTCAATGTCTGTTGTACTTTTTCGTCAAACATGGAGGAGGAGCGCATGCGTAGCTCAATTGCGCTTGACTAGGCCTAAATATTCGTTTTGTTTGCTCGTTATAAATTTCTTCGTTACCTCACCGTTGTCTATAGCTTGGCAAGCTTTTTTAAAACATATTTTGTCTCAAGTTGTTTTCATAGTTTTTATTACAACGAAAACCTGCTGCAAAATTGCAGCGAGAGTGAAGCTAATTAAAGTGACACCCATTTTTTTTTTCTACTAAACTGATTTATTGAATTTAGTTCATACAGAAATCCAAATAAGTAAATTGCCAGAACCTGTGGAAACCACTAAACTGTATAAAATAAATAAATAAACCACTGCTTCCACAACAAAACAGTAAATACTGCTGTGGAAATAGTGGTTTCTTTATTTATTTTATGTAGGTCATACAGTACATATACATATGTACAGGAAAACTTTTACATCAAAAGTAAAACTAAATAGATCAGCGCACAATTCAAAGGGGCACGGTTGGATATCCTTAAAAAATGTTGTTAATTCATAATATAGCGAAATTTTCTTCCAAACATTTGAAAGTAATTAACAAAAATACAATATATCACGCACTCTATTGCTCGCGGAGGTCGATGATGTGCGAAGATGCATAGGAAAGAAGCAGCACTATATTCAGACCTGAATCCATAGGAATGCATGCAGTGCGTTAACAGCATTACCGATTTTGCTACAAATATACGATAAAATTTCGGTAAATGTGTATACTAAACAAAATGATAAGGGGTTTGCTCCAAAATTTTATTTTT
>JAHWFO010047825.1:2140313-2153257 GCA_023313115.1 Rhysida immarginata | reverse complement strand
TCATTAACTTATTTACAATTTTAGTTATAGTACTTTCTAATATTAGCTTTTTTTTTTGAACAGTGAAAAATTTTGTCCCTTTCTCATAATTTTTTGTTTCTGTTCCAATTTTTAATTCAGTGAACCCAGAATAGATCAGAATGGAATTCCGCGAGAAACAATCGAACTAGAATATCGTTGTTGTTGATTGCTCGATAACGCCTATCCATTGAAAGGGACCATAAAAGAAGTGGTAAATTTTTTGGACTCTTCGGAAATAAACTACAGTTGTTCTCATTGCCTTTGGCCGATCAAGTAAGTGTTTTTATTAAGAAATTAAGTTGAACATTTTATTGTCGTTCAGTTTTGGGGGAGTCATTTCTTCAGTTTGTATTCTGTGGGCAAGTTAACATGAAGTATGAATGCCGTCATAAATCAATCAATCTGTTCCAAATGACGGTATGTAAAATATGAACGATTGTGTGATGTCAGTGATCCAGTCATTGTGTACATATACATCGAAACGCTCTTAAATTATATTGAGTATGTAATATCAAATTAATTTAGTACACGTGTTCTCTTAAATTTACATAATCGCGTCTCAAATGAAGATGGACCCAACAGCAACCCGATTACGAGATACACAGTAATTGCATTAAGTATTCTGTAATTTAGAACTCCCGCAACGAAATATTTTATTAGACATAATCATTTTAACATTGGTTCATTTGCTGTGTGGCGTGGTGAAATATTTAGAAACAGTCGTCATTAATTATTCTCGACTACTTGAACGAATAGTGCAAGCGCTTAGGAATCATGATGGCCCATGTAAAGTTCTACCCCCGCCCCCTTTCTCTCGGAACATGGTGTATTCCGGATAATGGATTTTTGTGCCGGATATTAGATTAGATTAGTTAGGTAGAAAGCAGTACTGATCACATGATTTTTTAAGGCATTTAAGGTCTGGAATAAATGACGTGCAGACTCGCCCCATAATTTTTTTCCGATGAAAAATCCAGTAGTAGCGTATTCACAAAAATTGCTTAATAGCATTCTCAAGTCTTCCTTACGGGTTTTCAAACCTATCCCCCCCTCCCAAATAAGTTTTATTTTAATTTTATTCCAAAAATTGTTCGAGAGGAATTAAAAAATGTCACAAAAATTCCTGTCTTTGAAGAAAGGCAACGCAATTAAGAGGAAGAAGCAAAAGGATGAAAAAAAAAATAGAAATGGAGAGAAAAGCAGAAGAGAAAGTCGTTAAGAGGAAGAGCACATTTGTCAGTCTTTCTGCACTGTGTTTGAAAAGTTCTCTGGAGGAAATAATAGGATTCAAAACTGTATGCTAATGATTTGTGTTTGGAGACAAATGAGGATTTGATAGAAACCATTAATGACCCCCTCTTCCACTAACCCTTCGGGAACAGCCGGCAACGGCAAAACTGCCTGCAGACACTAATCCTCCGAGAAAACTATTTAAAAACTTTTAAAGAGAGAAAAGGAATTCTACTTCTGAAGCGAGAAAAGAGTTCAGTTCTCCCCAACAAATCCCATTATTATTATTTTTGCAAGAGAAGACTGCCATCTTCAGAGCAACAAACAAATTTCCGAATACTCCTTTTTAAAAACTTGCGATTTGAATTTTCGCACTAAATTGAACTTACCGATTAGAAGAAGAAAAAAAGGTGCATTTTTTTGTTCCTTCCAGAGGAACTTCAAAAATGTAGCTTGAGACCATTCGATGCTGAAGAATTTTTTCATTAGCGTGTAATTTATTTGATGTTCAAACAAACGTGTCTCCGTTGCCGAAAAATTAATTTCAAGGAGAACACAGAGAACGCTACGAGAGGGGAAAAAATCGCTTAAATAGTAGCAGGCTACGGGTATTATGTTTTGATGCCACCTTCCTCGTGTTTTAATCTGTAATGAACTGAAAGAGGTATAACCTATTTAAGAAAGTCTAAAGAGGAAAGCAATTGGATATAATTTTCAGACCATTCTCTTAGTTTCACTGGAGTCCAAAAAAATGACAATGAATCCTTCCATTACTTCAGCCTGTCTTAAAACTTGACAAATAGCGTTAATGAAAAATCAATTTGATTCGTTCACATTTTATAGTATTTTGATCAAGATGAGGTTAATGATTAGATTAATGTTGAACTGCTTAAACGTTTCAAAAGAAGGGGTTGTGTTCAACATGAACCAATGCGATCACCGATCTTTATTCGAAATGTCGGCTAAACGCCACTTGACGAAAAAGCATTTCAGATTTTTACGAATTACCAGGGTTATGTCTCACAAGGCGTGCCTAACGAGTAAACGGAGATTTTTGTTTTGATTTATTCATTTGAATACAGCATTTCTTTGCACTTTTTATGCCCTTCAAAATATTTTGCAGCCGAGCCGTATAATGATTTCCAGGATCTCAAATAATCTGCAGCTGCCATTAGCCATACATAAATGCAATACATGGTACTTAGCCACTATAACTACGTTTGGGAAGCTCGACACGAGTTGACCGTCGACGCAGGGAGCCGTTCCTTTGCATGCAACTAGCAATTATGATTGGGACTGCGCATGCACGAAATGGAGTGAAAGTTTCGAATGAATATGTAGGCGATAGTGTATTCACTGAGTTTTAACGGTTTTTAAAAGCCGTATACCCCAAAAAAATAACAGGAATAAGGAGGGGAATAATTTTATATTTGCCTGTGATAGTTGACATTCTTAGAGGAATAAATAAAGGCAGGAACTGATCATCGCCGACGACTCGACGAATCTCCTACTTTCGTGATAGCGTCAATAAAATAGGATTAAGAAAAATAAACTTTTTTTTTTTTTTTTTTTACAAATTAAGCCTTTCCAATTGATTATTAACATTTCGCATGTAATGAAAATCACATTTATATATCTTTTTATCATCGAACGAATGGCGTTATGCATACATTCACAGTTACAATTTTATCGATTCTCTTAAAAAAAAAAAATTGAATAAAACTCTTGGGGCGTATGATTAGTTACCTGAATTTCTTGAGTTGGTATTAAAAATCGGAGAGGAATGGTATACAATCGTTTTCATACATGCGACTCAGTCGAATACGATCGTCATACGATCAAACCTGAAATCGTAGCTATTTGGACACTAGCCTTAAGGCCGATACATTGCTTTTAGCATTCCTCTTTATTTGTCTAACAATTGTAAGTCTCAGATTTCGAAAAAAAAAACCAAAAAAAAAAAACCACGTGCCAACATTAACGATGATTTCTTACATATGTTTTACGTTGAGCAAAGTTAGTAATTGAAAACAAAAGTAGATCTCTTCAAAAATAAAACTAGTTGAGAATGTACAAGCTTGCATTACCAAAACAACGAACTTGAATAGCTCATTACTGAAACCTATGTGTATGTGTCTGCAAAAAATTTTGCATTGTTGATTTTCTAGCTTCGGATTCTTAAAAATCATAAAAACAGAATAGAAATTTCTCAATCTCTTCATTTTCATGGCTAAACTTGAGTTGAAAATCTAAAGATCATGGACTTTTAGCTTAAGTGCCGAGGTTATCCCATCCCCTTTTCAGGAAATAATATTAAAAAAAAAGTTCATGCGCGGGAGCATTATCAGCAATTGTCTGTTTGTTTTTTTTTTTAATGATCATTTTTTATTCTAATTTTATATGTTATAAATATGGAAGGTGGATTAATTATAATGTTTAAATGCATGAATGTTTTTTAAATACTTATTAAAATTATTTTGATTTTCTTGAACTCCACAAAAATCTACAAATAAAATTTGCTGGAGCTCTTAAATTAATCTCGATTTTGACACAGCTATACTGAAGTTTTCACTACAATTTGTGTCCACGTTTGAAACATTTGAAATAAAATTTGTTAAAATATGTACGAGGGTGATTCAAAATAGATGTTGCACCTGATTATTGTAGACCAAGAAATTTTTATTGAGATGTGTAGCATAATATGCTTATAATTTGCATCATTTTCTAGATAGAAACTTAACATCTCCAAACATTGGTCTAAAAGCACGATTGAGCGATCTAATCCTTTTGCTCTTTGGTCATGAAGCCGACACAAACTGCGGTTTTCATCGTTAGCAGGCCGTTGTCCGCCCAGATGTTCTTTCATCCTGGCTTAAAGGTGAAAAATGACACAACGCAAGATCGGGACTGTACGAAAATTCCTAAGCAGATCTTGTCTTACGTATGCTTTGTATTTGTCGTGAATGAGAACAACACCCGACTTAATTTTCCGCGTCTCTTGACTTACAAGACTTTGGTCAAAGACCTTAAATTTTGGCAGTAGGATTCAGCATTCATTGTTCTTCGTTTTCCCTCATCTATAAATTTCGTGTAAACAATTTGAGCTTTCCAGCTAACACGCCGTGGTGCACCTTTGCCACGACGCACCTATTAGTATGACCACAACGAAACTGACTCACTAGGGTGCTAGTGATATGAACTCCATTCCGCATATGCGCCACATTAAAAACCTTAATTCTACCACGAATTGGCGACAAGTGCAACTTAAGAGGGTCATTTCTAAACTTTTTCCACGCTGCGCAGGCGCGGCCGTTAAGATGGCTTCATCGCTCTCATTATTGCATAATTGAAAGTCTGTACAACTTTGCCGTAAAATGGACGAAGAAAACGACTCGGGACAAATTTCATGTAGCGATCAGAAGTCCTAGATAAAAAGTAGGAAAGAACGCAACCCAAATTTGCAAAGCTTTGCTTGATTTGTTCACCAAACTGAAGCAACCAGTCCGTGGGAAATGTTTTGGTACAATTGAAGAAGTTCTGGTTGTAGCCAACGAGAAAGACAGGCCCTGGCGCGGAAAAGTCACCTGTCCATAGTAGTCCGAGAAACAATGTAACCTTTATTGTTTCCATCTTGAATTTGAATAATGTGCAGTTCTTCATTTGTTGGCAACAATGACGATTGAATTTTTTGCCGGACTACTATGGTTAGGAAATAGAATCAAAATTTTTCAAAATTGGACCAATCATTACAGAGATATAACGTATCAGCCACATGATGTGAATTACGATATCCACTCATTATTCAATATGGTGTTTGTGACTTTCCGCGCCAGTGCCTATCTTTCTCGCTGGCCTCGGTTGACATGACATGGGTAATGAGACAGTCGAGGCTAACGAGAGATACAGGCTCCGGCACTGAAAAGTCACCTGACCAAGATAGGTCTATTAAGAATGTAACTTTCATTGTTTCCAACAAAGAAAAAAACACGAATTGTTGATTGTTATTGTTGTAGGTAGTATTATTGTTGAATTCTAGAAATTTAAATATATTTTGTTGCATGAAAAACTGATGGTTTTTCACTGGCAAAACCCGCGCAACCCGCGAAAATCCATGGCAAAGTAGAGAACAACCTTTCCTGGACTAAGTTAAAGCATCATGCAAATTTTGATGCCCGTTGGTTTTGTGGTTGTAGAGAGTATCGCGAATATACACACAGTCGGAAAGACCGACCCACATTGACTTTTATTAACATAGAGGGAGTTGTCGTTTCTTTTTAGCTACAACTTGCATGACGAATGTCTGAAAAATTTGATTAGCAACGCTTCATTGCTTCAGTGGTCTTGAGTCATGCAATAGCTGTTGCTACGGAAGGAAATTATAGTAAACGATTACTAAAAAACTCAGTGGATGAGCACTAAGACTACTTTTGAGATTGTTTCAATTGAAAGCTTCCTCTACGTCGCGATGAAATTTATATTTTTGGAAGATTGTTTTATGCTTTCCGAGCCTTTTAAGAATTTTTGTTTATTAAAATTATACCTGAAAGAGATTTATCTTTATTGAAATTAATTAAATCCTGTTTAGGGACGAATGGAAAGAATTGTGAGACTGGCAGCAGTATATTATTACTATAAAAGTAAAAAAAACAAAAAAAAACTCTCCCCTCCGAAAGCACTGAAGGACTAGGAGGAGAGGAAAGAAAAAGAGAAAGACAGCAGAAGAGAGAGAGAGAGAGAGAGCGAGCTGGAGTTGGGAATGGAATGGAAGGGGCGATCACGTGATGGCTGGAGGCGTCTGCCTGTGGCGCCAGCGGGAATTTCCCCTCTTCACTAAAAAACCATTCGGCCTGCTTCATCAAATGGAAATTGGGATGCATTTCCCTGTCGTTTCCGCTGATGGGTCGACATGTCCCCTGTGTGCACGTACCCTCCTCCTAACCCTAATTTTCTTTTCCCCTTCTCTTTTACCCATTCGCTCACTCACTCACTCACTCACTCACTCACTCACTCACTCAGTCAACCCCTACCCTTATTTTAGAGTCTGTTTCGGAAATGCCATTCTAGAAACGCTTATCGATAGTCAAACAAACCGTAGTTCGTCTATCAACAATATTAAAATGGAAGTCGGAAGGAAAATTTTGCGAAAGGATAAAAGAAAAAAAAAAAGATTTAATATTTATTAGAGCAGCATAGTCGCCGTGTTTCAGGCAATGTTTTATTATCAGTCCCCCTCCCCCATCTACCTTTTCCTTCCACAAACATAATGGGATACGATATGTCTCTTAGGATTTTCTAAATTAATCATAAAATTTCTTTTACACAAATTTGATTAACGGCGCCTCTGAAAGCATTCGGAATCCTTCAACAGATTTGGAAGGAAAAGCCAGTTCGTAAACAAATGCTGTTCATAAAACATAAAGAGAATTTCTTAATCATAGGAAGCTTTTGAATTTATCATTAAAGGAAACGCAGTAATAACATAGAAGTACAAGAAAGAGCAAGTTCATTTCATATTCAAATTCGCTAAAAGTAAGTGCTGGACATCATCGGAGTTTTATTTATTTCTTTAAACATTCATGGTTAGCGTGGGTTAAAAAAAGTACGGAAAACTGCCTCCTTTTATTTATAAGGCTTTTTCCTATTTTTGCTCCTCTTTTATTTATTTTTTAAGTTATTTATTCTACAACGGTCTTGTATATGGATATGCATGCCGATACATAATTGCAGAGCGGATCAATGCATTGAATTGGAAAGGAATGAAGAGCGAAAAATTGTGGTGGCAAATAATAGGCATAGTTCAGGAGTGCAGTTCAACGGTCGTTTAAAATCAATACAAGATTCAAAAGTAATTCATGGAATTCTGCCGTTTGTGCGTTACAATTTCTAAATTCTAAATTTTCCCTGCTTTATGGTTTTATCGATGTTGATGTATTTATTAAAATTAAAGCATCCCTATTGAGATGATATTAAATTTGAAGGCACAACTCGCTGTTCAGAGGGATTTTTGTCTTGTCTTGTAATTTCATTAAATATTGAGTAATAATGACGGTTACGTGGCGGTCGTGATTCACACACTTTGAGACGTCGCAGTTCCTAAGAGAACTTTTAATAGTTGGAGGCATTTCATTCCAGTCTTTATTGAAAACAAAGTAGAAAGGACAGTTGGGCGTTAGATCCTTATTTTCATAGTGAGGAAGATGAGGCGTATTCAATAAGTTTCAGGCTGCAGTCTTTTACAGACAATTTGTGTTTAGGATCTTAGCGAATTTAATGGAGGACACGCGTAAATATATGGTGAAGATGTTGTATAGTGGTATGATGAGAAGTTACGCAAGGGAACACGCAGTCCAATATTTCTGCAGAGGTTGATGTGAGCATCGGAACTGTTCATACCATTATCACGGAAACATTATAGTACCGCAAAGAGTGTGCGAAATGGGTGCCCCATCATTTGGAACCAGGACAAGAAGCCTTTCGCATGGCCATGTCATTGGAGTGCTATTATGATGATGAGGATTTCTTGTCAAGAATTGTCACGAGGGATGAGAGTTGGTGCCACCTTTATGAACCTGAATCCAAGCGCCAAAGTCTACAATGGAAACACGCAGGATCACCACCACCCAAAAAATCAAAGTCAGTCCGCCGTAGTGGACGCAGATTTCATAGTTGCACGAGGCAGTTCGGAATTTGTTCAAACAGCAACCCAAGGCCTTCTATGAGAAGGGTATTTCGCACCTGCTATCACAGTGGGATAATTGCTTGAACCACCGCGGTCAATATTTTTGAAAAAAAATTCATTTGTTTACTCCCCATTGCGTTCGGCCTGTTACTTGTTGAATACACCTCATAATTAACCATAATTAAACACTTTTTAAAGAAAATACATTGGCGAGAGTTATCTGTTAATCCCCTACAAAGTTCTCTTAATTTTGCTTTTTGAATCGGAAAGCTATGTTGCTTACAGTAGTTAGTAATGGAACTATACCTGTTCGAGGAGAAAGATCAACGAATAATGCATTCTTGTGTTCAATGTGATGTTCCCTGTTATGGACAATGGCCCGACATTTCAGTTTCCATTGTAACAAACTTCTACGAAGCATTGCAAGGCGGATGTTGCTCCACACCTCTTGGAGACTTCCCATTGACCGTTCCAAACTCTTTTAAGGAGTTCAAAGTCACAGAAGGCTAAGGTGAGGCGTCTGGGAATTGATCGGGATGGATGAATGGGATCACCTTGACTCCAAATCCGTTTTCTGCGTGGTAAGCCAGTGAAGAACTAGAGATGTGGTCGACGTCTTATCTCATGTGGATATGTACTCGATGAGCGTCTGTACCACAGAGACGACGAATTGATTGATGGTAAATTGAGTCCGAGAAGTTAGTCGAGTTGACTTTAACATTAGTAGCCACTTTGTTAACCTGAGCTTACCACGAGCACAATATGTAGCTGCAACCATAAACCCTTTGGAGAACTTCTTTGCCATCTTTGTGACCGTAATGAATAGCTCGCGGCTTATTAGTGTGGTAAGGTATAGCCATCTTGCACGTGTAAGGTACGGTTCATAAAGTTTTCTGGCGTTGGTGAAGCGTTATGTCAGACCACGAGCCTTATGCCGACATTGCAGTTTCAAGTTTTCTTGTTTGAGACATTTTCAACTTCTTGGCCATGTGGGGCTGTGCATTGAGTTTTCTAAAGACGCCATTGCTCGAATTCTCTTCACGTTGGCTGTTATGGGCAAGCTGGATTCTGTTTCTGGTTCATTATTCGCTACGATTCCGGCCCTGAAGTTATTCTGTGAATAACATTACTGATGGTACCTTTACTTACGACAAGAACTTGCTCCTTGCATTTTTCAATTTTTTGGGATTAACGGAAACCTGTTTCGTAAAGGGCGAATATGTACCCTTCCCAAAACGTGTTCAATTTTACCACCATTTTAGACTTAATTTGCTATCTTGTCATCTAACTGCGTAGATTGTATTAAGGCACGTAGGCGCATGAGGTAATCAAGAATCGGCATTGCCCGGGTATACATCTGTATATGCTAATTTGCTGTGAAGTACTCTTTTTCTAATCGCGATTCCTCGATTTTAAAAGTTAAGTAACTTGCGACCCCGCACCTAACATTTTAATTTAAAATACAACATTTTAACAGGATGGTACATAGCGGAATAAAAAATCTCGAACTTTCCTATAAAAAAAAAGCCACCCCCCAGAAAACTTTTCCGAACCCCCCAAGTTGGAAACCACTGATCTAGATAAAGAAGGCCTGAGCACAGATAGAAAAGTAAGGCAAGCACCAACTAGCTGATGTTCCACATGGGGCTGATAGGATCATGGTTAGGATAATCGAGTTCCACCATCCGTCTAACATATAACATGGCAAGAAGATGCAAGCACCATAAACAATATCATGACAGTTGTGAGAATTGAACGGGTTGGGTATGGAAGTGCCACATCATCATAAGTCCTCTGTGACACTTTGGAGTTTTGATGAACGCTATTTGCTTCTTTCGCAAGAAGATTGTTTTAGATTGTCATCATTACTGCAAAAGGTGACAGTCAGTGCACTGCTGTCATCATACGTCAACTAGGACATTTCCCGTGTAGAGGGGGGGGACTAAGACCCTTAGTTATCTGATGCACTATTCATTGTTCTTACTAGTAGTAAACAGCGGAACTATATTATTGAGTAATCATTTTCTTAAAGGAATGCGTACATGTTTTCAAGTTCCTCTACCGAAACGGACTTAATATTTTTTTGTGTGCTTCTCATAACCTTCAGGTACTTTGTTGGTTGTATGTCTTTTGCGAGTCTCACAAACATATTGTTTCCATTGCTGAATGTCTTTCCTACTTATTTTACGAGGGTCGCACTTGGCGCTGTAGCAACTCGAACCAGTCATGTTTTTGACCTCCTTCCGTACTTCTTTGGCGTAGTTTACAAGGAAGGGAGGAAACCTCTGCCTTCACGGACCCTCGTCTTTCGTGATGAATGGTTTACTTCCAGATTTCCTTTTCCTTTCGTTTCTCTTCCTTCTTTCTTTTCCCTGCAAGAAAAGGAGCGCATGCGTGAAGAAAGGATAAAGTGAAAGGGTTGGAAACAGTGAAGCGAAAGAAAAGAAAAGAGATTGGTATAAAGGAGAGGAAGGGGTCGTGCGTAGGAGGGTAGAGCCAGAAAACTGGTCTGGAATCATGAGTGCGATGAAATATGTCGCAGCAATCAAAATCTGGCAAAAGGGGAAAAAGAAGGTTAAGGGAACTCCCGCGTGCGAGGCATCCTTGTGGAAACCCGAAACGTCTCTTTCTTCACTTCACCTGGCAAAATTTTTCCTCGTTTTCATTCAGTTGTGACGTAAAGAAGGAGGGACGGAAAAAAGCTAACAAAGGATAAGAAAGATAGCAGTGCCCTGGAAAAAGAAGATGAACTTTCGTCGTGAACCATTTTAGAAGTTACATCCGCTGTGCCCTTAATTTCATTCGTAGCTCCTTTCCCAGTTATTTAATGCCTTAGAATTATGCTCTCATTTCAAACGGTTCACTATACAGTATGAAAATGAATTCTTTCACGAACTTTACAATATGTAGCTATAGTATTTTACACTGGTACTTTTCTCAATGACACAAGAGCTGTGCTGAAAAACCTCCGCTATGAGTTTACATCGTCAGACATTGGTTCAAAGAATCCCAGTTGAATCAACGATCAGTGTACACTGAGCTTCCTTCACGTCAACAGCAGGTCACAAGAATCAAGTGGCAATCGTGCAGGTCATGGTCGAAGAGAACGTTCTCTGCTCTCCTTTCATTATTTCTTGCGACGTAAAACAGTGCATCTACTGAAAGACCAAAGCAGTTTGTTTTATTTATACATTCGAAGTTGGATAAATTGGTAAATTTATGCTAAAACTATACTAAACACAAGTGGAATAATTTAGCGATCTACTCGTAATGCACATTTTAATTAACGTTTTGGTCAAAACTTTTCGTGTATATGCAAACACATTTTTCCTAACCGCATGCATCATCTTCCTATTTTTTTTTTTTGGTTTTTTTCTTCGTATAATATGAAACACGCATTCGCTTATGTTCATTCATTTGTTAGCAGCTAAACAATTACGTGGCATGTGCTCATTGTAGCGTCCCTATGCTTGGTCGGGAGTACAGATCAATCCGGTGACTCGAAATTCTATTAAACAAGATCTTAAGTTCGTATTGGGGAATAAGTATCAGACGTAATTGGTTGGTCCCTCCTAAAGACCTGTGAAGGGTAACGTTTATTCTCAAGAGATTAATTCTAAAACAACAATTAAATAAATCAGGCACCTCACAGGTGTTGAGGTCAAACAAAAGAAAAAAAGTCAACAAGCAATTAATTAAAATAACAAGCAAATAAAAGTCTATTCTATTGTCTTTCACTAAAATATTGAGGTCAACTTCGTCTTGAAAACATAAGAAGTAAATGTCTGTAAAAATTGATATCGCACAAATAAGTTCTCTTAAACAAAATTTGAGTCTTAATTATTCCTTTTGTCGTTATCGGGAAACGGTTGTTTTTTCGATCATATCAGTTTCTCCTAAAATCACATCTGGTAAGTATTTTTCTTTAAAATAAATTTTAGTCGTAATAAACTAATTGATGTTTACTACACTCTCAAGGGATTATTTATGAGTCTATCATCTCAATATCAACGTCGACGGTTTTCTTATTTTAGTTTGTCTTTATTTTTTCTAGTCCTGGATTGAAGTGATTACTCTAGGTAAGTCTCATTAATTGGGTAAACGTCTTTCTCTTTATTCTACTTCTTTCTTAATTTTTCCTTATTAATCTTTTTTATTATTATTTCCTTCTTTTTTCTTTTCACTTTAGGTTTAAAATCTGCATAGAGTTCGTCAACAAGAAATTAAGGGGTCCGTCTGGGGCTACAATTGTCATACAGTGTCACCACTTGAAGAAATTGTCCTCGTCGGGGATGGAAAAAACTTGGACTGAGTGGGGGGGAGGGTCGAAAACTAAATCTAAACTAATAATATCG
Source organism: Rhysida immarginata (assembly GCA_023313115.1). NCBI lineage: Eukaryota > Metazoa > Arthropoda > Chilopoda > Scolopendromorpha > Scolopendridae > Rhysida > Rhysida immarginata. The sequence continues at coordinate 2,140,972 of JAHWFO010047825.1, read as the reverse complement.
GGATAGGGTAGGGTAACGTTAGTAGAGGGGAGCCCACCCTAGACCCAAGGAACGAGCAATACGGCTAAAAATCCTCATCGGAAAGATTTCTTATACGTTGTTGGATTGATGTTAACAAAATCAGTTCTATCACGGGGTCCCCAAAACGGAAAATAGAAAGAAATGGATATTACTTTTCCTGTCGTCTTATGGTTGGTGGTACGAACGTCTATGGCGGCGCTGGCCGAACGTAATTATTGAGTCGTCGAGGTCGCAAGGCTTCTGAATTCTTGACGCTGCTTCTCGTCTAAGGTCCACAGCTCTCGGTGAAATGTCTCCGTTCTGTAGTCAAGTCGTTTATCGTCGTCTTTCTTTTTTTTCAAACGCGCAAGCCCTCTGAGGTGAGCTGCTTGCCCTTCGTATTCCAAAATTTCACTCCTGCTTCTCCTCTCTCTCCTCGCTCGGCAACAACTCGCTGTCAAGTTCTTTTTTCAGTCTGATATTAATAACCGCATTGTTGCGCCTGCGTCCATTGTTGAGTACGTTTCCAAGATCGGTTTGTCACATATCACATAAATAAGAGTTTTTGTATCGTTGAATAAAATTATCGGGAAATCAATACAATAATTACATTTATCAAGAATTTTTTTTAACAAAAGAAACGAGAAAATCGTCTCGGG
>JAHWFO010047825.1:2062668-2118279 GCA_023313115.1 Rhysida immarginata | reverse complement strand
TTGCATTGTTGGTCATGAGATATTTCTCATTAATATGCCCTGCCATAACCATGAATATCGATTTTTTATCAATAATTATTATTTTTTCGAAATCTGAGGTAGACAGTGATCTTCCTCATGCTTTAAAGGTCATGTATGCGAAATTTTATCAAGATCGGAATAAAACTGTAGATTTGTATAAAAATCAAACAAACAAACCCACAAACAAACAAACATCCTTCGCAAACTTTTGAACATATAACTTTACGTTTAAATACAATTTTTGGCGCAATTTACGTCAATATTTCGACAATATTTCTGTTTCATCTAGATACAGTACTATCCTTGGCAACATAAATGCGAAAACAAAAATGACTAGAAAAGATATTAACGAAACAGGAATTGATGTTGGAAAATTAATTAAAATGATTTGCATGTAAACGATCTCAATATTGAATTAAGTAAACATTCTATAAAATTGTTTGAATTTCATTTAAAAAAAAATCATAAACAGGAATAAGATTCAAATTTAGGAAGGTAAAATTAATTTTTTTTAGGTTAAAAAATTAAGAAAGACAACTAAAACAAAATATTATTTGATTCTCTTTTTAAAACGAAAACAACCCACACGCACGCACATAAAAAAACAAACATCAAAACTAAGATTGAAAATAAAATGGAAAAAAAAGTCTGCCGCCATTGGAAAGGGAAAAGTTTGAATTTTCAAAAGTTTTATTTTTTTTGAAAAGTTTATATAAATGTCTAATGGTGAGTTGGATTAGATAGAAACTTAATGAAGTAAGTTTTTTTCTCTTTGGTTTATATATTGAGACGATTCCCTAAAGTTTAGCTATTTTACGAGAAATGTCTTGTCGAAAAGGATTTAGAATTCTTAATAGCACGGTCGGAGCCACTTACTTAGGATCATTATTTCTGCCATCTGACTTCAACCTGATCGCATTTATCTCTCTCTTTAATTATTAATAGAAATAGACGAACGAAAACCAGTTTTGAAATTATCCATGGCATGACAGACTATGGAACTTTTTTAATAGGATACCATGCCTTAAAAAAATTTAAACAATTTTTTTTCCTCTTTCATCTTCAGCTAGAAGTTCTGTCGAAACAAAATGCCAAAGAAAAAAAAAAGAAAAGAAAAAAAATGTTTAAAAGCGTGCAGCCGGATGCCAGAGGAGATGAATTTTTGATTTCTTGATTAAAACGATTAAATTTTTGAAAAGAGAGCAAGAGAGAGAGAGAGAGACAGAGAGCGAGAATGAGAGAGAGAGAGAGAGAGAGAGAGAGAGAGAGAGAGGGTGAGAGAGAGAGTAATAACGTATTGAAAATACGTTATGCGGCTTTCTTTCCCCAGAGGGTGCGCGGACCAATCGAGTAACGCAAGATGGATGCCGCATCGACGCTTCTGCATAGTTTATGACAGAAAGAGGAAACGGCAGCGCTTCTAATGAGTTGTTTAATATTAATCTCTTTCCTCCCCTCTCTTATTATGTCGAACGAGAGAGAGAGAGGGAAAAAGCAAGGAATGACGCAGGGATTTATGGGAATAAACGGAGGAAGATTAACAAAGTGGAAATGATCGAATCCCGTCCGCCATTACGACACAATTTACGATGAAGAGAAAGAATGGCGGCCGAACGGGCGGGCGGGCGGGGCGGGGCGGAAAAAAGAAATTTAAAGGGCAGAGAATTTAAATAACGTGTTAAAATTCGTGCGATAAATTGAGAAAACTTACAAGTAGATGGAGAGGAAGGGGAAATAAATTGTAGGCCGAGTAATGGTGGCGTATCAGACGCGTTCAAAATTGCACGCAATAGAAGCTTCAAGTTATAAATAAAACACGCTATGACGTAAAACTTGCCTGGAGAAAAAAATTTAACTGCCATTAAAAGCGTTATTCTAAATAGCCCTTGTGACCGAAACTGGATTTTTTTTTAAACCAGACCTTCTTAATAAGCGAGACAATAGGAAATTCCCACAAGGATTCGAATCCAAGACCCTGTGATTGCTGAGAGACTTATTTTCATGGCGCAAATTAAGGAACTCACGGATGGCGCTTTCCCATTCAGAAGCTGAAATAGGGGGAAAAGGTCAATCTTTCATGGAGCTAATTAATTTTGCTTGTTGCCTTAAGCATGTGTTAGAGTAACTCGTTTTATAAAATGACAGCCTAGGTGAATTCTAAAAGAACAACTTTGCTTCACATAGAACTGTGAGAAATGTTTTCTTTTTTTCCGATTTATGCCCTCATCGTTTTTGAGATGACATGTTATATAACGAGTTTTCTCTCGGCATTGCGCGGCCTCTTAATTGAATTCAGTGACGTTTTATGCTTGACTTGGACGCTCGATACTTTTTTCTTTTATTCTATAAATTCTCTTCAGGAAAAAATGCTTTCTATCTTCAACAAATTTAAAAAGTTCTTTACTGAATTCTGTAATTCCGTCTGTCCGCACGTTTTTTAAGGTGCGGGCCATATGATACATCTTTCATCGCTGATTACGAACATCGCATCCAAATCTCTAATTGTTTCCGAGATATCGGCCAAAAATAGAATTTCCAAAATATGCCAAAACGGCGAGTCACAGCAAAATGGAAGTAAAATACAGTAGATTAATAGTACTCATGAAATGAATAAATTTTTGTATTGATCATTGTTGATTATTCCGACAGATACTATCATCAATGATAGCCGAGATCGGTATGACTTATTTGTGTGCATATAGTAGACTCAATATTAAGCATAAATTTAAAAAAAAAAATTCAAAATTGGACAATAGTTGCGGATGATATGAACTGCGGTATTCACTATGGCGTTTAAACTTATTGCACTAAGATACAAATGAGATCCATATGGCAACAATGGTATGAAACGGGACTTATCTTATTGACGAATACTCATTGCATGTGGTTTTGCTACTTGAAATTACGGACCCTAGTATTTTTTAATGTATATTTTTTTATGGTTTCACACAATATTCTCTCGCACCAACTTACATACTCTCAGAATCTTTATATACTACTAGCAGTGGTACCCGTGCCGGATCAAGCAGTTAGCGGGCTTGCGGTCGCCAATGGCCCCGTGCCGGAAAGAGACCCCGAGCTCGGAGGACAAAAAAAATTGAGTCGTTAACATGGGAAAAGTAGCAATTGGCAAACTTAGACATTTCCTACAATTAATATATTTGAGCTAACATTGTGCCTATTTTCTCAAGTTATATTTCTAGCAGATAAAATGAACATCCTGTTTTTGTCAATTAACATGTGTTTTTTGTAATAAAATCAGCAACAAAGTGAATGCAAATCGGTTTTTTTTCCCTTTTGCTTTACCTGTAACGTGTACCTTTTGGTACTTATTACCGTCCCCATGTCAGTGGCACAATTAAGAATGCAAGTTAAAAACCTAAGAATATGAAAGGAGAAGCTACGGCAACTATTGATACTAAGAATGAAATAAAACAGGAGGCAAGATAAACTCCTTTCCACAATAAGTGGCTTTCTCGAAGGTTTTGATTTATTCTAGTTTACATAGACAGAAGTTAAATAGGATCATTAACATATAGTCAAATTTTCAAGATTGTCGGGTTACCCATTTTCAATGCAAGGGGGCCTTGTTTTTTGAAGTGTCTGAAGGAACTTTACTGGGCATTATGAAATCAAATACCAGCATTTGTTTAGGCTGTCCAGTACTGCTGAAGATCGTGGAACATGCCTGAAGTCGTCACCGTTCACGTTTGTCCAGCCAACGCAGTTTGAAGGCAGTATGGTCCTTCTGCCAAATTGCGTAGGGACGAGAGGTGTCTGCAGTGCATGGCTCTTGGGGATGGTGGGAAGAGGAAGGATTTTTCATCCGCAGACGTGGTTGAGCACAGCGCAGTCTTTCGAATGAACAGGTCGCTCTAGGACACACCGTTCACTCAAATCGGACTTCACAGTGGCGACTTGTGAAGACACCGTTCGCAGTCACGCACAAGTGTCAGCTCGGACTACCCGCAATCGTTTCCTGAAAGCAGGACTGTGGTCGCGAGTTTCTTTGGCGAGACTGCCACTTACACTATGATGCAATCGGATGTGCTTCCAATGGTGCCAAGAATGAGCTGCTTGGAGGAATGAATGGAAGTTGGTAGTGTTCAGTGGTCAAAGTCGTTTCTGTCTGGGCATGAGTGACAGTCATATAGGTGTCCGTCGAAGACCAGGTGTGAAAGGCATTCGACACACCAGGCCTACTCTTGGAATGACGGTGTTGGATGCTGCTATGGGTGACAACAATCGCTCAAATCTAATTTTAGTGCAGGGAACATTGAATACTGCATCGTAGGTTCAGGAATCATCCAGCACGTCCTGATCCCTTTTTTGGACAACATGGCAGACTTCCAGCAAGATAGCATCCGTTCATATGCAACTCAAGTAACTCAACATGCTCAAGTAACCCAACTTCCCTGGCTTGCACGCGAGCCTGTGTGGGACTGGATTGGAGATCCGTGCCAACGACTCTCGCCAGGTTACGCCTACGACATTGCTCAGAATGATGTTTGTCATCTGTATGATCGAATGTATGCCAGAGCTCGTACTTCCATCGTAGCAAGGGGGCTCAGATTATACACGTTACTAATGTTTGGGCGAGGTTACTAAAGAAATTGTACTTGTGATCATAGTGTTGTTTCATTCGCACGACTCTGAATATAAAATCTCACAAATGTGGCATCATCCCTTCATTCATTTGTCACCAGTGAAATTTGAGTGCTAATAATGGAATACAAACAAATATACGCAGTTTTTAATATTATTTTTTCCGGTGTTTTGCCGGTCGCTCCTTCCTTCCTCTGCATACATGTGCATACCATAAGAAATTGCAATGTATGCTTAATGATATCAATATTTTCATTTAACATGCTGGCAAATGTGCAATTACGCTCGTACCATTTATTGAAGAAGAAAAGCCAATTTCTCATATCAGCTTACTTTCTGCTGGTACGAAAAAATGACACTCGTACGTATATAATGAGTGTACCTAATTGAATTGGTACCTAATATTGTCAAAGAGATTTTAAGTTCAATCTAAAAAGTCTTAATGATATAAATGCTACAAACAAAATACTCGAATATTTTCTATTTCCATGTGATCTTCAGTCACGTGCGCAGATCGCCCTGATGTTTTATCTAGCAAAATGCCTTAACATTATCTACGACAGTAAAGGAAAATTACTTGGGCTCTGATAGTCCATGTAAAACCGAAGGCAATATTCATAATTTAGTGGTTACCGATATGGTTTTATCAATCGATCGATCAATCAATCATTCAATCAATTCCATCATGCCATTCCTAGGTGGGTTAGGCAAAGAATCGGTACCATGTACCTCAATCACTAGACGCTCTTCACAATCTTACTCCACAGCACACGATCTTTCCATACTTCACACGCTTCCTCATAACACCCTCTGCGCATTCAGTCACGTAAACTAACTAATCTGCTTGTCTTTCAAATACTCAGTCACTTGATCTGTCCAGGTTTTCTTAGGCCTATCCCCGCGGGCGTCGGCCCACCACAGCATCATTGTACACCTTTTTGCATACATGTTCCTCTAGCATTCTCACCACATGCCCGAAACATCTCAAACAGTTCTGTCTGATTCTCTTTGTGTAAATTCGGTCAAAGATGGGCCGAAACACACTACACTGAAATGCATGTAAAATAAGGACAGTGCCCGTACTTCTCTTGTCCGAACACTTTTTTTCAAAGTGGGGTGTGTTTTTTGTTTTTTTAATCTATTCCTGTAAAAAGTTGTAAAGAAGAGATCAAAGCGGTATTTGTATTTATTTATATTTCAAGGCGTGGAAACTGGCCCAGGCCAACACTTGATGTCACTTTAATAGTTGCTTAAGATTGGCATAGTGAAGTCTCACTTTTCACCCGCAGTTTCTTTCTAATGAACTTAGCAATTTCTTCCACGGGCTTTTAAGGAATTAAGTTTAGCAGGGATCGAGTGATTTTCATTCGCAGACTCAACATTATAGTCGCTTACAAGTTGCGTGCATTTTCTTCTCTTATGCACTTGTCCTACCACTGGATCATGCCTCGTTCTTACCGTCCATCCATCTCCGCAATTTTCTCTATCAGTCATGCGTCTGTGTCTCGTGCCAAGGAGAAAAAAAAAGATAGAAAGGGAGCGATGGGGAAGGGTTTCCATTGTGTGCAGGTTCGTTTTAGCCTCGGTTAAAGAAATATCGCCCAATTACGCGTTCGCTCAATAAGAATAATACATCAAGCGGCGCTTGCACACGACAACTTCCCAATCTCCCGTCGAGATTAAGGCACACCCCCAACTTCCACCACAATGGGATTACTGTGTATGAAACAAGAGGAGTCTCGAAACCCCTCTTTTGTCTCGTGATCTATTGTTTTCCCTTCCCTTTGACCTCAATAGTGTGTTTGGTGGCGCCCTCTTGAGACCGAGTCGCGCGCTAATGTCGTAAAGATCGACGCAATTTTAAGAGTTAAGAGGATGGAAGGGTAAGGCAAAAAAAAAAAAAAAAAAAAGCAAGCCTTGCATTATATAACATGTTGTTGTTGTTGTTGTTGTTGTTGTTGTTTCTGTGCGTGTGAGAGTGTGTCTGTGTGCCCCTGTGAAGCTGCCAGTAAATCTTTTGGCTCGAGCCTTTTTCTTAATTGACAAGGTTGTCAGAAAGAAAAAAACCCGTCGCCAAGTTCCCCTCCCTTCGGAAGAAAAATTTACGAGTTTTAAAGATGGAAACGTTGCAGGGAAGAGAAAAGTTTAAGCGTTAACAATAAGCGGAGAGGATTTATTACAACTCTTGCTAACCAATAAGGACGCCATTTTTCATCCTAGGGAAGGTTTCCATTTGCGCACGTTTGTAAGGAAAGTTTTTTCGGAATAAACATAGTTCATTAGAAATTACCAAATGTACGAGAAATGCTTGTCCTTAAAATGCTCTCAAACAAGATTGAGTCGAAGAACGCAATAAATAACATAATTTAGTCGCGTTTTCGTGTATCTGTTGATTGTACAAACATTGTCTTTATTTGTTATGGAGAATAATTGTCGACGCCATTTCTTCGTTAGCTGAATTCCATTGGGCGAAATTTTGGTTAGGTTACGGTTTTAAAAGTGCGGGTCTCGCCTCAGATTGAAAAGTCAATTCCAGAGTTCTAGCTAAAATGATTTTTTATGTAAACACAACAATTCTGTATCACACCCAGAAATTCCTTCAATGTGTGCATGAAATAGTGAACAGTCTCCTACAGTTTTGCTTTTATCATTGAAGAGTTTGTCTTTGTAACGAACAAATTTCGCGAGTATGATTCAAAAATTGAGTAGAGATTGATTTAAAGTGATTGCTTATTCAAATTAATAAGCCCTCTGTGCTTCCCAAAATCTGACTTAAATCCATCAACATAAGTGTGATACTACGCATTGCAAAAGCTAGAATTATAAACCTATTCTGAACAGTCAAATGACAGTTTTTTTTTTCTTTTCAAGAAAAAAATGAAATTTTTCATTTGAAGTTCTACAGTGCGTGGCTGCATTTTTGTACGAATATACACTGCGAGTCAAAATTGGATATCAATGTAATTACTCAAATTCCAATACAGGGAATGAATAGGAACTTGAGAGTGCTCTATCTGATGGAGTACCTTTCATCATCTCATTCACACAAATTAGGACACATCCAAATTCTATCTCGAAAACCGTAAGAGATACACAAAAAAATTCCAATTGCACATTTGTTCAAAAGCAAATTCCAAACATCTCGCATTATCTTTCAACAGTCCCATGTTAAACTGGAATTCAATCTGGTGGGTGCTGTTTTATGACTTGGGGCATGTTTTCCTGGCATGATTTGGGCTCTTTAATTCGTGTGGAACAACATCTGAATAGCACAACATACCTAAGAATCGTTGCTGATCAAGTTCATCCTATCATGTTGATGGCCTATCCCAAAAAAGATGGCTTCTTCCAACAAGACAATGCGCCATACCAAGATGCTCGTATTGTGCAGGCGTGGTTTCAAGAACATGAGGGAGACTTTGTCTTGCTTAGGTGGGCCCCCACAATCACCAGATCCCAATCCAATTGAGCATTTGTGGGACGAAGTTGAAAGAGCCCTCAGGCAGCTGGTTCCACAACCATCAAATCTCACACAACTGGACAATGTTATTCATCAGGCATGGTGTCAAATTCCCTCGCCTTATTTTTCAACATCTCGTAGAGTCCATGTCAAGAAGAATCGTCCAGTATTGAAGGCAAAAGGTGGCTCAACGAAGTGCTGATGGGGTGGCCGTAATAATCTGGCCAGTCTGTGTGTATTCCCTTGCCAAAACGGACATCGAGATTACGTTGTTTCTCCTGAGCGTAGACTAAAATAGGATTTTGTTACCCTCGGGACAATATGGTTTCACGTGACAACAATAGCATGGATTTGCGACAACATAAACGTGAATCAACCCCTGTAACCTACTAACTCCCTCCAATCCTCATTTGGACAGCGTGGAGGCTTATTGGCCAAATTTCCCTTCAGAGTAACCATGCTTTCTCTATTCGTGATAAATTTGGAGGAGACCTCATCCTGCAGTGGATAGATGATGGTTGGAAATGATGATGCAAATTACACCGGTGGAAAGAGGGAATCCAAATTGCTGCTAGAGTATCTGTTAAAACACTCTTCCGAGACCCACTTAAAATCGTTTTCCCACGTTAGAAAATAGGATAGTCTGGCGCTCGATGATTGCAGAGACAAACTTCCTAAATTTCTGGATACATAGAAAATGAAAATTCGTTTTTATTTATTTTAAATAAAGTATGTTTAACGATATTGCAGTTTGGCAAATAGGCTACCTCAACGAAGGTGTCTCGTGTGTTCCCTATTAAAAATTGTTCTCACATTTAAACTGTAACTCTAGCTACCTCCATGCATTCGTGACCAAATTTTAAATCTTCACGACGTCTGTTAATAAAAACCACTGACCCTTTAAGCGTCCTTTAGTTTAGCGTCATCTTTCCTTAGAAGAAATTAACAAAGCAAATGTGAATAATTTTGTTTATACTCACTTAAGAATGGGAAAGAAGCCCCGTTTAATGTAAGTAATTAAGTTAATTAACGAGCGGAGAGCGAACATATTAGTTTTACTGCCTTTCTGTTCCAAGCAGAAAGGGCGGCAAGACTTACGAGGCGTAAAATTACCCGAATGCAAGATGACGTTAACGGCTCAGTAGAAAGAGGTTTCATAAATAAACCACAGTCCCATGTTAAACTGGTCGTACTATCCTGGTAATGTAATTTTGTGAAATACTAGGACGAATTGAATGTCATTTACCCACACAAATCCCTGCTGCTGGCATCAAAGTACGTATACGAAATATCATATACTGAAAATGACTTATATCGACCAAATATTCCATAATATTTGTTATTACAATTCTTAATGGAATATGCATAAGTTAGCCAGAATGTGCGACCTTGCTGGCATATAATCTATTAAATCCTGAGATCACGCACTTCCTTCGGAAGGGAAGTAAAGCCGTTGGTCCCGTATAGTCGTTTGCCGGCTGCACCTTAAAGAACCCTTGCGAGGCAAACTTTGCGGCCCCTATAACGCCGTCCTGAAAAGGACGGTAATACCAAACAAATCAACCAAACCAGCATATATATAATCTATTCGAGACGAACCGTAATGCTTGTGACCAATTGGCGACACAATTCCTCTGCAAAAGAAGTCACACGGGATTCGCTCGCAGTTGCATTCCTTTTTCTGGAATGGTTTATTGCAGACTTTCTCCTTCAGATGTCTCCACTAGAAAAAGAAGTTGCAGGATTAATACCGGGAAATGCAGGAATTCCAGAATACCTATGTAGCGGTTGTCGGAAGGAATTGTCAGTCTAGGACCGCCTGAAACAGGTCGTCTTGTGACTGTTCCTGTGCTTTGGAACCGAGTCTATAAGCGTGAGATCACAGAATGATGAACACAATAATGATGTAGTAGGCGACTTCCGTGATGGATTGACCACCACTCAGAGTGGTGCATCATCCAAACGTCTTCTTTCTGACATCATGAAGGATATGCATTTCGAGCATAACTTTTGGAGGAGAATGTATAAGGAACTCAAATGAAAATGAGTCAAAGAACATTAGTAAACTGGCACAACAATAATGATTTTAAAAGCCATGTATGTACGAGAGGCGTTCAAATTTGATCTGGACTTTATTTTTTATAAAATCAGGATAAAAAAAATCACACACGCAAGTTATTTCTGAAAGAACTCTCCTTGCTTCTCTACATATTTTTTTCCAGCGTTTTGGGAGCATCTGGATATCGGTTCTGTAGAAATCTTCAGGCTGATGTCGAAACCACGTCAGAACAGCCTTTTTCACTTCCTCGTTGGAGTCGAACCTCTGCCCTCCCAACAACTCTTCCAGTAAGGTGATGGTCGCAAGGGGAGAGATCCGGGCTGTATGGAGTTTGTGGTAAGATGTCCCATTTGAATTCCGTCAGTGTGTCCATAGTCAGTTTGGCTGTTTGGTCTGGCATTGTCTTGCAGAAAACAAACATCACTGGTAAGGAGTTCTGGCCGCTTTTTCCTTAGTGCCGGCTTTAGGGACGTCCTCAAAATGTCACAGTAGCAGGGTGCATTTATGGTTCGACGTTCTTCCAGAAAATCGACATGAATGTCCCAGAATACAGTCGCCATCACTTTCGTTGCCGACGGTGTCATCTTGAATTTCTTGGGTCGTGGTAAGTCAGTGTGTCAACACTCCATGGTCGCACGCTTGCTTTCAGAAGTAGGGTGATAAATCCATATCTCGTCGGTGGTCACAACACCCCTTAGGAAGCTGTCACCTTCCCTGTCCTATCGCTGCAGCAGCATGGAACAGATATCCACCCGGGTGGTTTTGTGATCCTCGGAGAGTTACTTAAGGACCCATCTGGCACAGATCTTGTTGAATTTCAGCTTATCGTGGATGATGGTCTCTCGAACTGCCAGTGCTGATGTTCAATATTGAAGCCAATTCTCGAACATGAATTCGCCTGTTGTCCCTTATCAGCTCATTTGTTCGTACGATGATGCCATCATGGACTTGACTTATGAGGTTCATTGCCGGTGGATGACCGCCGTCCTTCAAACTTTTCGCACCAAGCAAAGACGGATGATCGAGACAAACATGACTCGGTGAACTGTCTTTGAAGTCTTTGATGAATTTCAAATGCTTTCGCACCTTCGTTGTGGAGAAACTTGATGATGATTCGTTGTTCCACTTTGGTCGACATATCGCTGCCCGCCATTTGGTTTAAACAAACAATCGATTGTCAGGCAACTGGATGAGTGGTGCTGCATTTGCATGACAGGCGGTAGTTGCCATCTAATAATGAAAGTTTAGATTTTTATAACAATGAAATTTACATAAAATAAAGTCCAGGTCACCCCTCGTATATTTTGACAACTATGTTGTCTTTATTAGCGTGAACAGAGAGGAAGGTTATTTATACAATATACTTTCAATAGGCACGGAAGAACCAATCAGAAAAAGAACCAACTAAATAAAAATAAAAAAAAAGAAATCATTTGATGACCACATAAATACACTCCTTCTCAAAAGTTAAGGGATTTACAAAATTAGGTTGTTTCGGTCCGCGAAATGTCATCAAACTTTGCAGAGATACAGTAACAGGCTTTATTAACATAACGCATGCAGAAAACTAAAAGGGAGCTCAGCACATTGCCTTTACAAGGGGTGTAGCGGCATTTCTTGTTTAGTTGGCCATGACTCCCCTTGTAGAGTCGATTTGTATGTTCCGTAAATTCACTATAAATGTGTCGTTTCACATCTATTTGGTTACTCAAGGAATTATGTTCTGCGGATCAATTATGGCCTCTCATGTTCATTTGGATGACGTGACAAGAGGAAGAATTCTTGGACATCTTGAGCCAGGCCGGTCCCAAGTGAAAGTATCGCAAGCTTTGCACGTTTCAAGAAGCGTTGTTTCCAGTCTGTGGAGGACATTTCAACAACAAGGAAATATCCAACGTCGTTCCAGAATTGGTCGTTCACGTTGCACCACAACCCGAGATGACCTATTTCTAGTTCTAAATGCCATCCAATGCTATAGGCAATCTATTGCAAAGACCATCGCTAGAAACTTAGCGGCATCTACGGGATCAACTGTTTCGAGGCTCACAGCCTCCAGGGGACTTCGTGAGTTCGGCATTTATGCTCGGAGATCCATGCGATACATCCCATTGATCCTGGCTCACCGGAGAGCGCGACGGACATGGTGCAACAAACATTCAACTTGGACAGAAGCACAGTGGAGCTGTGTTATGTTCTCCAACGAATTCCGCTTCTGCCTGGAAAGCGATTCTCGACATGTTTATCTCTGGAGAGAGCAAGGGACTAGATCCACACTTAGCAACGTCATCAAACGGAATGGGTTCGGAGGTGGTGGTGTGGGCTGATATCTTGATCGGTGCACGCACGCCATTGTACGTGTTCGACCGTGAAACAATAACCGTCCAGGTCTAGTGCCGTAACATACTGAAACGTCATACATTGTTACATCATCATAAGTCGACAAATTTAGAGCTTATTATTGGTAGAAATACGATTAACAAAGGACGAAGTATAATAATGTAACAATGTATGACGTTTCAGTGTGGAGGCTTTCTCTATAGGAGGCGTTGCCCCGGCGCGGAAAAGTCACCTGACCATAATAATCCGAGTAACAATGTAACGTTCAATGTTTCCATCTTGGATTTTAACAATCGATATTTTTTCATTTGTTGGAAATAATGAAGTTTATTTTGTTGGTCGGGCTACTATGATTATACTCTGTCCAACGAAAGAAAAACTGGGCGTGTCCAGTTAAATTTCCAATTTCATTTGTTAGCGATTGCTAATTTTACTTGGCAACAATGTCTAACAATTGAAATCGGAAATTTAATTAGACACGCCCAGTTTTTCTTCTGTTGGACAGAGTATAAGTGACTTTTCCGCGTCGGAGCAACGCCTCCTATAAAGAAAGCCTCCGCACGGAAACGTTATACATTGTTACATTATCATACTTCGTCCTTTGTTAATCGTATTTCTACCAATAATAAGCTCTAAATTTGGTCGACTTATGATGATGTAACAATGGATGACGTTTCAGTGCCGAGGCTTTCTTTATAGGAGGCGTTGGCCGGGGCAACACCACCTCTACTCAAAGCCTGAGCGCGAAAATTTCATACATTGTTGCATCATCATACGGAGTCGTGTTTAATCGCATTTCTACTAATAATAAGCCCTAAATTATGACTCCGCATGATGATGTAACACTATATGAAATTTTCGCGCTCAGGCTTTGAGTAGAGGTAGGCACCTGTCTTTCTCGTTGGCTACGGTGTCACTTGCTGTGAAGTCACTAGCCGCCGCCGATCAATTACAACGCTTCAAAAGAATGGCGTCATTGCTTAATTACACTAACAAAGTTCCTACTTTAAAGCAACATAGCTCTTACATGACTCATGTTTGACACATTTTAATTTTACATTCCTATCTTATTCTTCTTATGTTCGGAGTTTGTCCAACGAACTTTTAAATGCCATGTATGTTTGGGCATTTTTTTTAAACACATGCGACGTGCTCCTTATTCCTGATCTTAATCTTTCTTTTGCAGCTCTTGAACACAACTAAAAATGATCTGAAATAGGGAGGAGCTTCCTCCGAGGGGTGGGGACAGGTATTATTAAATTTTTTGTTAGATTGAAAAACACACCTTCTGTTTTAATCTCCGGGCTCGTAAATTATTACTTTAAGCACTTAGTTCTGTATTTTTCGACGATATTTATATATCCCATTAAGCTTACATACTTGGAGACGGCCAAGTGTAAAGTTAGTGGTGTCGTGTTCCCGGCGAAACCACAACTCTTCGGTCGCCTCCATTATTCCTTTTGTCTCCTTCTCCTCCGCAGATAAATTTTCTGCCGCTGCTAATGGTTGTCGCCTCGCGTTCTTAGCCAACAATGCGTGGCGTCCAAGGAAGCGATTTATAGGGGCTCGTGCGCGCCACGCCCCGATGCACCACACACATACACACGCTCACAAACACACGCACAAGGACCCCCTCCCTTTTGGCAAGAACTTTTCCCTTCACAAAGTTGACACCCCCGCTTTGTCTTGCTTTTTTTTCGGTTGTTACAGTCTAAAGCCTCTCACTTCTTTAACCTTTTTTCCTTCTTTTTTTTTCCTTCATAAAACTTTTCCTTTTTGTGCGTGCTTCACCCTCTTTGCGAACTCGGTGTACGCCGGAAACAACTCGACTCCTACAAAACCGAATCTCTTCAAATGTCTATGCTTTCCTCAAGATTCTGAATGTATAGTAGATCCCGTGCAAATCGAATAGAATTCATTTTAGTTTGTTTCTCTGTTTAAGAGTAGTACGGTAAACGAACCGCATTTTCGGCGTAACGAAGAAATTCGTTATATCAGGGTTTATAAGCTGATCTTCCAGGAGGGGGCAAGTTTGATTGGATAAGATTTCGCTGAAAGGAAAGGCAGCACCGAGATAGCGCGAAAGAGGGGGCTGATGGTGGGAGAGATGTTGTCCTTAACAAGTAAGCAAGCGGGTTCTCAACAGAAGACCCGGGGAGGGGAAGTGTCGTTCGGAAAGAAGACACCAAACTTTGGTGACGCTTTCTCTCGGACAAATCCTGTCTAATGACATTTCGGACTTAACACCCGCCCGCATCACGTGATCTTCTCTGGCGTTTCCACCCCACTGTAAGATCTTATTAGTGCGCCGGAAGATTTGTCGTTGTCCACGTGTTACGTTATTAACGACTTTTGACTATGTTCATTAACGTTTGATTAGTTCGAGATCTCTATAGTGAAATATCCATAGCGATGAACAACGTGAGCCCGCTACCCGATGTGCGGCTGGAGTAGCCTACATGGGATTCCGTCATTCAGAGATTTTTTTTTTCAGAGGTGGACTTTTTTCTTTCAAAAGGTGCTAAAGAAAATTCCTCGGCCTGGACTCGAATTAAGAACCTTCGGGTTACCGTCCCGATGATATGCACTAAGCCACCGTAGACATAGAAGCTGTCGCTATCAAACCTCCTATGAAACCAGGAATATCTTAACTATTAAGTGGCGAATAATATAGGGCAAGTCAAAATGATCGACCCGATTTCAGAAGTTTACTCTGTGAAATCTAATGAACATACGGTATTGGGAGACATGTGCTACGAAAGGTAAATGTTCAAAGTTTACTTCAAACACATCACATCACAGATTTTCCATGTGAGCACCTTGCATAAGCTGACACACATCAAGCCGATCGTCTATCTCCTGCCAAACCTTTCATAGTATGCCGCGGTCAATATCAGCAGTGGCTACAGTGATGCGGGTACGCAGGTTTTCCAATATTGTTAGCAGTGGTGGTACGTACACATGATCCTTTACCAAACCCCCACAGGAAGAAATCAAATGGGGTCAAGTCGGGGGAACGAGGTGGCCAACGAAGGAGAGGTCGATCCCCCAAAAATGCACGGCCTATCCAACGATGTTCCAATGCCCCATTGAGTGGAAACTAAACTGTTAAAGTTAACCTTTCGAAGCCCATGTCTCACATTACGATACGTTCATTAGACATCGCAGAATAAATGTCTGAAATCGGGTCCTCATTTTGACCTTTCATATATTATAATTACAGTTATAACGTTAATATTATAAATAACTGGAAAAATACCTAGAAGAATTTTCCAGTTATATTTATAAAAAAAAATTGTGCATGGTTCTTAATTTATTTTTAACACAAGTTACGCGTAGGAATTAAATTTCTGTTAAATTAACGAAATCGGCTCTATCCTTGTAGTACTGCTACTTTTGTTGGTTAGTTTGGCTTGTTAGATTTTTCACGTGTCAATTTCTTGATCATTTGCGCCCTTTTATATAATTACTATTTTTACACACATTCCTAGAACAAGCACCTATGCTTACGGCGAGTTTCGAACCAGAAACCCGACGATTCGAGAATTGGAAGGTCAAAAGCCCCAACGCTACTTTGTCCTTGAGCGTGTAAATGTTCAATTTTATTCAGTAACTCCTACGTTAAAGAACAATTTTATTTGCAGCATTTATCATATTTCTTTAAGAAAACAAAAAGAACAGCTCCAAACATTAGAAGCTGCGTTTTATTTCTCATCTTCGTTTTCACTGACCTCTTTCAGGGAAGTCAAGTGCAAACGTTTTGCAATATCTCTAAAAGGATTACGTACCTCCAATTATAACAGTCAAAAACTTTTCAGAATCGGCAGGTAGGTCATCTAAGCAAATTCTTACTCAGTCCCCTGGTCTTCTGATCATTACGCGCAAACTTTTGCTGTATTCCACGATCGTCGATGGAAATTAGTGTTCCTAGTTCCTTTACTTACGGATAATGATGCGACGGCAGCATTTGATTCCATTGTGATTTGATTCCAGCGTGCTTGACCAGGTATTCGCATATCCTTCATGGTCACACGCTCTGTAAGATATTTACTAAACCATCTGAACCCCCTACACAGCCTTCAAACGACGCTACATTCCGGCTTCACTAACACCTTCTGCCGTCAAAAGAAAAGTGAATAACTGCTCGCTGGGTCTGTTTGGACGATTTCATGTCACCATCATATGTATAGGAGCCAACTTACTCCAGCACGTGCAAACAGGACACTGAAGGCTTGCTTCCTGACGTACAATGCCATTTATCGGCGCAGACGCGAGTATAAGAGTCTCATTTTCATTTGGGTGACCTTTATATTTTAATTCAACACTTTCTATAGCTTTAGCGCTTAAATTCAAAAGACTCCATTACATGTCTGAAAAGAGAGGGAGTGACAATAAAACCTCTCAGGTTTCACGCAGCTATGGTTCCGGCGCTAGTGAAGTGCGGAAGATCATAGAGGGGTCTTCCGGTAGCATTTGGTCTTATAACCTAGTCTAATAAGATCTTTAACATGCAGGGTGTTCCAAAATGATCTTTACAACTTTGATCACGTATATTTCAGGAATGGGGATAGGTAGAAAGGTGCGGGTTGCGGCATAATGGTCACACACACATCTAAAGTTTTAGTAGTCGTTTAACAGTTAATGTGTGCGCCATCTGTAGCACACAAGATATTTAAGCGATATTCCAGTTCCTCCCATGTCCGGCCTACCATGTCCTCATTAACGTTTGCAAATGCTGCTGTGACGCGGGGTATGGTAGACAGTATTCTTCACAAAGTCCCAAATAAAAAAATCTAATGGGGTTATGTCTGGAGACCTTGGAAGCCAGGAAATGGTGCTCCTCTGCCAATCCAGCGACCTGGAAATGTGTCGTCCAAAGCCTTCCTAACGAACAAGGCCCAGTGAGGCGGTTGCAGTTCTTCGACCTGTGGAAATGCTCCAATATGTCCAGATAAACAATGAAAGTTATTGACGCCTCTGCAAAGAAAAACGGTCCCACCACACGGTCATGAAGCAGACCACACCTCACGTTTACCTTTGGACTGTCGCGCACAATTAAAAAAAAAATAACAACAACAAAACTTTAGGTGTGTGTGAACATTATGCCGCAAACCTCACTTTTCCATCTATCCCCATTTCTGAAATATACGTGATCAAAGTTGTAAAGATCGTTTTGGAACACCCTGTATTACTCTCATCATAGGAAGCAAATATGTGAGAGTGATTTCGGATTGACGAGGTGGTCATGGAAATGATTCAATCCTCTATTTATCCATTCCATTCGCTGCCTCCACGACCGTGCAACTGCAGGATGCAGGGGATGCGGCGTACCCGGCCATTCGATCGATCGTTTATTGGCTTACCACTCACTAAGAGTGCAGGCTTATGTGTTCATTTCAGAAACTCAAACTTTTTTTTTCTGAAATCGACTTAAAATCTCATGATTCGAAAAAATATGTTGAAATTTTGGCAAAAAAAAAAATCCGTCTGTACGTAAGTGAACACTTTTGTACAGCTAACTCCTTCGCAATGGCAAATAGCAGAACCGAATAAAATTTGCACATACTTAGAGGGTACCTTAAATTATGCCTTGGCGTATTTTTTTTATTTCAATTGGGTAAGCCTTTTCAGAGGTAAAAATTAAAAATGGCTGTAGCGTTCAAACTCAATAAACTCGACATGTACAGACTCCTCTCATTAAGGCGAATTTTTTTTGTAAATGACTCTGATGAGCCGTTTTGGAGTTATTAACGACCTCCCCCCGACGGACAGAATTTTTTTTTTAATTAATTAATTCGTACTTGGAGGGATCCTTAAACTATGCATTGACGTATTTTCTATGAAAATGGGTTAAGCCTTTTTAGAGAAATTAATTTTTTTTTATAAAAATGAAAAAAATGGCAGAAGCAGTCATTTCAACGACCCAAACAATAAATACGACATGAACGGCCTCCTCTCAATGAGACGAACCTGTTTTGGAAAGAAACTATTTGACTGCGAAAAGCCATTTTGGAGTAATTAAGGTTTTAAGGACCCTCAACCTCGCCCCCCAAAGAGAAAATTTTTATTTTTTGAATCAGTTTCATGACCTGGTGGTAGACCTGTGCGAATGTACCAGTCCGCCATTACAATTTATATTTTTTTTTCTTTTTTGGCAGTAAACGGGACTCCAAAGGCTCCTGGGTTCCTAAGTGCCTTTCCACTTGCTGTCTTCTTCCGTGAGCTTTTTGAGCCACTCGAAAACGGACGAATGCGCAATGGCATTTTTTTTTCAATATTTAATTCTGAACTTGCATATCTGCTTGTGTAATCCGGAATACACATTGTGCATTTTTAAGAGAGTAGCAGTTTCAATTATCCGTTACATGCATAAGAGCAACAATAAAAATTTGAAACAAATAAGCAAACAGAAATTCAGACTTTGAAATGTACTCTTTATTGTGCACAGAAGAATCTCTTCATTTGCACTCTTCGTTAATAAATTGCACGGACACTGGGTGGATATCTGTATATAGATATATACCGTATTTACTCGATTCTAAGAAGCATGCTGATTTTTATGACCATTTTTGAAAAAAAAATTATTCCTCGAATCTTAGGCGCACCAAAATCAACTTTATAACTTTATTCAAAAATCAAAATCAACATGTTTTAGTGCAATATGTACTTATATCAGCAAAAAAGTGTGCCTTAGAATCGAGTAAATACGGTAATTAATTAATTAATGGACCTCCCCCCTCCCCATGTAAGTGTAAAAATTTTTCACTTCGGTAATAATTTATTGAAAATTGTAGCGCTGATGTTAAGCCGTCGCTAACCTAAGTGACTCAACTGCACTGTATTTGACGCTGTTTTTTCAACCTAAAAGTAAGATTTAATGGATTTTGAAACGTTCTCTGTTGTTATTCTTAGTCTTCCTCGATTGGAAAAGAGTGTGGTTTCCCATGATGCAACGCGTGTCCTTGCCAACATGATCGTCCAGATGGTGTCGCCATAAAATATAAGTGATAATATATAAATTGCAGGGTAACAATTTAAGTAGATTTATTACGCTGCGCACATTAAAACCTAAAAATGGCAACCTTTAATTAAAGCGATGCGCTGAGATCAATTTTCAACGATTTGAAATGTCGTGGAGGTCGGCAAACTTGAGGCCCGCGGGCCACAACGTTGGAGTTTATGTAATGATGACTCACGATAACGCTGCTCATGCGAGATTTTATAAATAACTGACCTCGAAGTTTTCGAAACATTAAACATGAAATTGCAGCGAAATTATTTGTAATAAAGCTTCTCAATCATTGAATTCATTTTCTGGCGACCTTCATCATTCTTCGACGTGGGTGCTTATATGAATGTCACGAACGCAAAAGATCCGATCCCTAATGATCCGATCCCTAAAGAAGATAGAGCTCGTTTACACTTTCTAAATAGTAGATTCGAAAAATAAATTTTTGATATAAAAACTAGGGTTAAAAAATGCGGATAAAAGGGGTAAAATATAGATGAACTACTTTCCTATACCCTCCTCGGGGGGATTAATTTATTGTTAGTTAGGCGTTCTCTTTCGTTTGTCGGAGAAGATTCTTCGAGTTCGGCCTGAATACTTTAGGGTGTTTCCATAAAGTCCGTCCGGTCGCAACCGTTCCAGAGCGGTTGCGAAAATCCTGCCTAAAAATGACGACCGCTTCACTCATGCTGTGCGACCGGTTGGGCGGACGAAATTCAAGAAATCCAAATCTTTAGCTGTCTGATGCGCTATGAAACTTTTTCCAACAAAAAGGATGCCTAAATACTGTACATATCTATAAGCAAGAGAAGACTGAAGTTAATGCAAGCGATGAATCAGGAGATATGAAAGAATTAGGAAAATTTGGATAGTAAACAATGTTTTTAATGGTAATTGTAATCGCTGAGTTCTAATGACGTTGTTTCAGTTTCGAATAATCACCATCGGCTGTCTAAAAGCACAAATTCATAGAATCGTATGGTTGGAAACTGTCCCAACCTGTTGGCGACCGGTCGGACTTTAACCTCCTGAGACCCTAGAGTCTATAGTGATTATTTTTGAATTATTTTTTATGTACAGTAATTTTATTATTTTATCAATTGTAATGAATTTAATAAAAAGAAATTTTAAGTCTATCAAAAAATTTTTATGTGTGGCCCATATTCATTAAAAGTAAAAAGACCGTTTTTTTGGGTTTTTTAAAATTATTAATTGTTTTAAGAAATGTATTAATTCAGGAGGACATGATTTTGAATAAAAAATAAGTCCAAAACACCATTGACATTTTTCTTTTCCTTTTTTTCACGGCATCAGACCCTGGACACGCAGGGTATATGGCATTTCTCAAGAATTTATCGACCAGCCGGAAGTTTCATAAAAATGAAATAAACATAAGCGCGTGCGTACCGATGGAATTACACGCTGTCATTCGAATTGATAACATAGTATATAATAGTGCTATAAATTACAGGATTAGCAAATGCTAATTGTACAATAACTACTAATTTAAGGAGGCGTGTTAATAATTTTAACCGAAACTTTAAACTGATAGTACCTACAATTGAAGTTTTTTTCAGTTGCTTATAAATACGCATTTGTAAAATTGTAAAAGAAAATTAAAAAGCAAAATTCATCTAAATTATTCCTGCGCGTTAATGTCTCCGCTTGAAAGTGGCTTTTAAACTTTGCCATTTCGATCGAAACTGTTAAGGTTGAGGCAACAGGTTCCCATAAAACCTTATCAGTTTTTGTTTGCTTTTTTTTTTTTAAATTTTTTCTTCCAACGAACTGTTGAGTCGCTTTTACCCATCGCTGCAAATCGGAGAATTTGATTTTTAAGTAGAACTGTAAAAGACTCGCGAAATTATATCCACTTTTATTTATGTAAAGCAGACACCAAAGGACTCGGTGCACAGAATACGAATGTCGGTTTAAAATTTATCGATTAAGATCCGCCCGAGCTTTAATCTATTTTTGGAAACGCAGTCTAGAAATGGATTTAATATTTAACTAGGTTTAATTTAAAGGGTACAGGCTTCGACATTTCTGTCTGTAGTGACCCCACTGCTATCAATGAATTATTACGCTATTGCAAAATATATATATTAATTAGGGAGCAGCTTTTCCAACCAGTAATTATGACATTTACAGCATATTTGTGCGGGCATTTTATTCCGCAAACAATATAAGCAATCTTTGTCAAAGATGCACGAAACAATCGCCAAAGATTTAAACGATCGCAACAAAGACTTTTCCTTAATTTTACTGTATACTCGGAGTTGCCAATCTATTAGGTACATCACTTTCCAGATCATGTGACAGAAACCTGGCCATTGTAATCAGTTGCTCTGAGTACTTTGCCTGAGTTAGCGGTTAAAGGAAGGGCAAGCGTAAGGATCCGAGCAACTTCGAAAGAGGCATGAAAATTGGTGCAAGACACACAGGCTTCCCCCATATTTGAAACCGTCCAGGTTTTGGGGTTCATCTCAAGCAACGGTTGCTAGGTAAAACTTAAGACTAAAGCAAGACTCTTTGACCTTAACGAAGTAATTTTGTTGTGGTCAAAGAGTCTTTCTTTAGTCTTAAGTTTTACATACTCACTATCCACATAATTTTTAGCAATTTTTTAACGGTTGCTAGAGTGTATTGTGACAAGATTGTCGGTCGTAGAAGCGTTTGATTTTTTCTGTTTATTAAATTTTGCTTGATTTTTTTTAAAATATTTATTTTATTGTAAAATTGCAATTTTTTTGCTTTGAACGGAAACCAATTGTTGTAATGAAGGACGGTAACAATCAAATTGACTACTTGGTCAATAATAAACTTGGTTTTTACAGCTCCTGTTCCCGGTATCAGCGCATGTATTCTGTATTTTGGATATAAATTGAATGGCATATTTTAAATTTTATTATTATTAATATTATTATTATTATTATTACGACTGTCGAATGATGAATGTTCCCTGGACCAAGTAGCCACCATAGAAAATATCTAGACTTCAGTCCAAGAGCTTGGGTGTATTTCTTCTTTGCTAAGTTATGGCTTTTCTTAGATCTTTTTACGATCGTGTTTATTGAACTAACCCATCAGTACCTACGAAGATAACTATATCTGGATTGTCATGAATTAGTAAGCGCGACGATATTTGTTTTACTCAGCAGTCATTTTCCATAAAACGTAGAATAATATGGATTTTGATATCTTGTGATGAGTGAGGTATCATAAGTATCGTGTGGCCGAGAAACTCTTATGGAGACAACTTATCGCTGCATGAAGACTTAAATGCACGTTAGATTGCTATTTTGGAAAAGGTAATAGGTCTTGGTGACCCAGAATTAAAGGGGAAAAAAAACTTTAAAAAAGTAACTTTTCCTGATTAAAAGTTCTGTTTGCAATTGTAAATTTTATTTAATCAATTGCTGTCCTTGGTTTGTTTTGTTGTGTTTACAATAGCATTGTCATTAATGAAGTCTCTTTTTGTTAGATGATAAGTATCGATAGTTAAGATTATTGTACAAGCAGAATACGTTTAAAGAATAAATAAATAAAAAACCGACGACGTGTTTTTCCAGTGATTGGTACACACTTAACAGTCCATATCTTGAAAACTACTGAACCGATTTTGATGAAACTTGGACTGTTCCCGAAGTTGAAAAATACTTAATCCAATAAAGAAAGAATTATTGCAATTCGATATCTAGTTTCTGAGAATTACGAGGACAAACATACATACATACATACATACATACATACATACACACAGTGATGAAATTTGGCACACCTGTTTAGAAGCCCACATAGACTGACATATACGAATATTGTGCAATTCCAACAATACAGACGAGTCGAATTGATAACTTCCTTTTTGACGTCGGTTAAAAAGGACAATGAATCTACCGACATTTTGTCTGATCTTGTAATACGGCTTGTCGTTGTATATGGCAATTCTCAATATGGGCAATGTTTATTCTGTAGATTGTGAAACCAGATGCTGACTGGAAATGTGTTAATGTACTCAATTTTATCGTGGCCACATCTTTTGAATGGATTAATTGACACTGAAAAGCAACAGGCTGTAGTTAATCCACTTAAATTGGTTGATTCGGGCAATGCTTAATCTTGAGCTGTTTAGAACTCAAACCTGGTCAGACGGAGTATGAATAAATGTTTTGAGTTTTATACTTTAGTCGATGTGCAAGCAATTCTTTGCTTGGGTGCACATGCTGTCTAATTGCAAATGACTTCTCTTTTGCATTGTGTGGGCAAATTCGTGGGGAGGTCCTAAGTGTTTGAGCTCCATTGGGTGGAGACCATGTAGTGAGACAATCCATTATCTAGGTTTTAAATTTGTGAGCTTGTGTATGAGCTGAAGAAAGTATTAGCTTTAGTGTATATTGGCTTTACTGTAATATACTGAGGTTATTGTGCTCCTCTTCAATATAAAAGATCGCTTCTGATGCCCGAGTTCGTGGGTTCGATCTCGCCGAGGACGACGAGGATTTTTCAGGGGAAAATCCTGAGATCACGCACTTCCTTCGGAGGGGAAGTAAAGCCGTTGGTCCCGTGTAGTCGTTTGCCGGCTGCACGTTAAAGAACCCTTGCGAGGCAAAATTTGCGGCCCCTATAACGCCATCCTGAAATGACCATAGCAGTTGAAAGGGACGTTAATACCAAACAAACCAAACCAACCAACCTCAATATAAAAAAGGCACATATAGGTAGTATATGTTGGATTATTGAGCAGTTGTTATGACCCGTGTGATACTGATATAGCCTGATATACCAACATCTGATCAAGCCTTGGCATAGTGTGATTTGCCTTAGGAAATTAGTTAGACATAGAAGTTCGACTGAGCTCGCAAAGCACTTTTAGTCCCATTTGTACTAATTGCGGAAACGTTAAGTGTGATTAACTACATTGGTTGAAGATCTGGTGTTGCGTGGCCAGAATAATTAACTTCATTGTAATTTGCTACTCTAGCATACTGACATGCCTGATTAGCATTTTATAAACTATTGTTTTTTGACGTAGAACTACGTCTATCAGGGGTGCAGCCGAGGAAAAATTCAGACGCGATTTTTCGTTCAAAACGTGATGTACATATCTCAGTCTATATCTTTCTATCACTATAACCTACAACTATGGTCATTATCTCGTTGGAAAGAGGAAGGTTGAGTCTTGAATAATAAGCAAAAATTTCACCAAATGAGTCACTGAGTCAAAAGTTACAGCAAGTTAAAGTTAAGTGAATTTTATGCTCGCCATCGTAATAACGGAGTGGCGCTGCTGCAGCATATACCTATGCGGCGTGTATTGGAACTAATTGTAGCTAACCATGGCCTACGAGAATAGGCCTGTGCATTTAATATAAAGAAGGCCTGTGCATTAGGTATAAAAAATGGAAACACGAGCGTTTTAAGATAATATCATGAAATCCTGTCATCTGCCGGCGAAATCAGTACATCATTTATATAAAATCAGCGACGGTGGACGTTGTCACAACCGTGGCCTAAGTGATAGATAAAGGCCTGCTCATTCGTCTTCTCTACAATGATAGCAAATGAAATAAATCAGGTTGGGCTTTCCTGCATTAGTATGTGCTTCCTACTGGCGACACCTAGAGGAAATTTAGAGTATTAACACTTCACATATTACGTCAGGGCTTTAGCACATACGACATTTATGGGAGTTGGGATCTATTCTCATAGATTTACTCAACTTTAATAACAATAATAATAATAATTAAAATTTATTATAATATTTGATGAAAGAAAATCTGGCATTTACAGAAGCCATTATTGGCTTATATTGGAAAGTCGAGTTTACAAATAAAATATTTAAAAACTGAATATATAAAATTGGAAAATTCGTAAAAAGAAGTTTTTTACAAGATAAAATTAGAAGGTATTCCGATTATTATGAACATTAAATTGTATGTATTTGTATTTTTATCCTGTGATAAAGGTTTTAATAATAATTATTTATTATTGATCTAAGGAGTTTAAATGATTATATAACAAAATAAAAACCAAATTACCTTAACTGTGGATAAATAACATCAATGGTAACACAAAGAGCCAAAACCGCTTTTCCACAACAAAATATTTAAAGATTAATTAAAGAAACAATAAATATCATTACAAATAACAAAAATTTAGCCAAGCCATCAATAGAGATAAACAATAAATGGACACTACTTTTAAACAACAATCATAACCAACAATTACAACCAACTTAGCTTCATCACCTTTATATCAATTGTTAAATTCTTATTTCAACTGTTTTCACCATTCAAAAATGTATAATCCAACTGATGATGAGAAATATTCTCGAAAACGTTTTTTTATATAAATTTTATCCCAAATATTTGGATCACCCTCTTCAAAATTTCATCTGTATCTCAAAAACAACACTTCCTTCAAGATTATCGTTTTTCCCTATCAACATTATCTTCACAAGACTTCATCTACATCCTCAATAGACTGGGTTTATTTCTACTATCAACAACATCTTCAATAGACTACATCCTTTGAGTTTTCTTCCATCTCACAAGTTTCTTCATCGTTTTTCAAGATTGGTGACTTTATTTATTATTTATTCTTTTGTTTTTATTAATTTTACGATTTTCCCCATTAAAAGGAGACTGAACACATTAAAATTAAAATAATTATTTATATTGTATTTTTTTAAAAGCGCTTATCCATGTTTTTATTGTTTTCTGCATTGTTTAATTTTTATTAATAATGTCTAACAAAAGACAAGCGCATGAAAAAAAATGCCAAATTGGCAACGTTGCTTGAGGACTTGCGCCACGGCCTCAGGGAGGAGGGCTTCCCCCTTTCCCTCCTCCCTGCACGGCCTCCTAGAACTACCGTGCTTGTGCTTTCTAGAAGGCCGTGCTTTCTTCATTTGTCTCTGGTGCTTGTGCTTCCTACTGGAGACCTCTACCGACAGAAAGACATAACAGTTCGCTTTTTTCCGGTAGAGGTCTCCAGTAGAAAGCACTTCCAGCAGCTGCCCCTGATTACACGATTTCATAGCGAATAAGCAGGCCTTTATCTATCACGTAGGCCATGTCACAAGAAAGAAAAAATCTAACAATGGGTTATTTCCCGATTATACAAACGGGTGGGTTCGCTTCTAGTTTTCTATTAAAAGTATGTTGTAAAATAATAAAATATATATTATTTTAAGCAGATTAATTATTTTAAGAAATGAACTTTGAAGTTTTGTTAATTTCTTAAAACAAAACAATAAATCTGACTAAAATAATATATGTTTTCAAACATGTTCAAAAATGTTCTTGTTTTCTGGATTAAAGAAATACACCGACGGCTGCAAGCAAATGGATGAAGAGTTTGAGGTGGATCCGGATATGCCTATGATATTGATGGGCGATTTTAATATGGATGCCAAACGAAACGAAGGAGCATTTGAATTTATGAAACATCATTTCAATTTAGACACAGTCCCGACTAACTATCCAAGTACAATAAATGGACACATATATAACTACAAATATAACTCCGAAACTTTTGTTATCTGTTTGTTACTTTTCATATCACAGACCCATTCTTCACAAAATTGTAATGTAACTTTTTTTTGAATATAGTTCACTTTTTTTTTTTTAATTTTGTTCTTTTTTTCGCCAAAAAATACACACTAACGGTAACCAATAATAGCATACAGTAGTAGTTCTACGCCTTAAAAACCCGCGGCTTTGGCAGTCACCAGAGCCTCCGTCAATTTTTTATGTTACAAGGTTCTTATCAAGTCCTATTTGAGTAAATTTTATGCATTTTAAAAGATAATTAAACAGATTTACTTGCTCTTTCAGCCAACGTTTTCCGTGTAGTCATTCAGAAAAATCGAATCACCAAATCCTGGGGACCCTAATGGCGTGACAGGTCACAGAATGGTAGGAAACAAAAGAAACATGTAGCTTTACACTCACATGCCAAAAGTCATGGGATAGCAGTGGACTATTTTTCAAGTGGCAGTAGCATCATGTGCAAGCAGTATAAATATGCAAATCAGTGTCAGTAGGTTTAGTTACACTATCATGAGCAAGGGGTGAGTTGTTCAGTGTGACAATGGCTACAGGACGAGAGCTATCCGAGTTCGAACGTGGCCTGGTATATGCAGCACAACGTATGGGTCATTCAGTATCGGAGGTGGCTCAAGAATTCAACATCCCACGGTCACAGTTTCAAGAATCTACCGAGAGTACCAACTTGAAGGCATTACCTCCCGCCATGGACAACGCAGTGGTCAACCACAACTTCTCAATGAACGGGACCAACGGCGTCTGTATAGGATGGTCACTGCTAATAGGCAACTGACACTACGCCAGATGACATCAGATTTTAACCAGGGTAATACTAGAGCTGTGTCGATGCGAACTGTGCAACGAAATCTGGTGTCCATGGGATATGGAAGCAGAAGACTCACGAGGGTGCCCTTGCTAACAACAAGACATCGTCAGCAACGTCTCTCCCGGGCTCACGAACACATCGACTGGACACTTGACAACTGGAAACGTGTGACCAGGTCTGATGAGTCTCGTTTCCAGATGATACGAGCTGATGATAGGGCTCGAGTGTGACGCAGACCCCTTGAAGGCCATGGACCCAAGTTGTCAAGCATGCACTGTGCAAGCCGGTGGTGGCTCTGTAATGGGCAATTGTGGGAAGATCTCCAGTCGGAATGGTTGGCACTGTCTTCAGATGTCTTCCACTGACTTGTGGAATCAATGCCACGTCGCACTGTGGCACTTTGCAGGGTTAGAGAGGGTCCCATACGTTATTAGGTGATATCCCATGAATTTTGGCATGTGAGTGTATGCAGGCCTATGGTAGGAGACAGATGCTCGATGATAGGACCTACGAAAAATGAGCTAAGGCTAGTGCTCACAGCAAAGACCGGCTAAAGAAAAAGTGGGGCCTGGTGCAAAATGCTCGTGCTTTTGTATCCTGGAAAATCAAGGCACGAGTACTTCAAAGGCGTGGGGGCCTAGTGCAGTCGAACTGTTGACTCGCCCTCGGACCGACCCTGCTCAAAGTCAAGAGCCCCGTTATTGTTGCTCCTTTCGGCCAAAACAGAAAAGTACATTCCCAGGGGACCTGCGAACACTGCCACGACTGGAAAAACGTTTATTGTCCGAATCTTGATTGCTTAGATATGAAGGCACGAGAACAGGGAACAGGCTTAAGAAGGAACGGGGGGGGGGGGTCCTGAATGTTGTAGAAGACTATCTAGGAAGATAATATAAAAATATGAAATGAAAATGCAAAAAAGCCTGTTTTGAGAATTTGACTTCTATTTTCAACCTATAAATTGAATCTCCAAGAGTGTGGTAAGTAAAGAAAAGAAAAGAGGGCAATCCATTAGGTTATGTCATTTCGACGCAAGGAAAATTTCGGGAAAGTATTCTATTGAAACTATAGATGGAAAGGAAGAGACTCTTGTCTACAATAAAAAGAGTTTTAATGCACCTATACGTATATCAGTCACCCTGTGACCATCCTTCAGTGTGTAATACAACAGAGGAAACAAAGCAGTAGTCTTATATAATAAAAATTATCCAATCAGCGAAATACATAATAACAAAGCAATGACAGGATACCCCTTTCTCTCATGCTTGAAATTCAGAATGTAGGTTAGTATGGGCAAGTCCTACTTCATTATTCTTCCACATTATTTTTCCTAACCCTGTACTGTGCATAAAGTCCCGAAAGTGATTGAAAAATTGGCCAAGGTTAAAACAATAGCAGTTCAAATTTCTCACTGTCGTTCAGAAGTTCGAGATTTTTTTTTAATATCCAATTTGTGTGGAAAAACTTCCTGGAGTATCGAAAAAAAGAAACCTTACTCTTTGCCTATCTTATAACGAATCTTCGATTTTTGTTTTTTTCCCTTCTGATGTTGTTGCTTAGCAAAATCAAGTGGTTGTCTCTCCCGTCTCATGGTGAACAAATTTTACTTAGCCTTCGCATTTTTCTTTTTGCTAAAGATATGTAAAGGTTTCGCTTCTCCCCTACTCCACCTTCTTATTTTATACAAGGTGTAACAAAAAGAATCTGGGTTGGAGTCGCTTGGGTATTACCAGGGAGGACATGCGCCTGATGGCGGAAGATCGCGATCACTGGAGATCCTCCATAGGGCTGCTGCCCCCGCGACCTTAACGGATAAGCGGGTTTGAAAAGTAAGTACGTAAGTAAGTAAGCGTAACAAAAAAGGTACAGCCAAACTTTCAGGAAACATTCCTCGCATATAGAGGAAGAAAATGCTGTATATGGAGATAGGTCCGGAAACGCTTTATTTCCTTGTCAGAACTAATTTTCTACAACTCTTCATTAATTACATTGCATACAGGAACAGAACATACCAGCTTACCACATGAAACTCTTTCTTACATGAAATGTTCAAAATGCATCAACCCGCCATCGCAATGAATCCCGGATGCGCTGATGGAATAATAGTGGGGAAGATTGTTGCCCTGAGTTTCCTATTCGAATATATCGAACAAAAGATAATCTTGGTCCCTAATAATAGATAAGTTTAAAAAAACCTTTATCCATTTTATTAATGTGAAAATTAAATGTTGAATTCATGGATGCAAAAGAAGTGAAAGCATTCAGGTCATATTAAGTCCGTGATGATAAGAATATCAGCTACATAACGGGACCAACATATAGTATTGTGGGATAGGGGGGAAACAATTAGCTAACTCTTTTTCCCAAGAATCCAAGAAAATGTTGGCAAGGATAGGAGACAGTGGACAAATCAGAATGCACTCTGGCCAAGGCATCACATGATATTCAGAGTGACTGGCTTATCACGTGACTTCCTTTCTCTTGTTCTACATTTTTTGTGTTTAATTCCTCCATAGTTTTCTCAAAATGAGTGTCTAGTACACTCGAAAACGTTCATGTTTTTGTGCAACTTTTAATGAAACATTATGTATCATAAATTTATGAAACTTTTTGGACTTGACTCAGAACTCTTTCTAAATTCAAAATTTCACATGGATGGCTTTATGGACTTTTCATCATGATTCTTTTTCGGCATGTTATGGATCTTCATGAAGCAACTGAGTCTACGATGAATTTTGGAACATCACAAGTTTTTATGAATTTTTTGAAGTGATGGTGGATTATGGACAATGAGATTACCCTAGGCACATTATGATCCTGCTATTGTAGTAATCTTTTTAATTTGCTTGTCCTTATTAATTGTAAGTTTTATTTTAGTTAAAAAGTTAAAACTTGTATGCTTGGTCGGCCCTGTTACATTTTTTTTTCATAGTGTAGGCCTAGCTGTGTGCATGGTTGGCTCAATTACATTTTCGTAAATAGGAGAGGAAGAATGTTTTAAGGAAAATGTTCTTATACAATTATTTTTTTTTTTTATGTTAACTTTTTAGTGTTGGGATTTTTCAAATTTTTAAGAAGTAAAAAATTAACTTTTTAAATTTGATGTTATAGGAGCGAATTGTTATTATTGGATGGGATAGTATTTCGAACCCTAACTCCGCCGCAACGCGCATGGTCTCATGTGCGGAATGTGCTGGCGCGTTGTCGTGCAGAAGTCTGACCCTTTTGGACACCTTGCCTCGCCGCTTTGACTCGATGGCCTCCCGTAAGCTCCGCAGGAGATCCCGATAGTACACTTT
The DNA here is from genome assembly GCA_023313115.1 of Rhysida immarginata. Classification (NCBI taxonomy): domain Eukaryota; kingdom Metazoa; phylum Arthropoda; class Chilopoda; order Scolopendromorpha; family Scolopendridae; genus Rhysida; species Rhysida immarginata. Next base: position 2,087,113 of record JAHWFO010047825.1, on the reverse strand, counting down.
CGTGATTGTCCGCTCTTTCCTTCGCTCGTCACAGGTGGAGGGACGTCCCCATCGAGGTTCGTCTTCCAGCTTGTTTGGCGCCACTGGAAACGTCGACGCCACATGGTCACTGCCCAACGCCATAAACGGCCACTAACTCCTCATGGATTTGTTTGGCGTTGTTCCTCTTCAAATGCAGGAACCTTTTCACGGCTCGCACCTCAAATTTTCCGATGGGCTTCACCATATTGCTTTCGATGCTCTGGCGGCGTTTAGCGGTACTGCAACAAATGCCGCTTTGTATCCTCCAGCACTCGAGGGATTCACTTCTCAGTGGCACCACACATTTTCAAAAGTGATCGTTCCTTCATGTTGATTGTAATGACTTTATGACCACCCCTCGTAACATATTTTCTTGTGAGGAATGTTTCCTGAAAGTTTAGCCGTACCTTTTTGTTACACCATTTGATTGAGTTGAAATTGGTGACAAATAATTTTTCATTTATAAAAAAGCAAATGCACTTTCTAAACCAATAAACCATTTTCTTTGTCTTGACAATCAAAATATTCTCGTGCTTTTAATGGGCTAATCAAAATATTCTCGTATGGATAGGCAGCTTTGTTCATGCAAGCGAAGCTCTATGAGTGGGCGCGTACCATTCTACTATTTTTAAAAAAGGAAATAATAGAGAGAAAGCCTACATTAATGCCACTATGAATGAGCCGCGGAAGAGCCGGGCAAAATATCTAATAAAAAGTCAGAAATGAATAAAAATATCTTCTCGAAGTATGGATTGGAGCGGTTGGCGTTTTGGACAAATAGCTGCTAAAGAGTAATCATGTAACATATTTACCTTTAGCTTCAAGAAATTGTTCCAAGAACCTGGTCTCTAAACAAACATTTCCTTTTAATATCCTTAGAAAAATTTTTTTTCTCTTCATGAAATCTATTTTTATTCAGATGTTTACATGAAATTTACAGTGCCCTTTTACATTGTCCCATTAACTTTACTAAAAACGAGTCCGTTAATTTTTAGCATAATTACGCATATTATCCTCGTTACTCTTCCTCTCCCTTTAAAACTCATAAATAATATTTTGTTTTTCGGAAAGCTCTAAATGAAATTAAATCTTCCTCGTAGTAACGTCACATCCAAGCGGCTGCCTAGCAACCACCCCAAGCAAACAAAATTTTCTTTCTTGGAAGAACAAATAAAAAAAAAAATAACTGAACAATAACACAGACAGACAGACAGACACACATACACACACGTGACACGACGAAAAAAATAATTGCATCGAAGTCCACAGAAAATTCAATAAATTTGATAGAGGAGAAGACTGCGGTAAAAAAAGAATATCTTCCTCCCCCTCTTATTTTATTTATTTTACTTCTCTCATCGATTACCTTTTTAAATTTTTAATATGTAGAGTCTTCCAAAATAATTCTTTGCGGAAATGACGGGGAATATATATGTATAAGCTTAAAAAAAAAGAATCCAGCAAAAACTTATTTTTCTTGTAATCGTTTGCGTTATTCATGGAATTAAAGTGAGTTTGCAAGCTTGAAATTTTTCATCATTCCAATCCTAACGAATACATCCAAGGCTTTCAAGTAAATCATTCAAAAGGTGTTATACAACTGGGGCTTTTTTTTCTAAAATATAAACGTATTGAAGCCAGTCAGAGGAAACCGGGCTCTTGTAAAAGATATTTTTATCGACTACAAGAAGGCGCATATTGAATATATTACTTGGAATATTTAATGCTGTAAATACAGAAGGCACGGAGTTAAAAAGAATGCTTTCGCGATTCTAAGGAAAACCGACTATGCTCGAACAAGCAAGACTAATAGATTCATAAAATTATGGGTTAGTTTTCTTCCCGCATGATGTCGCCGAAGAGAGGATCAAGACTTGCGAGACATACATCTATCACAGCTTACTCTAGATTGCTGAAACCGAAACCTTAGAAATGAAATAAATCGGAAACATTTTCGTTAATTTGAGCACCCCCTTTTCTCCAGTATTTAATCTAAAAGAAGTAATTTACTGAGAAATAACTGACCACGAGGCGAAAAATTGCATTGCAACCTCTGCAATAATACCGACTATCTTTGTTGATATAATGGCATCAGTGAAATTACGTACAGAATTATGCTATGGTGCAGGTGGGCATCACATTGAACACTTTCTGGATTGACTGTTTGGAATGACTTCATTTCTATCACAAGACCATAGTTCCCTCTAAGCTGGGCAAGTGCGCAATTCGCACTAATTTTAATGGCATCGCAATAAATTGCACAAAGAAATTTAGTTCTCACGCACTCACAACCAATACAGAAAATAGAACCCTAACTTTTATGCATTTACAATTGGCAATGCTTAAAATAAGCGAAAGGACAGGAAATGACAAATAAAAATAATAGAGTATTAAAAAATCACATGTACAGTCGAACCCTATTATTACGAATTCGATTAATACGAATTCTCGATTTGTTTCTCTGGTCTCGTGCTAGTGAATTATTTTATTCCCGGATAATACGAACAAAATTAGGCTCTCTGAAATTCGTAATAACGGGGTTCGACTATATATTATAAAAGTAAAAGTAAAGAATTTGTCGAAAATTTTTCTGTTCTGTTTCCTCTTCGTGGCCGAATTTGAAAAAAATGTTGTGAACATTACATTATCTACAATGCATCAGTGAGCGGATTACCGTATTTCAATTTTTTTTTCTCATTTGACAGCCAATCAAGATAATCGCTTTTAGTATCTACCATTACTAGTAATGAAGATGAGAATAACGCTTCCTTATTGGTTAGTTTAAATTTTCAAATTTCAAAAAGCCTTAAGTGTTAACATCTAAGCAAACATCTGGAATTTGCTTGATAGATGATAGATTATCAAAATTATTATCTAAAACTATATCAAAAATGACTTTTGTTTGATTTTTTTTTTGCCCACAGTTGATTTTGGACCGCGCAACTCTCAAAAAAATTAGAGGAACTATGCATATAAGTTTGTAAGCTACTGCAGAGGTTGCAATGCAATTTTAGTTTTGTTTGTTGATCGGATTTTGGAAATTTTTTTTTTGTTTGTTCGGAATTTGATGCTGATCAAGTGTTGTAATTGGAAATTTTTGTTTATCTCTTAAGGCATAGAAGATACGATTTGCATTTGTTCTAATCTGCATAGTTGAAATAAATCTGATTGTACCATTAGAAAGGTCGTCTTCAACTTTCTCTTCATATGGAATTTACATATCCATTTGTGTATCCAAGATAGGAGGGGAGTAACAGACTTTTGCCTCACCCTATATATTTCCATTCTTTTCTTATCTTGAACACTGAGTCTGTTGAACACTCGAATAATCGATTTGAAGAGGTAAATATCTATCAAATAAGCTTGTATCATTTTTCACAGGCTATTTTCATAAATATGACACGATTTGACGCTTGTTGCGGCTAAGAAGCTGCAACGTTCGGTTGTAATTCCACACGAATTTGTTCGCTTAAATTATTTTTTGAACGTGCTTCTATAGACACAGGCTCGTTTTTAATTCTTCTTCATGAATCTTTGAAGGTCTAGTTAGAATATTAAAAGAAAGCCTAACAGCGAATATCTTCCTAGATTCGAGGGAGGAGAGCCGTAATGGTAGAAGCCAACAAGTGGATTCGAGACGAGATGGACTCACCCAATCGATAAAATAAAGGAAAACGAACGGAATACATCGTAACATGCTAAGGTGAGGGAGTTTGGAAAATTCCCTTTGAAAATATTTGCATTTCATTACAAATCAGTCTTCAGTTGTTTTTGACTATATGCGCAAGATTTATGAAAAATCGATCGCATTTAGTGTTTTCTCCCTAAACATAAGCATTGGAGATCTGCAAACATGTTCCTAAAGGAGAAGGAGTCAGCGACCACATTCAGAGATGTAACCCGATACATAAATTAAAGCATACATTAAAGTTGCTTTTACAAGATAACGAACGAAATGGTGGCTGTTAAGTCTGCATTTAAGGTGATATTCATGAATAGCGCTCCTCATCTGAACTCGTTTAAATCTGGCATTTTTCACAGTGTCAAAAAACGAACCGTTTTTACAGTTTGGTTCTTTTTAGCTTAAAATTCATTTGTGCGTATGCCTGTTAAGCAATTCTTCGAATTCATCAGATTCAGTAAAATTTACAAAAGCTTTATCGAATAACCTGAATTTAGGCCCTTTCCTGTTTTTTTTTTAAAAAAAACCAATCAAACTGCAACTCACTGACCACTGGTGACGCCAAAACTCAGAAACAAATGATTTCTTATTACACGCTGCCCTATTATTATTAATATTCAAGCACACCTTAATAGATAGTGATAAAAGGGCCTACACATGCTAGCGTCAAAGTGGGAATGCAAGATGTAACGTGGAATAATATGGAAATAGGTGTTCATCGACATTCTTTCATATTTTAATTTTAATATTCCAAGAAATATGTTGCATTACAATATCGTCTAAAGTTCTCTACTTTCTACTTAGGTGTTGTTCAAAAATGATTGGCATCCCGTTTTCAATCCCGAAAAGAATAGCAGTTTGAACATAGACAAACGCCCCCCCCCCCACCCCCAAATCAGGTAAATCTTATGTAAAAATACTTGATTTTTGGTAGAAATAAGATAATGGGGAAACTTTGGAATATTAGTATAGCTTTATTCTGCAAAGATGAGCTAGTATTTGGCCATTTTTGTCACTGCATCATCATACGTACAGACGTACGTGAGCATTTGTGGACAAAGAGGTTAGCCGTGCGGGAATTCGCGACTATGCGCGTCCACATTTCAGCCGCCATACTATTGAAACCTAAAATCTCTTCAGTAAAACCATGCTGCTTCATGCTCTGTATTCGCCTTATCTTACGCCTAGCGACTACGTTTGTTCGACACAATGAAAGAGGCGGTGCACGGTGAAGTTCTGCTCTAAAGACGAGCCTCAGGGACTGTCAAAAGCCGGTACCGGGATGCCTCCAAAGAAGGATTTGCCGCGACAATACGGAACGATGCAGGGCCAACGAGAGACAGGCCTGGGCACTCAAAAATCACCTGGTCATCGGGGTCCGGGCAACAATCCATCCTTCATTGTTTCCAACAAACGAAAAAATACTGATTATTAAAATCCAAGATGGAGACAATGAAGGATGAATTGTTGTCCGGACCCCGATGATCATGTGACATTTGAGTGCCCTGGCCTTTCTCTCGTTGGCCTCGGAACGATGGCAAAAGTGCATAGACATTGGCGGAGAATACCTCTTATGCGTACTCATTCTGTGCTAACAAATGGTTAAGTGTTAAGAAAAAGAATGCAATGTCAATCATTTATGAACGACCTAATTCTTGATAATTGTCTGAGTGATTGGTAACGTTAAAGTTACTTTTTTGGATTTTCTGTATCAGGATTTATTTATTTATTATTTTGAATTGCTATATATTTTAATGGTAATGCTTCTTCTTAGAAATCACCGCTAACAAATCTAAGAAGTTAAAATTCGCGTGCACTCAAGGACTAGTAATACAAAAGAAGTCTCTGCTTGCCATCTTGTATCATGCCGTCCTATTAGAAATGAATTCCAAATTTTTAAATCCTCAAATGCCTCCATTAAATCAGAACTCCTTTATTTGATCCATATTTATTTCTGTAAGATTTTCATCAAAACAAATTTCTGTGAATGGTGGTAAACAATTTACTTGGACAAACTCCAATGCACTCAGATTTCGGAGGAAATTTTTCTCAGTACTGTCGCTTATCCGTTATGTTGCTAAGATACCTTTTCTAGAAGGACGGGCAAATCGATGATAGCTTGATGAAAAATTTTTCGGATGTTTATAGTGGTGATGGACCATAGAGGATATAGTGTTGCTGGACATATCAGTTCCAAATAATAACCATTCGAATTATCACACAGCGAAAAGGCTGCGCACTCGCCCCCCCCCCCCCCCCAGTGAGGTTTTCAATAATATTCCTCATTTCCTTCATCAATATCGATTCGTTGAAAGCTCCAATAGTTTCAGCCAACTGTATCACATGACACTTTTGTAATTCGGAAACGAAAAAAGATAAGACAGAGAATGAAAACTAAACTCGCCGCTGGTACTCGTTTGAGAACTATTTATGAGGTCTTTATTGAAGGTAGGCAGAAAAAGAATGACAAATAAGTTTCTTAAATTAGCATGCATGTAAATAGTAAAAAATTAAACTTTTAGAGAAGACCAGTAGCGAAAGTATTAGGAACTTCTGTATCAAATGGATTACTATCAAATTCTCTGCAATTGGGTATTCCTCGTATCAATATGAACGAATAATGGAATTTTACATTCTTAGAGTCCAGTCTGAGTTCATTCGAAGCAGAAGTGCTTTATGTCATGTAGTGTCTCCGACTTAGAAGACGCTTCAAGAGAGTTCAATGCTAATTTCCACAAGAAGGCAATAAGCCAAGAATTGAGTAGCTATCGTTAATTCTCTAAGTGTCGTTTTTGTTTCAGGCGGTGACACCATGTTTTGTATCCTGATCCAGTTGCAAGACAAATGAAAGTCCCAATTGGAAACCGTAAATCAGGAAAGGAGTTCCGCCATCGAAAGCAACGCCATGCTTTATCCTCGACTGGTTTTCTTCTCACTTCGCCATTAAAACTCCATTGTTTTACTTATGACCCACTTACGGCTTGTCTCTAGAGGAGCCCTCAACATCAGTCAAGTCCGAATAAAGAAGGAGAGGGAAGAGAAAAGTCCGGGAAGACGAACAAGAAGAAAGAAAGAAGGGGACAACAGAGGAGTTGGATGTGTGGGCGGAAGGAAGGAAGACGTTGAAAAACTTTGCAGAGTTAGAATGAGCGCAGTCACAATGGAAAACGATTAAAAAAATTCTCAACGCGATCGATTACTACCATCGGAAATTAGAATTTTCAAGGGAATGGAATAATACAAGGAAAACGTTTTTTTTGATTTCGAAACGACGCCGCTTGATACTCTTCCTGGAAACCATAGAGAAATGCAACTTATGACTTAAGAAGACAGTGAAGTGCTCCACTGAACAGCAAGAATCCAAGGAATCATTTCTCAACCACCAGCTGCTAACAAAGACAAAAGCCGTTAAGACTATTGCAAATGAAATGGTGCTATCTGTGGTTTGCCATTCAATTCCGTTACAAGTAAGAAATATATGGAGAGGCACCTATCGCCTGTGCCCATATAATGTAACAAAGTTTTCTGCTGAGTAATTACTTAAAATATTCGATGAGAATGTTCCGCTTTCATTTTCTTTGAACTTCCTTTCCTGAGAAAGAAACCCGACGGCTTTAAGGAAGAAGAAGATGAAGAGGAAGACGTTCCAGAACAGTCTTCGTTTTCTAAATCTGAATCCGCAATCTTGAGAATCCAAAGCAATTGAAAGTGATTCACGGCGGGTGTGTAAGCATTAAAGTTATCTTATCTGTTGGGTTTTAATTGCGCACTCATATATTTTCTCTCTCGTGAGTCACTTGAGGCTTTGGGGGAGGTTTACCGAGCACCGAGTGGGCAAATTAATTTCTCAGGTCAAAAGTCACCAATTAAGGAATCCATAAAATTTAGTATTAACCGAAGATAAATGTATTAACACGAGGTTTAGCAATAATGAAATGATATGAGCGTGAAAAATTACAGCTTCTGTGGCACTGATTCGTATTAAGAATTCTGAAAAACATTTTATATGCAAGTTGGCCCACTATTAGGAATCGAATAATTTTATACCATAGGATAGACTTGGCATTCGCGAGAGATTCAGTAGTTATACTAATGCAATCCAAGTAAGAGTTCATGTTGAATGTTTTAGTAGTGGGTATTTGTGCCCTTACATTGTTTCTGATTTAGCAATCGAAATGCCTATATACAGGGTTATTATTCGTATTTCCTTGACACATTTCAAAAGTTCGCACCTCGCTAAGGAAACAAACGATAGTGGCCTCCGAGATACCAAATGAAGGGCAAACTACAAACCAAAGTTTTTGTTGTTTCCTACTTCAATCAGGCACCGCTAGAGCGTAGTCTCAATTAAATTGCCTTGCAGCGAGGTTTTAGACGTGGGTTCGGGGATGATCTCACATGAGTGATCATATGCAGTCATGTAAAAAAAAATTAGAAACACTCCAAAGTTGCTTTTTTGTTCCTTTTTACTCTTTATTACTTATAAAACATCAAGATTAATTAACAAAAGGATAACAAAATCATTTTTAAGCAAGAAAGTGGAATAAATAATGGAGATAAGCATGGACGGTTCTTATGGTGGTCAATTTTATTGGCATGACTTAAGATGAGAAGACCAGTTTTTTTTCAAAGCGGGTTGGTGGAAGAGATTCTGTTATGGTCTGGGGGTGCTTTTGCTTATAGTGGCAGAATCAGTTTAGCAGTTGTCAATGGCCTTATGAAAACGCCACTAACTAACAAGTTCACCTTCTTCTATTCATGCAACGTAATCGCAGAGATGTTCTGATCTTCCAGCAAGACATGCAATAAAGACAACAAAACCATGGTTGGCGGCCAAATTATCACAACTTTAGATTTGCCAGCTTGCAGTCCCGATTTAAATACAATAGAAAATCTATAGGATGACCTTGTGAGAATAGTTTATGCCAATGGCAAGCAATACGATTCAGTTGCCGAACTAGATGCGGCCTGGGAAGATATTTACAATGAAAGACTGCACACATTAAGCAGAAACAATGAAAGAGGGACAGGAAAAAAATAGACGATACTAAAACCTTTCTAAAACTTTGATGCCATCAATGTTTCTAATTTTTTTACATTTTTGTTTCCAGATGCTGATCTCCATTATTTATTCCACTTTCTTGATTAAAATATATTTCGTTACCTTTTTGTTAATAAATCTTGATTTTTTTGTAAATAATAGTGAGTAAAAAGGAAGAAAAAAAAGCAATTTTGGAGTGTTTCTAATTATTTAAATGACTGCATATGATCAATCATGTCAGATCGTCCCCGAACCCACGTCTGCAAGCCAATTTGATTGAGACTACACTCTAGCGGCAGCCGACTGAAGTAGGATGAAGCGGTCCACTTGAAAAAAAAACCAACAAAATCTTTGGTTCGTAGCTTGGCTTTCATTTGGTATCTCGGAGACCAGTTTCGTTTGTTTCCTTAGCGAGGTGCGAATTTTTGAAATGTGTCAAGGAATTATGAATAATAACCGTGTATATACATCAGGTAATCTTTACCCTCAAGATTAATCAGAACTTGTACTTCTCACAACATAATATATCTCTTACAATGCAAAGATTGTCTGAAGCAGTATGTTGGAGAATCTGATAATACCATACGTACCAGATTTGCCAAGCACAAATTCGACATTCTTAACAGTGCTAACCCCCTGTCGCTAAACACTTTAATTTCTCTGGCCACTCCTTACAGGACGTTAGTCTTTATATTCTTCGTAGCAACTTCCATAACAAAAAGAAAGTAATTCGAGTCATTTCTCATTTGGAAATTCAATTCCCTAACTCCTAATGGCATTAACCTTAGCAAAGGCACCATTCCTTCATTACTTTTCCCATATTCCTCTCCCAATCCAGATATTCCCTAATTTGTCGCAGGCCTTTCTAAAGTTTCTTTTGGTGCCCTTGTATTTCCCTTTCTACAATCCTCCCCTTCCCCAGTCTATCTCTCTTATCAGATTTTCCATTTTTGTCTTTTTCTTTCTTAACGTTCATTAACATTTCTCTTTTTCAGTATTTTTTCTTTATTCTTTTTCTTTTGTCTTCATTTTTATTGTTCGGTATTTTATTTTTTTTAATTGCAGTCGAACCTTGAATTGCAGTAAGAGCACCGTTGGGCGTTCTTTTATCCGGAACTCTTATATGCGGATTCGACTGTATCATTCCTATTTTTTACAATCCCTGTCACTTTTGATTCTTATGTGTTATCCTATTGCATTTTTCTCACTGCACTTTTATCATCTCCCATTAGTTTTTGGTGGAAAACAGGAAAATTTGGCCAAAAGTGTGCATGAACTGTAAATCCACCCATTTTAGTGACTTGCGGTGGAAATCATGAAAATTTTGCCAAAATTGTGCACCTCGTACTTACCACTTACCAGCCTCTATCCGAAACGTCAGATTTTTTCAGGGTCTTACCACCCTGTGTTCAGATTTTATTATTTATTATTTTTTATTCCGGGGTTCTTGCGTTTCGTCCTTCTTTTCTTCTACATCCGTCATTCTTTCTAAAACTTGTATGCCATCAATGTTTCTAATTATTTGACACTTCTGTTTTCAGAGACTGGTCTGAAATTTCCATTATTTATTCCACTTTCTTGCTTAAAAATTATTTGCTAATTTTTTGTTAATAAATTTTGATGTTTTGTAAATAATAGGGAGTAGACATGAATAAAAAAGCAACTTTGACAGTTTTCTAATTTTTTTTAATATGACTATTTTTTAATATTTCTGAGCACAAAACTAGAATCGAAAGTAATTTCCGTTATTTTATTTCGTTTAATTTGGTTTAGCATTAGACAGTTAATATCTGAAAATTTAGTGCTATAAAAAATATGGGGGGAAAAAAGAAAAGTATTAAGTATACTTTGCCCTTTTTTGCAATATATTAAAAATAAGTAAATAAGATTTTTTTTAATATTTTTTCTTCCTCGTTCACTAAACATTGCTCTCTCATTTGTTAAACCTCGGTAATTAACGGAAATTTCCTCGGCGAAGAATTTCTTCGGCCTGGCAACAGAAAACGAGCATTTTGGGATTTCGACTTAATGTTGGCAACGGTTTCCTTTTTTTTAAGCACTTTCCCAAACATTTCATCATGGAGGGATGTCTGCATTGGCCCTTTGCAATAAACATCTTTTTCTCTTTATTTGCAATTTTTCTTTTATTTCTCTTTAAATAGTGAATAACATTCATAAAGAAACCAATGACCATAAAGTTTCCTAAACATTTCCTCCATTTCCATTCACTGTTTCTCGAGAAAGCGTTCTTCCAGGAAAGCTCTACGGAAAATTAAAAGCGAATAAACATCAAAGGGGAATAAATGAATTTCTTCCAACTTTAAAAGATCATTATTCAAATTTGTTTCCAAATAAAAAAAAAACGATTTTATAAATTTTCATTTTTACGTAAGCAACACGTTAATTAAAATTTTCAAATTTTTGTAAACTTTCCGGCTTTTCTGCCTTTCCGTAGCAATAGATATTCAGCCCTATAATAGATAGATACATATGCACTTTTAGAAAATTAGATTTTGAATTTTCTACATGATATGAGTTGTTTCATGAGAAATATTTTATTATATGAAAATTTTTTATAAAGGAACGCTTATTTCAGTGAAGATATAAATAGTTCGTTCTGGCTCTCACAAAAAGAAATAGGCTTTTAGCAAGGTTTGGGAAAAATGAATTATTTTTCAAAGCATTTAGACGCCGCACGAAGCCGTTTATTCAATACTAATTATCGACGAATTGGATACAATACAATAATCAGGTCGTCTTTGAGTCTGGGATTGGAGGCCCTAGGCGAGTAAGCATCAATCAATAAAAGTGCCATAATATTTTCGCTAGTGTTCATTATATTAATTTTTATTTCTGGTTTAACAGGGGGCTTATTATAAGTGATTTACTCTCGAGTAAAATAAAAGAATGAAGCTGAGCTTTCGATATGAAAAATTCCCTCCTATCGCGACAGGAAATCGAACCCATGATCCTAATCGAACCTGTTATAGAGAAAAATTTAATTAACCCGCCGACTTTTGAGGAGCAAACTCGAAACGACAAACCCTTAATTATAGGCCCAACATGGCGCCCGCTCGGAAGTTTTCAAACTAATTTGGGCAACCATTTGCTATTATTAGCCTTATCGACTTTTGTTTGTTGTTGCCCGCGACAGTTTATGAGGCAAACGATGGACAGCACAAGAGGAAGTATCAAAGGAGGGACGAGAGCGGAGTAATAAGAGCATTGTCATCATTAACACGCTTGTCCCCATCCTTAGGAAAGTGGAGGATAATTTAATCACCGAATAATTGTATAGAAGAGCAAGTAAATTATCTCATTTCTATGTTATAACAATTTTTATATGATACTTAGCCGTGGATTGCTCTTTGTTAGGATTTAGGCAGTCCCTAGCGCCTAGGCAACTCAGCCACTGTCTGAAAACGGCGCATTTTAAAATTTTCAAAGAAGAAACCAAGAATTGAGATGATTACTTTTTAATTTGTTTGATGATTTCAACATCGGTATATCGACGTTAGTTGCGAGGTGGCACCAATTGAAAACTAGCTTGAGGGCAGCACACATACGCTATGAGACGACCCCGGTTAGGATATTCCGTTGAACTTGTTTCTTTCAGACTACAGTATAATAGAGCATAACGTATCCAGGTTTTAAAAAAAGCTGAAAGCGTTTTAAAATTCGTTCTCCTTGGTGATAATGATAACGTTGATGTTGTTTTATATGAAAGGATCCAAACGTTTTCTTGGCTCAAATAACGTTGATTCTTTAGAGAAATGACTCGTGGGCACCAGGTTAACACCAATTACATCGGCAAAATAGACAGGGTTCGTACGGGTCATGAAAAATCTGGAAAGTCCTGGAAAATCGAAAAAAAAAAATTCCAGGCCTGGAAAGTTTTGGAAAATCAATGGTTTCTGACTTAAGTTTTGGAAAAGTTGTGAAAAAATGTTCTTTGAACAGATTTAATGTATACTTAATAATTATTTATAAATGATATGAATATATTATTCTTAAAAATATAAAAGATTATGGTCATGGAAAATGTATTGAATGGCCTTGAAAAGTTATGGAAAAGTCATGGAATTTTATCTTTGATCAAGTGTACGAAACCTGATAGATAAGCGCCTTAATTAGTGCCTTAAAACAAAAACGTGCCACATTAACCGAATTATCCATAGGCTTCGGCAATAGAAGTCTATGGAGGAATAACGCTTCGCAAGGACCGGCAGCATCAAGCCGGAACCTAGATCTGTGGGGAATATCATGTAGTCAGTACGAATGACACTTTAGCTGGAGACCACTTCTTTCCAGCTTGTATAGTCCCGACAGTGAAGTATGACGGGGCACTTTCATAGGCATGGTATGGTTGGTGTTCTTATCGAATAAATTATGAATTCTAAAAAAATACCATATCATTCTAGACAATTATGCAGACAATTATTCTAGTACTTATGTCGGAAATATAACACCCCGTGCTATACTGTACGTATGGATCGTAATAATCTGATGAGGTGCGTCTCAAAAGTTAAAGATTCACAATTTTTGAGAGAAAACTGTACATAAAAATTACAAAAACGTCTTACTAGTCATATTTTGCCAAAATTTTAACAAAATTGAACAATAAAATCATTCAAAATTAACAGAATTCGAAATTTGACTATCTCAAAAGTTTAAAGACATTTTTGAAAAATTCACTTAGGATTGCTCATTTTTAATATATAAAAGAGAGAACATTAATTTTTAAAGTTCCTATAACCCATTATTTGCATATACATAATCAACTCAACACAATGCCTCGTGCACATCAATTCAGAGAATCTGAAATTAGTGAAATTTGGAAATTAAAGGCACAGTGAAAGTTGATTGATGGCATTATTAAGTCAACAGGAAAATTCAGAGCTGGTATATATTCTGTATTGAAAAAAGGCCCAAACCATGCACCAAAACTCCGATGAGGACGCCCAAAAGCTACCACTAGTCATGATGACACGCATTCTTCGCCTTGCTGTTTCAAAGAACTTTTCAGTCCGTCAAATAAAAAAAAAAAATACAAGCGCATTCTGAAGAGTGGGTAATGTTGTGTACAAGAAAAAAGACCAAAACTCATGGACCAGGTAAACCAAAAGATGTTAATCTCAAAGCATATCGAAGAGGTTATCATGGACCAGGAAACATTTGAATTGGAAGGATGAATAGGTAACTAGTTATGAAAAAATGGAGCTTAGAAGGACGTAATGGTTTGGCATCATATTGGCATTCCATCATGTTGCTTTCGACGCTCTGGCGGCGTTTAGCGTTACTGCACCAAATGCCGCTTTGTGTCCTCCAACACTCGAGGGATGTCGCTTTCCAGTGGCACCACACACATTTTTAAAAGCGATTGTTCTTTCATTTAATTGTAATAACATTATGGCCGCCAGTTTTCATTATTGGCAAGGGTTAATAGAGAGCTAATGAACTGTTGGTACAATTTGTAATTTAAAATATTTTAAATTTATTTAAATTAATCGTGTATTTAAATTAATTACGGCAATATATTTTTCTTGATTTTTTGTCATATTTAAGCTTAGATTTCAAAAAGTCTTTAAACTTTTTGAGTCAGTAAAATTTTGAAGTCTTTAAAAACTTAATATATTAAAGAGAGAGTTAGAGTTAATAATTGACCTGAGGCACGATCGATCTTATCCATGGTACCAAGTTGATAATTTAACAATTTAAAATGTTGAATATGGGCAAATTTTCAAGATTTTAAAAAAATATAAATCGCAATAACTCCAAATGACTCATCAGAGCCAAACAGTTTATTTTCAAAAATTATTCGTCTCAATTAAGAAGAGTCCATACATGTCGAATTTAAATTCATTTTATATCTCACGTTGTATTGTATGTTGTTAATTATTCAAAAAACATCCATTTTACAATACCATGTTTTATTCAATTTGAATTAGTCGACTTACGTCCTTTCGGACATCTTCAGATTGAATAAAACATGGTTTTTGTAAAATGGACGTTTTTTGAATAATTAATGTCGAATTTATTGACATTTTATAATGTTAGATAATAGTATATAAAAACTTTTATAAAATTTGACTGACCTTAAGATCTGTGGATATTTGGGTATAGACGAAGGAAGGATACAAAAAGAGATTTTTAATAACCATACTGAGGATTCATACTGATGATGGCTACGTTGTAATACATTAACCGCCACTTTGGCCATGTTTCCGAATAAATAGGACATGTGTGCCCTTTAAGACTTTTACTTACTTTTTGATGCTCTATCTGAATTTGAAGCCAAAAACAAAAAAATTTAAAAACATTGGCAACAGAACGACCGACTTCGTATATGTGTACGTTTATGGTTATTAAAAATCTCTTTTTTGTGGAAAAGTGGTATCCTTCCTTCATCTATATTTTATAATGTAATTTTTATGCATAAAACATGAATCTCTTAACTTTTGAGACGCACCTTATGTGGGCACGGTTGTGGGACAGCTGGGTTGGTTAGCCCAAAGTCTTGATCTGAACCCTCTCGAGTCTTGCAAAATTCAAGTCCGCTCACAGAGCAAGGCTAATATGGAAAAAGTTATCACCTGCTAAACAATCTAGTGGAGAGTATGGCCGAAAATTGCTATGGTGAAAGTTTCAAAAGTATAAAATGATACATGAAAGATTTTTTTTTTATTTTTTATTTTTTTTTTTTTAGTTTTGCATTATGCAAATTCTTGTTTATATTTGTCCCTCGTTATATTTTGTTAAATATCTCCAGAACTGTTGTGTGAATTCACTATAAAGCATGAACGGGATTCAAATGGGAATGTTAGGAATACAAAATAGCATAGAATTGTAGCGCTATAATTTGGTCTCTTTCTGGAATAAAAAAAAAAGAAGAAGAAATGTTTTCGGTTTAACTTTGTTATATGGAAGGCAGAAAAGCAACTTTTCCATATCGGACGACAAAGCCACAACAAAATTCAAGCATAAATAATGCACGAATCAAAACAGAACATGAAACAAATACAGTCACTGATAAAGTTATCCGAGGAATGTCGCTCTTTTGCTCGCTCTTCACGACGACGACAATAATTGAATTTAAAGCAATTGAATAATAAAACTTTAATAGAGTTTACTTCTTCTCTACAGCGAGCGAAATGTGCCTAATAAGAAATTTTCTTTTAAATTCTCGAGCACGAAGGAAATTTCAGACAAAAGAATTCCTTCTTTCTTTCTTCCTTTCACCATTTCCCCATAATTATTTTTTCTCTCCTTTTTTTTCCTTTTATTTCTTTTGCTCATACACAAGTATACATATAATGGAAATTTGTTTACAGGATTTGAAGTGGGGTCGTGATGTAATTTGTCATTGTCAGAGAGAAATTAGTTCTTGGTTAAGGGCGCCTTTTACTTTCTCTCCTGAGGGAATTCTAAAAAGAAAAGATGAAAACTAACTCGGAACGTATTTATTTAAACTCGCAAAAAATCGATATTAGTTAGGAAACATAGAGCTCTTAAGTGGAAGATGGAAGAATTAAAGTTCACACACACAAAGGTCAAAGCTTCTTTGAAAATCACCCCCCCCCCCTCCCCTTCCGATTTTTTTATTTCTTCCAAATTCGTCTTCTGAAGAAAGAAAAAAAGAAAGAAAGAAAGAAAAATCATTCCAATTCACTAATGTTAGTTTATTTCATCCAAACTGAAGGAAAGATGTCTTAATGGCTAAACTAAAATGTCTTTGCTTTGTTGTTTTCCCCTTCCAATTTTAAAAATCAATACGATATTGTGAAGTACGAATAAATGCGTTCATATTGACATTGTGCCCTTTTTTCCACTTAAAGGCAACATCATTTATCAATTCGTAAAACTCTTGCTGTCAATAAAGCTGCTGCCCTTTGTAAAAGCTGACAAGAAAAAAAATTCCATGAACAAAATGCTCATTTAACATTTACTTTTTTATATACGGATGGCGGACGCCAAATTTTCTTCTGAAGTTTATGGAGCGAAGAAAAGGGCTGGAGAAATGAAATTCATTAAATGTCTTTTCCAACGTTATGGTCAGAAAACGACATAATGGTCTTAATAAATACGAGGGTTGCTCACAAAGTAATGGCCCTCACTATTTTTTTTTCAGAAACTATTTATTCAAAATATATGAAATTTGCAGTATAAATGAATGTTTCCTTTAATCTTTCTACTTTCCAACTTAATCCACATCAATTTGTACAGCCTTACGCCAGCGCGAAACAAATGCATGCGCGCCCTGTCATGTTCACGTAGCCATGTTCTCACTGCATGAATCACGATCTCGTCATCTCCAAACCTTGTCACTTGCACAGTCCGTTCCAATTTGATGAATGAAATCGCACTTCCATTGTTGACTGAAAATTGTAGGGCCAATTGTCGACTTGTGATGCGCCGATCCTAACGAATAATGGCACGATGGTGGCTGTGGAGGGATTATCCGTCTCTCCCACTTGCTAATGCTGTAACTCTGTGAGCATAAGCTAACAACGGTGCTCCCATCGACTGCACGGCTTTCATAGACAATATTTACTGGTGCATAAACTTTTGTGAATATTCACTTTTACAGTTCTGTTTTTATTTTTGGTTAAGGGAAAAAAATATGTAAGCCCGTATTAAATCCCTGAGCAACCCTCGTATTAAATCCGATGTTCGTTTATACCAGGGTCACTTACAAAGTCATGGCAACTATTTTCATAGCGGAATCCCATATTATTCGATATGCAACAATGACAATGAGACGTATGATACTTATTGCTGACGTTAGATGGTGTAGACGTTCAATGACGGAGAGGAAGGGATGCGCGAAAGTCAATTCTCAAGTATGTATGCGAATCAAGGAGTCCTTATGTGCTCTTGAGTCTGTTAGAACAACGTACGTACGTAAAAATATCAAGGGAATGTCACGCCAACTCGTAGAAAGTGGATAGTAGCTTTACAACGTGGACGAGTAGCAAGTGAATAGGACGCCCTACGCCTGTTCGTACCGATGTCGCTCGTGTAGTGACCACACAATGCTTAGAGAACGACAAAGTTCCACCAATGGTTTCAGTGTGAAAATATGTTACATTTGGTTGGTATCATGAATATTGTGTAGGTGCCTCAAGTAATGTATGTTTAATTTCATTTATTCAAAGTTCATTTTAATTGTTTTCAGAGACTTTAGATTCTTTCAAGCACCCCTTTAAGCGGACCACTTTACCTGAAATGTGGCTCACAAGAAGGGGCCATATGCTTTATTTTTATATCAAATTAAACTTGAAATGCCGTATCCTTATTTTTTATACAAATAATACAGCGGTATACCTGTTTGATAAAAATTTGTTTCTTCTTTTTTTATGAACTTTTCTGTATCAGCCATTTTGCTTGAAATGAGCCACTTTCCCCCGACTTACCCTATAACCTAATTGAGTCTTACATTTTCTGTCATTTCTTAATGCAATTGTTTCCCTAACATTTATTAATAAGTATTAAATTAAAATTCACTGATAAGCTGGAAAATGGGTCTCAGAGGGGATTTTTGACGTCGATAAATCTTGCATGTTAATTATGAATTTTTCTACATTTAATTATGTTGAGGTCATGTTTTCTCAAGTTGTAAGGATAAAAATATGATCAGTGTTAAATATGGTGGAGAATAAAAATTTCAGTATAATTCAAATGAGTCTGAATTGCAATTTCGTACAAACGCTAGACAAGCCAACTTACGAATGAAATGATTCTCTTCAATACCCCCGCTTCCAGTTAATTCAATTTTCCTAAAAACAGGTGCCGACAATGTTCGTGTCGTGTATATAATTAATGGCATGTCGTCCACCCTAAAAGAGCAGCCATTCTTATTAGCGAGAATGTGCTTACTAATAGGGATAATTTACAACATTATCGATTGCTGATCAATTTCTCCCTTCTGGGGCCCTATCAGAACAACAAGGGTCGAGGGAAAGAAAAAAAGAAAGAAAGAGAGAGAGAGAGAAGTCGCGAGCTGACGAAAGAGCGTGGCGCATTTACATATATATCTCTTATATAAATATGGGTTCTTCGACTTTAAACATTTTCTTTTATCATCCATTCTCTCTGTTAATGGGTAGTTTTGCCAATTCTATAGTTCTCTCGGTGCAGGCAACTTTACGCCATCTAAAAGCTAGGATGAAGAAAGAACATGTCGCGTAATAAAAGACTAACATGCTCGGAATAAAGCAACCAAATTTATTTAATAATTCCAGTATCCCCCCCCCCCCTGTAGTCTATCTATACAGGGTGTTTCTAAATGGAAGTACATAGCGTGATTCCATGCATCAATCGAAGCAAAAAGTTCCTAATCAAAAATGTTGAAAACTCAAAATTAGGGGTGTAAAAAAAAAAAAAAAATCGCATCGTTACGTCATTTATGAACTTTCCGCACCAGCAGTTCATAAATTCAAAGGGGCGAGGAAGTTTTAAAAAACTATATGTACTCTGTCTCACTATAGACGGGGTGTGCAGGAAGTAGGAACGCGCATGCACCACTTTCTGTGCCTTTCTTTACTTCCGACTATAGAAATGTCTGAGGCAGAAAATTGTAAACAACGAACGAATCAACCAATAAAAATGCCGTATTGTGTTGCTCCTTGTTCAATCAATTCGCAAAACGCAAATTTATTGAGTAATGTAACGTTTTATCGATTTCGTGGTACAGTTTTATGATCTCCGACTCGATAAAAAATTAATGATAAATCGCGGCACTCGGCAGTCAATCTTAAATATTTCGACTTTTAGTCACAGCCAACAACGAAAGTGCAGTTATTTCGAAACCGGAAATACGTCTAGGCACGAAGTAAGCTAATGTTTGTAAACACGCACCCCGTGTATATGAAAAAAGCTGCAAGGCCGTGTGGGAAAGCACATCACTACTTGTTCACCTCCGCCCCGTAAAGTAGTCTCCGACTGCGCACGCGTAGTGTTCAAAAACATGAAGCACTGTTTCAGTTTCATTTTAGCCTCCATGGATTTTTATTGGCTGTGCGTTGATCTGAATGAGATGACAATTGGTAACGTGGCTCTCCCATACTGCCTTGCAGCTTTTTTCATATAGTGAGACAGACTTTAGTGCTTTGTTAATAAGTAGTACTGTACGATGTCACAATGATGTCGTGCGTTTAGTCAAAACAAAATCTCATTATTGTTGTAGAGCTGCTTGTTTTAAAGAATGTCCTAATCAAATAGCATTTCAGTCTATTCCACTTAGCAAAATAATGAACTGCGCCACTTGTTGAGATTAAATGACGTTTTCGCCAGGTTTTCAGTCAACTTCGCGTGATGTTTAGACCCTTAACATTTGAGTTTTGAACATTTTGCATAAGGAACTTTAAATTTGTCATCATGCAAAGGATCACGCTATCCTTTTTGTCCTTCCATTTAGAAACGCCCTGTATATTTACTAGCTTTAAGGTTTCATTTCCTTTTTCTTTTGTCTTTCTCCACTGAAGATGGGTACATGGTATCCGAAATGCGTATCCGGTGTTTCATTTCTCCTCCTTGTTGATTAGAGGTTTCACTTTTTAGTAATATACCAATTTTAATAAAGACTGGCTTGGCTTGTTTGGTATTAACGTCCTTTTCAACTGCTATGGTCATTTCAGGACGGCGTTATAGGGGCCGCAAATTTTGCCTCGCAAGGGTTCTTTAACGTGCAGCCGGCAAACGACTACACGGGACCAACGGCTTTACTTCCCTTCCGAAGTAAGTGCGTGATCTCAGGATTTTCCCCCTGAAAAAATCCTCGTCGTCCTCGGCCGGGGTCGAACCCGCGTCCTCGGGCATTTTAATAATGAAAATGATTAACAATAACAGGAAAAGAGTTCTCAAGGACCACGTGGAACTGGTGAACTTTTCACTACAAACGAATGTTGATAAGTAAATCTTCGTTTTTAATGTAATAAATGAGATAAATAAATAAATTAATCAAAATAAAAATCACCAATGCAAGTCCCGAGGAAACTAGATGAACTTGAAGAAATGACGGAATCACAGACTTGTAGAAATAGAAGGAATGATGAACGTAGACACGAGAGTAGAAAGTTGATAGGAAAGTGGAGAATCGATTTCTTGGAGGTTTTGTGATGCAGAAGTAGTGTTCGGAATAGTAAACTATAAACCACTTCTTCTCTTGTATGTTAATAGTAAATTTTATCAACTTCAAATGTCCTCAAAAGCCAAAAATTGTATACATTTGACGATTTTGTTCAAAAAAAGAATCCTTTAATAAAATGTGTCGTATGGATACAATCTTATTCCCTTCGCTTTTAAAATGAATTTTACTGCGCGCTAGTCTTTAGAGTTTAAAGCGCAAAAACCTTCTTGGGTCTTTGCCCGTATTTTCACGTTTGTTTGATCGAAGATCACAAAGCTCCTCCATTTTGTCCTTTTCTGGATGAAATGCCAGACGCATCGAGTCAAAGGTCACGCTAATCACCTCCAGAGACGGGCCAGACCCCGTTTCTAACCACCAACTAGTTTCCGTTGACGTTTTTTCTTTGTGGTAGAAGAGAGATACGGTCTTCAGTGACTTTTGCGCCGTGCACTTCTCATCACCAGAGGGTGACTTCTCATGAAGCGGCGTCAAGAATTAATTGGGGGCTTTGCAGAGGCTTTACGGAGACATTAACTTAAAGAGAGACGAGAGAGTCCCTCAAGTTTGGATGCAAATGACAAATTCCTTGGCTAACCAGCTGTAACGACTTAACAAATAGCGGAGGAGGGAGGAGGACCCTCGACCGGATGCGGCGAACACAATTTGCTCTCAAAAGGAGTTCACTTTTCCTTTAATATAAATCAAACAAACCAACCGAATCGAACATCCCTCGCCTTTGTGTGCCTTAGCAGCATGGCTTTCTCTGCGAAATTCATTCAGGCTTCACCAAATTGCAGACGCAAAAGCACTCGAATTTGTAAGTATTATGCAATTGTGAAAACTTCATAAAATTAATAAAGATGTAGCAGCAGCCTTTCATGTTGAAAAATAAGTCCGTTATGTCCATTAACAAACTTCATATTGTCAAGTCCCGAGCCAACTATCATCCCCAATCAACACTGGCCAGTTCAGAAATGTGAAATTATACAAAGCTATGGTGGAAAATGTTTGTAGACAGTTATTGTCTTCATTTATCATTAACTGCGAAGACTGTTTAAAAATAGATTAAAACGTCCCCACCCCTAACGACGTAAACCATTCTTTGTCTCCTTCTTGAGTATCGCCTCCGCTTTTTTAAAAACAGTCTCCAGACTAGTGATGTGCTATACCAATGAATCATCGATACTTCCGGTATCGAGTACTTTAATACCAATATCGAGTACTCAATGAGAAACTATCGATAGTATCGAGAAAAATGAGTATTTATTTAAATGGTAAAATGCATTTTTGAGAGGACGTCGAACCGATACTGGAGCACGTGGAGGCTAACATTACTCATTACTATTAGACCTAATTACTATTACTATGAAGCTATCATCACGTGTCCGAATCATTAGCTTTTTTTTTTTTTATTTCCCGTCGCCCATAGAGCGAGGCGTGAGCTCGACAGCTCGACCTCGTTAGGAGAAATAAAAATAAACGCTTCGAAAGATACCCAACCAGTAAGCAGCCACTGGAATAAAAGCGTTAACATATTCAACGGATTCTGAATTAACGCTGAAAATCGCACATCTTCATTAGGTGCCTCATAGGTTTTTTCAGTATGGAGTATCGACATGCAAACTATCGATACTTGAGCCATATTACAATATACGATACTTGAGTACTCGATACCGGCAAGTATCGATACTTTTTGGTATTTAATCGGCACAACACTACTCCAGATTAAACAGGTGGTGGCCTTATAGTATAACAGAGGGACATCAGGAGTTCCAACTAGTTTCGCCATTTATTCCCGGCTTTGTCAAGGATATATACAGCAAGACAACAATCGACAATCGAACAGTGTAGTGAAAAAGAAAGACGCGAGTGGTCCAGGAGCCAAGCTCACTTTGCACGCTCGCCCAAAAAGTAAACCAGAGGAAGTACACTGAACTGGGAGAGAAGGGACGAATCAGATTGTGGATTGACGAATAGAGTCCCCAAAAATCAGCAGGATCTAGAAGATCCAATAGTTGGGGAAGACGGCCTTGTTAACGTCATCAAAGCAGACATCCAGGACATGGCGGGGTCTTCGAAACCTGAGGGGACCCTTAACAGCGAGTGGGTGGTCCAGGATACCAGAAACCAGGATGTTTTCATGATCCTCCATCTTGGGTAGCATGTTCTTCATAAGAGTCTGGACAAAGGTGCCTATGTGGGTCATCCCCAGATCCTCATAGATAGAGTGGTTGTTGGCAACTCTTCTGTCAAGTTGGGCAATGGACCAGAGAGCAACATTTTGGAAGGTCTGGAGATCCTTCCACCTAGATTTGCAAATAGAAGCCCAAGCAGGCATTCCATGAAGTAAGATAGTACGAATCACAACCTTGTATATCAAGAGTTTGTTATCCACACCAAGAGCGCTGTTTCGCCCCAGAAGTGCAATCAAACTGAACCTCGCTTTCTTTGCTTTGTTGAGCGCGTATTGGACTTGGTCGTTCCAATTTAGTTTGGAGTCGATCATGACACCAAGATATTTGTAGCTTTTTACCCACTCAAGTTTCTTGCCAAATAAGAAGAGAGGCTTTGGAGGGTTTTTGCATTTGCGAGTGATAAACATGACCTTGCACTTTTTGACATTCAGCTTTAATCGCCACTTTGTGAACCAGCTCTCGCGCTGATGTAAAGCTTTTTGTAGTCGAGTGATGACATGTGCTGGGTTTCGTGCCCAGGTCATGATGGACCCGTCGTCAGCAAATAAGTAAAGATTACACTTTGTAAACTTGGGAAAGTCATGGATAAAGAAGTTGAATAATGCTGGCCCCAAGACAGAGCCTTGGGGTACACCAGCATTAACATCGCAGGGTTCAGACAAGCAGTCCCCAACCTTAACACGAAAAGTCCTCTTTGACAGGAAGGAGCGAACCAGAGCAATTAGATCGTCAGGGAACCCGTAGGTAATCATTTTGTAAATGAGCCCATCATGCCAGACTTGATCAAAGGCCTTTTGGACATCGAGGAAAATGAGGCCACCAAACATAGAGAGGTTGAGAGGACCGTTTAAATCAGCAACGAGCCTCCATAACTGAAGCTGACAAGAGTGGCCTGGACGGAAGCCAAATTGCTCACTACGAATGAGGTTGTTTGCCTCGCAGTAGTCGTTGAACCTCTTGAGTATAGTGCGCTCAAAGACCTTGGAAAGCATGGGCAACAAGCTAATGGGCCTATAACTTGTGGGAAGAGCAGGATCCAGTCCAGGTTTAGGAATGGTGATGATGACTGAGTCCTTCCAGGCACTAGGGAAATGGCCGCTAAGCCAGCAGTCATTCATGACCTTGGTGATGATGCAGATAACACTGGGAGGCAAATTCTTGAGAGCACTGTTGGTAATGGTGTCGATGCCGGCTGCCTTTTTGCTTTTGAGGCGCTTTATGATGTCCCATATCTCAGAGGTGCCAATGACATCAGGAGAGCCAAGAGCGTGCTGTGTGTGATCATACCTATCACACACGTCGTTGACTTCACGAGTAATATTGACCAGATCATCCTCTTTGGGCGTAGAGAATTGGCTCTTCAGTGAATCGGCGATAAT
>JAHWFO010047825.1:2047083-2062568 GCA_023313115.1 Rhysida immarginata | reverse complement strand
CATTGCTAACGAAATCGCCACCCTCTGTAAGCAAAGGAGGAAGAACAATAGTCCTTTTGCTTTTAAGGGCCCTGACCATACTCCAGAGAGAGTTATCCTGGACGGACAGACTTTTAACTTTGTCGTTCCATCTTTAACCTTGCGGGATAGCCTGTTGTACTTCGTCTTGAAGTGGAGAAATCTGGTACGCTGCCAAAGTCTTCTGAAGTGTTTTTTTTCGTGGATGAGTTGCCTGATGGAGGGAGGAAGTTCCAGGTGGTCTGGCCGCTTGCAATCCACCGGAGTAGTACTAGCATTTGTAGCCATCTTGATGGATTGAGTGGCCTTTTTGATATTTTCGTCAATGTCACTGCTGGTGACGGGATCCTGATAGGGAATGTTACTGTCGTTCATAAGTTCTCTAAAAAATTTCCAGTCCTGCTTATAACGAAGATTTATTCTCAGGTCGATATTTATCCCCTCAAAATTTAGTGCAACTGGTACGTGATCAGATGATAAGGCATTTACTGTAAAAATATTGTAGGGTTTGAAAAACCCCTTGAGAACAGCAATGTCGAGCACGTCACCAGCGGGTGAGTGATCACAGTAGTATGTATCTTCAAGAGAGCCAATAACCGAAGTGTCGATCTGATCTACCATGTACCTATAAAGTACCAAACCACTTTGATTAGTGCATCTGGAGTTCCAGTGTGGGTGTTTCGCATTCAAATCACCCGCTATAACGACTGGAGTGGGCCCAGACAGTAGTTCATCTAAGTCGTGAGGGTCTAACTTGTGCCTGGGTGGGTTGTATAGGGAAGTAAACTTCACCTCTCCAACATCAGCATCTTTGATGACAATGGAAACTGCTTCCATATTGACAAGGTTAGGTGTGACAATCTTAGTGTGATTAATACCTTTTTTGACAACAATAGCTACCCCACCAGAAGCTGGATCTGAAGCTTTTTTAGGGGGCCTATCTTTCCGGTAAACATAGTACCCTGGTAGATTGAAAGCCTTACTCTGTTTGAGATGGGTTTCGCACAGGAAGGCAACATCGATGTTCCAGCTTGTTCCAACTCATGACACTTGCGAGGGATGCCCCTCGCATTCCATATAGTGCAACGTAGCTTACCTTGATTTATAACTTTGTAGGGCTGTCTATCCATGATTATTTACTTGTCTCAGTTTGAGAGGTCTGCGGCAACGCTTTGCCACTATCCTTTAACATATTCATTAGGTTACCCAGATACCTTTGAATTTTAATCAATTCGTCGTGGTCAGCGACTCCCTTACCAATAGAAGCAGAAGCAACCAATGCGAAAGATCTTCCCTCAGTTACTTTGGAAGTTTTATTCCTTTTAACTTGTGGGTATTTGGGACATTTACTATAACTCGATGTGTGCTGGCCTTCACATCGAATACACTTAGGAGGGTCTTTACCTTTTATATTTGTGCAATCCCGTGACTGGTGGTCGCCCGCGCACTTGTTGCAACGCGGTGACTCTGTGCAGCCCTGGGACACGTGCCCAAAACGTAAACAATTGTAACATTGTAAGGGCTTCTTGTTGCCCCTAAACAATTCAACCGTTACAGCAAGTGGACCCACGCGCTTTAAATTTAGGAAAGATTTATTATGCTCAGTGTTTTGTAAGAGGACTAGGACCATTGGCATCTCAACTGCACTATTTGCTTTTTTAAGTCCAACTGACTTATCGGGGAAATAGTTAGCGTTTCTAAGATCTGCGCAAAAATCTTCCATGTCATAGGTTATGTCCACATTACGGACAACGTATTTTAATAGCTTCTCAGACTTGAGCTGATGATGCTGGATTTTAAGCACGCCATTCGCTTTGATTCCTGACACGAGGGTTTTGTGTGTGTCCTCGTCGTGGCATTTTATCTTGATAGTGTCTGAGCGTCCGGTATGTGCAGTAATCTTGTCTAACGTTACGTGATTTTTTATCTCATTTAGCACTTCCTTAATCGGTTTCCCGTGATGTCTAACGATAATAGGAGGAATATAAATAGCTCTTTTTTCACTTACCTTAATCTGGGAATTTTCTGTCCTCGTCCCCCTTCTGGGTTTTTTGTTACGAACAACTGGCCAGGCACTGTCTTCCAATTCCCCATCACTTCCGTCGGAACGGCTTCTTTTGTTGCCACCGTTTGCCGAACAGTCATATTCATCACTTGTTTCCATGGACTCCAGTCCATGCACTTTTTTATCAATGGAGATAGGTTGAAAATTTTCTCTTACCTTATTTTCTTCCTTGGAGTTTCCCGCCTTTGGAGTCCCGGAACATTTTTCAAAGGCTCTTCTAAGATCATTTATCTTGTTGATAGCGTCTGCTCGAGAGTTTTGAATTTCCGTGTTGATTCCATTGAATTTCTCGTCAAAACTTGTCCGTAAGGAGTCGACCTTCGCCTCCAGTGCATTGTACTTGGTGTTTATGTCATTCCTGAGAGATTCCAGCATTTCATTAAATACTAAGTCAAATGCAGCAAACCTAGGATCTAAACAAGCATCCCTGTAGGCCCTTTCGCAGGACACACTTTTACCGTCAGGCGCCAGCAAAGACACCGTTGCCGACTTCAGCGTTGATACTTTGGACGAAGCCATCGTATTCTTAAAATATAGTTGTGTAGAACCACGGGGGAAGGGGGGGGGGGAGAATAACCTCGTAGCTATGTGTGTGCTAAAGAAGCCGTCCTAAGAAGGACGCACCTAGCCTTAAGAAAAAAGAACAAGTCAGGTTTGCGAGAAAATTAATTCTACGCCAGGGACCGACTCATGAATGATTAGAATAATAACAGATGATATGAAAAGATGTCCTTAGTTAGGTTTGCGAGGAAATTAATCCCAACGCCAGGGACCCAGAAGGATAATGAGCGTCTTGATGTACTGGTTTACGGGAATATTAATTCCAACGCCAGGGACCAGTACATAAGACGTAACAGAAGGTGAATATCGCTCTGAAAAGGGCGCACCGTGAAATAAGAATAATGAAATGATACCTGAAAAGGAGTAGAGGTGATTCCTTGAAGAGCTAGTCCACCAGGCCATTATTTCCTCTTTAATTCTTTTGTATCCTATTGGTTCATGTATATGCATAATTTGTACCACTGTTCTGTATCTAAAGGCTTGCATGCCTCTTGCTGTATATATCCTTGACAAAGCCGGGAATAAATGGCGAAACTAGTTGGAACTCCTGATGTCCCTCTGTTATACTGTAAGGCCACCACCTGTTTAATCAATAGGAACAGTATTATGATCCACCCTTCTACCGATACTACTCCGGACTCTGGAAGCTTTCGTTCTTTTAGGCTTTCTGGTTTCAGTTCGGAAAACAAGAAAAAATCACTCAGAGCCATAATATCAGGTCGTGTATATGTAGTGGAAGCAAATAATTACCAGAAGTATTGAGACGTGAAATTATTTTAAGTAAACTAAATTTATTCAATGAAGTTCACAAATGATTCGGAAATTTCTTTCGAATAAGTTAATTTTAAAATGGCCAAAATAATTGCATCAACGACACTAAATCTTTTAAATAATGAAAATTCAAGTTTTTGCTTAGGTGTTAACAATAGAGTTTCTGAAATTTGAAAATTTAACTATCCAATCAGGAAGCATTATCATGAAGTCCATTGTTGGGATTGGCGGTTGTAAACAATTTGAAGAAAAATAATTGTTTCAACTGTTTGGAAAGTATTATTGTTAATCTCAGGATGGTCAGAAGAATTTTAATTATTGCCATTTCTTTTTAAGGACAATGGAGTATTTTGAGCAAATTGTTAGCGCTCCCGATGCCAACGAAAGACAGACCAGGGCGCTCAAAAGTCACCTGATCATCGAGGTCCGAGCAACAATGTAACCTTCACTGTCTTTATCTTGGATATTAATAATCAGTGTTTTTTCGTTTGTTGGAAACAATGAAGGTTGGATTGTTGGTCAGGTGGCTTTTGATGGTCAGGTGACTTTTGAGTGTCCTGGCCTGTCTCTCGTTGTGACCTCGTAGCGCTCCTTATTGGCGTAACCAAGTATTTAAATTAAATTTTGAGAAGCACAGGAAGCGTATTACTTTAGAATAATCAAACATTTTTAAATTAAAATTAATTTGGACTCAAGTCTTGAGCGATTGAATTATAAATTGACCATCAGATTGATCATTATGATTAAAGATCGCTAAACGGTAAAAGGAAAAATGGCAATAGAGGACTCTAATGAAAAATGATATCAGTCATTAATACTCTGAATTTTCTGAGCAAAAATCTTTTAGCATGGGTTCTGCTAGTCATTTAATAATTAGATAATAAACCTACAAGAGTTCTTGCGCAAAACTTCTTCCGCATAACGAACAAAGAGGAACCAAGAGATCAGGTAAATTCTCACGAAACCAGGTATCGGAATCCATTTGACCCGCTGAAAATTCCGTACCAACCGTTGTCGTCGGCTTGACTTGGAGGATCCGATACAACTATCAATAAGCAGCTGCGAGGTTCGATAATCTAACAAAAAGAATAAATTAGTTTCTAAACACAGGAGTAGACTTTCTTCTAGTTGTAAAAATATCAAAGAGTTCTTCGTTTTAAAATTATTTCAAAATTATTAAGTTTAAAGAAGTCAAGATCGCAATAAGCCTATCTCCAAATTCAGATATTACTTCTATATATATTTCTTAACAATACGTAATCTAATAAGTAATCAATACACTTTATGCAATAAGCAATTTTCTGTAAAGCAGTTCAGCTCAATTTCTCTTGGAGCAAATTCCTTTGTCGTTCGATATGAATGCATTTAATCCACTTAGAAATAAGCCCACGAAGTGAAGCCTTTGCAATACTGTATAAACTTCGCTTCTCAACGTAGTTCGTTTTCTTTCCAGCTTCAGATGTGTAATAAATCCAGAACAGTCACTTTGAGAGAAACTGTGTAGTTCGCTTTAACTTGAGGGACGTCGTAGTCTCTCCTCGTGACTTTATCTGACTCCGGCGGAATGACGTAATTCCAACATGAGCAGACAGAAGAAGAGCTTTCATTAGACTTGGAGAATTCTTCTTTAATGCGGCATTATCCGACGAATCAATAAGTTAAACTGCATAAGCTAGCCGACGCTTCTACTGATTCTGTCTTAAATTTCCTGGCGTCCGCTGCCTTTCTCGATTTCACCGGCAGCCTATTTCCTAATTTTGCCTAAGCCATTTCAGCACCGTTGCGATCGCCATCTGGTGTTGGAAGGAAAGTTTCACTTTTTTTCCTCGTTTTCAATTTGCCGCCTTTTTTCTCTCGATATTCTGAGTCCTTTCTCCTGTGAGTATTCATATGTAGGTTAATCATTTTACCGAATTGGAAAGTTTTATCGTGTGATTTAAAAGCAAAAACTGGAAAAGACTGTCAATGAATTTGTTCTCAGATTAGCATGGGCAGAAAATGGAAAGGTTTTTCAGAATAATCGGAAATGTTACGTTACGTTAGATTAGGCTAGATGACTTAGCATTTGGAAATACGCCGTCCGGATATATTGCTGCTGTACTTTCTAACACGGGCAAGTAATACTGTGATGTAACTGTTGTATGCGATGGAATCTTATGTTGGCACACCATCCCATGGCAATCGAAATAGGAAATGACCCCTCTTTTACAACAAATGTTGACAACTTTGACTTATATCGGTGTTGTGTCGAAGGTGATTTTTACGTGATGCTACTTGTTTGCCTGCCTGGTCATAGTGGTGTAACCGTGATTCATCGCCAGTGATTGTGGACTTCGGGGAGTTGGGCTTTCGCTCTCAGCAGACTGAAAGGATAGCAGAGGAAATAAATAGCAGCAACGACGAGCGAGAAATATCATACATAGTTGAAGATTTGAGACAGCGGAAAATTTGATCCCGATTTGGTTCATAAGCAGAAAGCCCAGCGAATGTTCAGCTTGTCAGGATTTGATTATCACAACAGACTGTGATCCCGATTTCTTTAAGAAGATTTAGCTAGCGATGAAAGTTGGTGTTTTGCCTACGAGCCACGAACAAAATACCAATCCGCTATGACCAAAATAATGGGTTTCAAAAGACTGGTGTGAAGACCATGTTGGTAATTGTCTTTGAGGGCAGGGCATCACCCTAAGAAAATGTCCAACAGGACCAAACATAGAATCGAACATTCTGCAAAATCAGAGTCGGGAAGAATTGCTAAGACTTCTGACCACCCTCCTTATTCGCCAGAGTTGGTGGCCGCTGATTCACTTTTGTTCCCAAAAGTGAAATGCCAACTGAAGGGGCGTTTTTTTGTATTCCATTTCGGAGAGCCAGAATATCACGAGGACAAAATTACACTCTATTCCCAAAGGCCGACTACTGCAGAGATAGCCAGAAGCTCTATGACCGTGTGTGCTGTTAGAAGGGATGTAGGTCGAAGGCCAAAGAATAATTTGTATCTCCTTCACGTCAGTATTTTTAATAATACCGGTCCTAAGACATAGCAGTCGCCCTGCATATATAGCACGCGCTCCTGGGAGCACTGACATTGAAGTCGAATGAGAAATTATACAGAGATCGGGTTATTCCTAATGTACTACCAATTCATTGTACTCGATAGAGCATTGAAAGTACTTAAGACGTGAAAGAACAACGATAATGAACAGATTATTGAATCGTACGAGTGAGTTTATGAGGCCAAATAATGACAATCAATCACGACGACATTTCTGAATCAAAGACGAGGCAACAAGCTAGATTTACGAATTGATTACGTTGAGCGCAACATATTCGTTGCTAAGCCCATTAGCGTCGAATCAGGAGTGTTGTGCTCCGTCAATTTCATCGAACATAATCCCAATATAATTTTCCGTGATCCCCTGAGTTAATCATCACAACAACGGTCACTGGCTTTGAATTCGCCAACGCTACAATTGGTCGCGCAGCAATTCGTTCGCTCTCTTCAACACACACAAAGCGTATTACGTAAAGATATATAAAAAAGACAGCTGAAATTAATTTAAAAATATATGCAAACTGACTTTTCCGTAAGAATTACAATAATTGAAATATGTTCAGACACGTAAAAGCAATAGTCTTCTGCAAATTTTGATAAGATATGACATTTAAAAACTTTCTTATTAAGAGGGGGAGAGTTTAAAATTTAATAAGCTTGAACAGATCACAAATAACTTTTTTTCACGTAAATTTTTAAATTAAATTCACGATTTTCTTCTCAATCAAAAATTAAGACATAATTAAATAGGATTTTTTTTTCACTGTTTGGTCCTTCATTAATTACAAAGATTAAATTTTAAACAAAGTAAAAGAGGAAGGTGGGGGGGGGGGGGGAAGCTTGAGAAATCAAGCTCGCATATAAAATGGCAGCTTAAAAAAGGATTTTTAAAAAAGTAAGAGATGAAAACGTGAAAAAGGAATATTAATAATGAAAAAGAAGCTCGACGCAATCAATTTCTCTGACAGAGTTTAAAATTAAGAGGGAAATTAAAAACAAGCAACAGAGAATGGTGAAAGGGGCTGTTAAAAGTGCAAAAATGGAGAAATGAGAGAAAGAGAGAGGAAAAAAAATTATAATTTCTAATAATCATACGGTAATCTGATTACGGAAACGACAATGATCGATGGTGCTGAAGGAACAAAGGCGATGCAACTACAAATGAGGAGAGAAATGGCTGTGTCCAATCGCGGCTCCATAGAAAAGTTTTCTTTTAAAGCGGAAAAAAATGAGTGAAAAAAAAAATAAAGGAGAAAGTGATGCGAAATTTTCATAAGGCGCCCTAAACACATCAGAAAATGAAACGCTATTTTCAATTTCGATTCTTCAACGAAGCAACAACCGTCGCGGTTAATTGGTGTCTTCGCATGCATGCAGTAAACTTTCGCAAGTTGCCTAATTTGATCCCTGGCAATTTCTATTTATTCCAACGTTACAGTAATTTTATTTTGGCTCCTTGCTTGTGGGAGGCCTTTTCTATGGTTGCCTGTCGCCGGAGCACAGCCCGGATGCTCTGATTGGCTGAAAATATTACGTTATCATCATCAAAACCGAAAGCCACTGACCTAACCTGGTTATATAGAGGTCAGTAACCATAGCCTACAATCTCTTATCATTGTAGGCTATGGCCATGCGCGCTTTTTTCAATGGAGGATGCTGTATGTTACAAAAGAAGTGTTCTCTCATCTCAGCCACTAATCCAAGTCGTCACCGAGGACAGTACTTCAGCTAGGATAATAGTATAATAACAGCCTCTCAGCCTCGCATTTCGAAATCACAGAAATGACTATTGTGGCAAAAAAATTTAAAGGGAAAAGAACAAAACAAAACGTGCAATTTGCGTGTAAATAAATGTTTAGCTCTGATTTCAATCTTCATTATATGCTATTAACTTTAACGGAAAAAAAAAATATATGGAATGTTCGATAAAGCGTTACTTATAATTTATTTATTCATTTATGTACATTTACATTTACATCTATTTACATTTTGGCAGCACAGTAAATACAACGGCATATTGTAAAAAAGAATCTACAGGGTGATTCAGTCAATTTCTGACCATTTCAGTACTATGATTTATTGACCCATTAATGTTTACAAACTTAGCATTTCAGTATGATATTTTAGGCAGTTCGGAGTTTTTATTCCCGTGGAAAAGTCTTGATGATATGCTCAATGTAGCCACCACGAACGTTTTGAACTGCTCGCAGCCGAATGGTGAAATTGTTCATAACTCTATCCAGGATTTCTGCATCCACAAGGGTGCAGCAGTCGACGATGCTTTGTCGCAGCTGGTCTAGGGTTCTTGGTGCTGTAGTGAACACACTGTCTTTAAGGAACCCCCAGAGATAAAAATAACATGGGTTTAGGTCAGGACTCGTAGGGGGCCAAAGAAAGCCACCCCCGAATCGTTCTGGAAACCTGTTTGAAATGACACGATTTCCGAATTTCTGATTGAGAAAGTCTAGCACTTCATTAGTGGTATGAGGCCTAGCCCCATCCTGTTGAAACCATTGATGTCGAAGCGGTATACGCCTCCTTCGCAGCTCGGGGATGAAGAAGGTTTCCAACATGTTAAGGTAAGCCTGTGACGTTACGGTGCCCTCAAAAAAGAACGGACCAATGATGCCTCTTTTGGAAATCGCGCACCAAGCCATAACCTTTCGTGGATGAAGAGGTGACTTATGGATCTCATGAGGGTGCTGGGAACCCCAAAAACGAACGTTGTGTTTATTAACGTCACCTGACAGATGGAAGAAGGCCTCTTCTGACACCCACAGGTTGTCCACAATGTCCTGATTGGCTTCCATTTCTGCTCCAAACTCCATCGCAAATTGTTGTCGCTTCTGTCTTCCAGTGTCTGTTAACTCCTGATAAACATGGATCTTATATGGGAACAGGTGTAAATCTTTCCCAAAATTCGCCACATCGTGGTATACGACAGCCCTTCTTCAATGGATAGGCGGCGAACAGATTTTTTGGTAGGGGAATCGACCAACCTTGTGCGAACATTTTCGACAACTTAGGCCGTTCGAACATGAGCTTCGCTCCCGCCTTTTTTCTTGCCTTTAACACATCCAGTGGCTTGCCTGCCTGGTGCTTGCCTGCCTGGTACTCCCGCCTTTTTTCTTGCCTTTAACACATCCAGTGGCTTGCCTGCCTGGTGCGTCTCGACACTTATACTCCTTCCGGAACTTTCTTTGCACGGTTACAGGTGATTTTGTCTCGAAACACATTCGACAACCTTACATTTCTGCTCTGTTGATAAAGCGGGCGCCATTTTTCAACAATACGATTTTCATGCAGCGCCGTTGCAACAATACAAACTCCAACTATTTAGAAATTCGATATGGCGCTCATATTCTTTCAATTGTTTATCCCTAATGCACGTCATTCGAGTGAAATGGTCAGAAATTGACTGAATCACCCTGTACGTTATGAATATCAAGGTGCCCAAAAGACCTGGAGGCCTGTCTAGGGGCATCTTTCATTCTTTGAAATTAATATATATAAACGGTATAAATTAATGAATATTAAATTAAACATATGAACAGCAACTATAATAATAATAAAAAAAAAAATAATCATTTGAAATTTTAAGATTATATCAAATGAGTATATATTATTTTAATTAAAAAGTCTTATTAACAATAATTAAATATTATAAGAATATTTTTTGAATCTGAAAATTAAAAATTATTTTATTAAATAAAATTCTCAATGGAGTTGAAACAAACTTTTTCGAGAAATTAGAACATTTAGAATTTTACATATATTATTTGTACATAATAAAGAAACAGCTGTATATAATTAATATATTAAGGCATTTTAGCGTTGGCAACTTATTCTACCCGGGAAGCTCGCGGAGTTATAAAAAAAAAATCCCGAACCGAAACCAATGTAGGTCCAAAGATACATCGATTATAGGAGGCTCGATCGAAAATTAATGCCTCCTTGGCTGAAACATTTTTATTTGATAACCGATTTTCAAGATTCTTTTTGTACCTGATAAATTATTTTTTTCTATGTAAAGCACTATTCACTTTTCGACATAGTCCTCATCC
The DNA here is from genome assembly GCA_023313115.1 of Rhysida immarginata. Classification (NCBI taxonomy): domain Eukaryota; kingdom Metazoa; phylum Arthropoda; class Chilopoda; order Scolopendromorpha; family Scolopendridae; genus Rhysida; species Rhysida immarginata. The sequence goes on along the minus strand of JAHWFO010047825.1, from coordinate 2,052,034 downwards.
CTCTCCACGCACTTGCGCCAAAACGTGACTAGTCGGATGAATCCGTCGAGGATTGTTGTCGACACCAGGATTGAATTTCACCTCAAAACGAAACTCATGTCCCTTAAGGTGCTCTTTCATATTGGGAAGCGGTGAAAGTCGCAAGGTGCAAAGTCGGTGAAAAAGCGCAAAATAGTCGGAATTCTTCTCCGACCGACTAGTCACGCGTTGGCGCCAGTGCATGGAAAGAATGGAGACTATATCGCAAAGTTAATAGTGCATTACTTAGAAGACAAATATAAGTACAGTGAAACCTCCCACAGCGGACACGTCCTAATAGATGACACCTCTAATTAAGGTACAGTTTAACAAGTCCCGTTCCTTTGATAGGAACTCTTGTTTTCCTTCTAAATAAAGGACACGTCTATTTGGTGTCCGCTATTTGGAGGTTTCACTGTATTAGATACAAAAAGAATTTTGAAAATCTATTACCAAATAAAAAGTTCAGCCATGGAGGCATTACTTTTCGATCGACCCTAGTAAATAATTTTAGAACAAAAGGTACTACGGTCTAAGGAAAATGTCCGAAATCGCTCTATTTAAGTACCACAATGGAAGATTGAATAAAATTAAACAAAATGATCGCTAAATGTCACTCCAATTTCTCCTCCCCCCCCCTCCCTCAAACATGGGGTTTTCTCCCTCGTTTTTACGATTTTTATACTTTTGTCTTCATTCTTTGTATTCATTCTTTGTGCAAAGAGTGAATGTCTACAAATTCGTTGAAGCTCTACAACTTTGTAAGTGGAATTTTTTCTCTATCTGTCATGGCTCAAAAGTTACTTACTTACTTACTAACTTTTCAAACCCGCTTAGGGTCGCGGGGGCAACAGCCCTATGGAGGATCTCCAGCGATCGCGATCTTCCGCCATCAGGCGCATGTCCTCCCTGGTAATACCCAAGCGACTCGAACCCATATTCTCCATGTAGTCTAGCCACCTGGTCGACCCCTTGGTCTCTTACCCACCAGGTTGGAAAATAATAAATGCCTAGGAAGACCAGTTTGTGGCACCCGTATCACGTGGCCATACCATCGCAACTGAGATCTCTCAATACCAAGAAGTAGCGGCTCAACACTTAAAGACTCCCGTAAAGGCTCAAAAGTTAGTTTTTGTAATTTCTCAGCGGTGCTATATGTATGAGTGTTTAATATGCCTATGGAATCACTGAATATGAAACGTGGTACATAATATTTTTGTACTCGATAGAATATTGGACATAAATTATTGGAAACCTACATTAGTTTGGGTTGGGAATTTTATTATCACTCCGTGAGCTTTCCATATTTCAATTCCAATTTCATTATCACTCCGTGCGTGAGCGGATCATACGTTTTACGAAACTGAAACCGACTAAAATCTGCTGTAACGAAAACATTTTTGGCCAATCAGAGCATCCGGGCAGTGCTCCGGCGGGCGACCGGCACGGGGACCAGCACTGCTCTTCTATTCGCGAACCAACCATCCGACAGATGGCGTCACTGTCGACTTCGAAAACTGATAATAAAATTGCTGCCACAGTATTATAATGTAAAAAGTTCTTGTTTACTTGCAAAATACACCTCTAAAACAGACAATTTTTTGTTTTTCTCGGTGAGAAATGGATGGACTTAAGCTTCTTGGCTGTGATAAATTATGTTGGAGAAAGAGTCCGATTTGTTTCTGAGGACGAAAAAATTCTCGGAGCCAAACATTATTCCATGCGGTAAAATGAATACTTGAAATTCGTAATGGAATATGTGATATATGGAATTGTGCCTCAAAAATATGGGAATTATGCCTCGAAGCACCACATGAAATAATAAAAATTACAAGGCAAAAACTATTACAGGAAAATGCAGTTTTTCAATTTTTACCGTTTTAACGCTAAATGTAATATTAAATTATTAAAATTAAACTAGATGAATCCCTTCAAAATTTGACGGTAAACAACCCATCTCCATCTCTTTCTCTTTCATTAAAAATCTACTTGCCTGTAATGTTGTTTATTGTTATCGTTGTTAATTGTTTATGTAATTGTTGTTAATTTGATCATCAATGCTAGTAAAGTTGTTGCGAGGCCAACGAGAGACGCCTCGGGTTGTTGATTGTGGCGCCATTGTGGAGAGGATTGTTTGATTTGCCAGTTTAAGCAATTTCGAATTGTAAATTACCGCTAATTAATAGCAATTATGGATACAAAAACTAACTGACAAATCTACAGACTAAGATCTTTCATTTAAGATCAAAATGAAGTTTAGAGATGCTGTAGTTTTCTCCAACGAACTGTCGAAAGAATCACCCTTGGAACTTAAATGTAGAGATTATTAAAATTAAAAAAAAAAGCTATTAAAACAACATTAACATGAATTGTAATATTAAGTATTAAAAATGTGTACGGTTAGAAAAAATATGTAAAAAAAGACTATAAATACAATATAGATTAGGCATGCGCTTTTCAAAAAAATGTTTAACATAAATATCTAATTAATACACTGGTTTTCAGTGTATGGTTTTTCCGATAGATTGTATGGGCAGCAATTATTTATCCTGTTTTCGAGAGATTGAATTTTTGACCGCCAGATGTCACCCACTTCTGGTTGGGTTAGAGTGCCTATAATAAGGCACTCTAGTTGGGTATAAGGAGGGTGGCGACAACTTAGGCCGTCGGCCATGTTTTTCTCAACGATTGAATTAGCAGAGGTACAATTTACGATACTTTTCAGCTTATTAAGAAGAAATGTAAAGATGGCTAATGCTGGTTAGTCGACCAAGCTTTTATTTGTATATTAGATAATTGAGGTTAAAAAAAGAAGCACATTCACGTTTTAATTTTCATAATAAATGTGATTATTTGATCAGCTGATAGCAAGTTCGAGAATTGATTTTTTTCACCTTTTCAGCAAGAAGGGAAACTAATAGTGAACAACAAAAGAGTTTATATTTAGCAGTCTGTACACATTTTATATATATACTAAAATAAAAATTTGACATCTATTGCAAAAGATAATCTCAATTATCGATGATTAGTTTTAGGAAAAAATCTACATTCACTTTTACATTCTTTTTATCGTGGAATTGTTCTAACGCCACTTTCTCGTGTTTGTAAGTTGCAAATAAATTTAAAAAATATGGACCAAAATTACAATAGTTGCGTCTAGGTGTTAAAAGAGACAAAAACTTGGCAAAACTTTTCGCGCGAACAACTGCGCTTGTCATCAGGCCTCGTTGATCACTTCACTGTCTAGCAATTAAATAACAACTGAAAAATAAATTTTGACGCTACAAACTATCAAGTTTCGTCTCCGTTTGATTATATTACATGACTTAAATATGTTTTGTTTATTAAATGTTATTTTTACTATTGGTTTTACTGTTTTTTTTAAACTTTTCAAGATAAAAATCTTGCTCGTTGGCCCCGAATGACCCTTGAATAAAAATTCCTTGAAATTAGCTAAATTAAAAAAATTATATAAATTAAAATTTTTCTTAACATTCCTTGGAATATTTATCTATTATTATATCATTAAAAAAACAACTTTATTTTGTGAGATTTACATTTTTATGAACAACAGTAAAGCAATAAATACTTCATTATGAAAAAATGTTTTTTCCCTTCCCACTTCGCCACTTCAATCGTTAATTTTAAAGTGGATCTAATAAAACCACAACTTTTAAACTTGAATAATGCAATTTTATTAGCAAAAATTAAGAAACATGCACAATAAAACGAAAAACGGAACGAAAACTATTATTAATTTCTCTATATCTGCAATGCAAACGGCACGTTATTTTGGGAAAACTATGGCGTCTGGAGCGTTAACCAATCAAAATCCGTTCCGAGTTGTCGCCACTCTCCTTACAGGCACCCTAGTTGGGTATAGAGTGCCTATAATGAGTGCTTATTATAGGCACTCTAGTTGGGTAGCCAAATTGGGCAACCATTGGGAACATAATGACTTAGGGCTTTTTCTCCTGGCTCAGGCCCTGACTCCTAGCTTGAAGGGAACTACGACTATGGAAACTTATATTATGACAACGTTCTATTGAGGGCCCATTCTTGTTTCAATAGGATCAAAAACCGTAAACCAAAAACCGCAGGCTGTGCGGAGTTCGTTTGCTAACATGAATGTTAAGGAATTAGACGGGCCTGCTCAGAGTCCGGATCTCAATCCTATGAACACTTGTGGGGTAAATTGGAACCTCATCTGCCGCTGTCACATCGATGATAGAATTGGCCGGTTCTCCAAAAGGAATAAAGGCGTATTTCAAGAATTGGTGTCAGCTGTTGTCGTAGCAAATGACAGATAATTAATTTCTTGTTTTTTTTTGTTTTTTTTTTTGCAGAAGGAGCAACGTATAAAGGTGTCTGGATCCTTTTGTTCATCTCTTCTCTTATAAAAATGGATATGGGATTGATAAACTCCAACATCGTTCGACCGATCACCATGAAAGTTGGCACATGTGTTTTTTCATGGAGAAGGTTTTTATGCTATCCATTTTATTTTAACTCCCCACTAGATGGCGCTGCAGCACATATATTAATATTTTATAAATAACCCGAGCAACGCCGGGTTTATCAGCTAAGCTTAGTATAGTATATGAAAGGATCGAATAAAAATGCGGATATTAGAATTTGAATCATTTTTTCGCCTATTGAAAATGACTTCTATAAATTTAACTTTGCCATTTCTTCTTTGAGCATAACCTTAGCGTCAATCCTCTTGATTTCTTGTCCTTTCGAGGAGAATTTACAATTAAACCTGAAAAATAAAAATCAAGAGAATGTAGACAACAACAATTATAATGGAAATACAAAGGCGTTCGTTAGTATTCATTCTAATGAATAGTGTCAAAAGAAGAAAAATAAAATTTTCAGCGACAGATTATCCATAAAGTCTGTTTCACATTCAGCGAATTCGTGGCGTGAAGCG
>JAHWFO010047825.1:2030771-2046983 GCA_023313115.1 Rhysida immarginata | reverse complement strand
TCCTTCATCATTGGACGATCTTGGCGAAAAATTGATGTTATTGTGGCCAAAAATAAGTTTTGAGACCTTCCAGGGGTTGGTACAATCAATGCCAAGACGAATGCTGTCATTCGTGCGAAAGGTAGCGCTACAAAATAGTGCGTGCGACTTGATTTTTTTGGCCAGGCAGTGTATTTCATTTTATTATTTATCTATTCATTATTTCATTATTCATTTTTATATCTTGGTATCGCATTCTCGTAGCATGTGGTTTCTTAGATTTTTTCCGCGGGCATTATACTGAAATCTAACCTGCTATCTAAAGACAATGATCTAACCCATCTATTTCGTTATAACATGGCTTGCTTGACATCGTGTACATATATAAGTTATATTTGTTTAATTGGGAGAAATGATAGAAAACGAGGCATACCTACACGGAGAACACGTTATCGGAGAACTTCAATATGGCTGATTGACTACCGGAAGCGGGATAGAAACAGTTGCAAAGGATTCTGGAACTGGAGAGATGCATATTCGTAGCTGATTGGCTGCGCATTCGGGGCTGATCACAGAGTAAAGAAACGAGAGCTGTTATTTTCTTTACTCTGTGGGGCTGATTAGCTGTGCATTGACTTCTGAAAATTTCAACTCTGTTGGAACTATTGTGGCTAAAATTTCATTTTAATGATGAAAAATAGGAAAGAAAATTCCGCAGTCTGGAACTTTAGAAGAAAATTTCATTTTAGCCGCTATAGTTGAAACTCTAAAACCCACGTTGTTCTCAAGGTGGCGTTGCTCTAAGCCGCTTTCCGCCGCGATTTCGCTGAATGTGAAACGGTGCCTCCAGCAACACAAATCTAGAACACAAATCCTAATACAGTGCTCTACACAAATCGCCTCGAATGCGCCAGATGCGGCGAATCTGCCACGAAATCGCTGAATGTGAAACGGGCTTTCACACCGCGTATAGAAATCGAGTATAGGTCCAATTGGTTAATATGTATTAGCTTCAATAACTTTTTTCGGGAAGTCAAAGATTCAACATTAATGTCCTTTTACACAGGATAATGTAGAACGTTCTTCGCGTATCGCCGCCTACTTAGCTGAATGTAGCGAGTGATTCATTGGTAGAAGCCCATGGTCAAAATTTCCTTTACAAACTCCTTCTTACCCTACAATAGGAGTTTATTCGGATAAAGACCTGATTTGAAAGTGGTTTATCTGGTTTATTCCAAGGGGCATTTTGCCTGATGCTGTCATAAATGATCCCGGGTTCATTGCCAGTCACAAAACGCTTTAAAAATGTCTTCGTTGCATTTTGCAAAGGAAATCTATGATAGAGATGCGATCCATTAAATTTCTTTCGATGAAATTGTGCAGAACTCATAAATCACAAACCGAGCTTCAGTAAATGTTCAGTAATTTTGACTTTCTCTGCCAAGTCCCCTGTTATTTCTTAGCTGTGCTTGATCACTCACTTTACTTATTATCATCGTCAGAAGGAGAACGATTTAAGCTGAAAATGAGGCACAAGGAACGACCCTGATTGTGATATAAAATTTTATTTAGTATATTAAGCTTCACCTTGAAGATAATAGAAAAAGTCCTTAAATTGCGAATACGTGAATCTTTCTCTCTTTTTGGTTTGGGGATAAATCGTTATAAAAGAGAGTAATAGATGGAGCCACAGTGTCAAAACATTGTTAGCTTTAATCATTTTTGATTAAAATGAATCTTAAATGGCTAAACATATTCAATTTATTAAGAAGACTTAATTACATAGATGTGTCTATATTGAAGAGAAATTTTCGAACTATCGAAGTTATCGATATAATGTATAGGATGATTCTTATAAACCCGAATCTTGAACTTTGGTAATATCTCATAAATCTTGACACGAAAATTAATATAAATTTCAGGAAAGATGTAGGGGAGACCAAGGCAGGTTTGGTACAGGGGTAGGTTTACACATTCGCTATAGTTCACTTACCGTTGGTCGGAGAACACCGCCTTTGAGTCAGGAAAAACGTTACCCTCACAACAGTTTGGAGTCAGCCGCGTGTAAGAACAGTGAAATAGACAACTTTTTCTAATTTTTCTTCTGATAAGTAAACTTTCCCACTAATATATTGGCAGTTATAGAATTTGTACCATTAGAGCATCGTAGCTCATTATTAGTTATCTCGTTAGATCGTTCTTTTGTGGTTATTTTAAGCTATTGAGTTGATTGGTAATCTAAGAACAAAGCTTAGAGGCTTAGTTGTAACCCAAACACGGCACGGCGATGGGGCAGATTTACACACTGTTTGAGGCCATATAAAAAGTCAAAACCTGGAGAACAATGCGTACCATGCACACAGTATAAGAGGTGGGCACATGATCACTGTATTACAACAGGTAATTCAGTATATTTTTTATCCTGTAAATATTTATTTGGTAATATTTGTATTTGTATCCTGTGTTAGAAATGTGTGTATCCCGACTCACTTGTACTCACTGAATTAAACGAAGTAATAAATATTGCAAATTATTTGAATTTTATTTCTAATAAACCTTATATTTCATTAATTTAAATGTGTGGAAGCATACAATGAGCATCGTGTAAACCCGCTCCGGCTACGGGGCAAGTTTACACAGGTGAGATTACATCAAAAAATTATTCTTAATTTGAAAATAATATAAATTTGAGATAAGTTAAAGGCACCATACAGTAGCTTAAAGTTTAACTAATGAATGGATATGAAAATTTAGTGAAAAAGTTTTATTACTAAAAATACAAAAATAATAATAAAAAAAGCGTGTAAACCTGCCCCGATCTCCCCTGCTGTAGAGTAGACGCTGAAAATGGTCGCCTTCCGCTGCAAGACATATCCACAGGCACCTACAGTTAGTTTCTGTCAACTATCTCGTTTGTTTTTTGCCTTTGTTCTGTTTTCTTCCATAATTCTATAGAAACTGACGTTCAAACAGTATGCCATTGCACTACGAAATTTCTTTTCAGTGGTTCAAAATTCAATTATTTTTAAAAGGAGCGAGCCTCCTTATTACTAAAAAGAATAGGAAAAAATTGGATATTTACTTTCTGGTCGATCCTGTTTCATTTTTTTAATGAGCTCGGTTTTAATGAAGAAAGTTTCAAAACAACAATTTCTTTTCTTTCTTAATACGATACAGAGTGGGCGCATCTTATGTTTACCAGGTTGATTTTATTTTTCTTTTAACTTATTACTTAGCTCGGCAAATTAAACAGAAACAATAATATATAAAAAAATAGAACACTAAAGGGGAAAAAAAAGAGAGAGAGAGAGAGAGAGAGAGAGAGAGAGAGAGAGAGAAAGAAAGAAACAAATAAAAGTTCTTTCAGGGAAAAGGAAAAAAAGGAGGAAAAAATTCGGTGTTTCTATTGAATTTCACGCTGCTCGTAAATTCCACGTTAAAATTTTTACATGAAGCAAATGGATTTTTGTTGTCAGGCGAGGGTGTTTATTCCATTTTTCTCCCTCAAAATCGCTGTTGCATGTTCGCCAAAAATTGCTATTGACCGCTAACGATTCAAGTGAAAACGCCGAATGAGCGTCTACTAAATTTCCGTAAACAAGGTGAGCAATTCACGAACAAAACCTTATGTAGGGCAAACTATTGTGGTGTTATTTATTATTCATACATTAACTAGTTGTCGCAGCAATATAAGAAAAATTAATGAAACAAAACTGTTATTTGTTTAACCGGTTAAAGTGTTTCTGCCGTGAGGTCAGAAATGAAGCGAAAATGAGAAAGCTTTCGTGCTGGCCTTCGACGCTGATTAAACCAACAATATCCAATTAATTTCCAGAACAAATGGATGGACGGAAAGAAATACATAAATACTCTTTTTATATTTAGTAAACAAAATTTTGCAGACATTCAAAAAGAGTAATGAAATTTATTTAGATTCTATCCGTTTTTGTACAAATTAAAAAGTGCGCTTAAGAGGATTTTTTTATTTCACGTCATAGCTCGCACATAATAAATGAAATAGGAAAGAAAATTCCACAGCGTAGGATCGAACTTGCGGACGAGGTTACCTGCAAACTAGGCTCCTTTTCTAATGTGTTTAATGGGGTGGCTCAGTAGTTAATGCGTCGGGACGATTACCTAAAGGTCCCTGATTCGGTTCTATGTTGTGGAATTTTCATTATTTTCATTCATAACCTCTTTTTTGTACGTTTATCATTGTTGTTGTTTTGGTTTGGAAAGACCTAAATCGGAACAAGCCATTTCCTGGAGGCGGGCCCAAAACAGGAGTAAGCCCAAGGAAAAATTCAAGTGAAGAGAGGGGGAAAGTTCTATGTGAGTGGAAGTTTTAATGTTTGTGTTTAGGAATTACCTTACATTATGCCACGTGTTGCTTTCTGTAGGGTTTTGGGTACGTGTCCGTTTCTATTCAATTTTAGTATGGAGTGATCCCAGTGGCAGAAAGAATGATAGGAATAATGTGTACTTTGCAATGACAGGACAACCATGTATACTCAGTTACTTAATTTGTATTTTGCTAACTCTTCAAAGGTGTTTTACTAGGTCTGTGTATCTGCCATACGAAAATCGTAGCGACCAATCACGTCGTAATCAGGCATCAAATGAGTTCATGCATACACGTGGCGATCGCTCCAGTCGACCTACCCGCGTTATTCAAAGGAAGGGAAAAATGAAATAAAAAGCGAAGCGAGTGGTGAAAAGGGGAGAGAGCGACTAATAATTCCAGAGGAGAAAAAGGAATTTTTTCCAAGGAGAGCTGCCCAACCAACTACAGTGAAACATCGCCCAAATTCGCTCCATCAAATCTCAGAATGTGTAAGTTTAAACATTTCACCAAACTGAAGATATTATTTCAGATGAACTTTTAACAAACTCAAAATGCGTGTTCGACATAAAAATCCTGAGTGTTCTTCAAAATGATTGTCTTACGACGGTAGAATCAACGCTGCTTCCACCGCATCAGGAAGTTTTGACGTTTCCTATACATACAAGCTACCAGGATTGGAAAGTGCCAGGAAAAGACGCATTCATCAACTTCGCTTGAGTAGGCCTGCAGCGTTAAGGGTGGTTCACATTCAGCGAATTCACGGCGGAAAGCGGGGTAGAGGCGACAACGGCGCGGGTTTTGGAATTCCAACCGTGTTGGAATTTTCAGAAGTCGCCCCGAATACGCAGCCAATCAGCTACGAGTGAGCATCTCTTAAGTCCCAGAATCCTTAGCAACTGTTTCTAACCCACTTCCGCCAGTCAAGTCGGCCATGTTGAAATTCGCCGATAGCGTGTTTTCTGTGCGGGTGTGCCTCGTTTTCTGTCGTTTTTCCTGATAAAAAAATATAATATGTATACAAGTACGCGATACCAATAAAGTCGACCTAGATATTTAAGGACGTTATTATTTAGGTCGTTGACCCTATACCTACTATCCAAAAGTTAACCGTTTTCTAGATATGTGACTTTTAAATTGAAAGAAAAAAATATCATTTTTTTGCTCTAATTTCAACTTTTTTTTAATTTCCAGACTCTAGGGTCCAACTTTTTGCGGTTTTTACGTAGGGGGTATGCCGGTTTATAAAAACAAATAATAAAACTTGAAACAACTTGCATGTAGATGTTTTCACTAAGTGTTCCCAACTTTAAAGCACGTTAATTAAAAAAAAGTTCGATGGAAGTTTTCCTGCAAATTATTTTAATAACTTCTACGTGTTTTTAACTATCCAAAAAGGTAGGCAAATCTCAGTTAACTGGGCAAATCAAACACAAAATGACAGAGAAAGCGGTTCCAGACCGCAAAGAGTAAATGCTTATTTAAAAGTCACATACTCGTCACATATTTAAAAGTCACACGGGTTAATTTTATTGCACATTTCACTCTGCCATACACTCGTTAAGATATCCTGAAAATCTGACCAAATTCGGATAGGCCATTTTTGAGAAAACTGCTCAGAGTATGGGAACTTTAATTATAAACACGCTGTATATGCGGCAATTTGGGACGCTGAATTCATATTTCGTTTTATATTCATAAACAATGAATGTGGATATTCGTGTAATGTTTCTGATAGATTTTGATTTGAGAAGGACTTAAAGTAGTCCACGTAACAGTTGCGTGATATCTTTGCTCCATCAAGTCCAATGCGAATGTGTACTCTTTGTAGAATAAATTTAAAACATTCAAACCATGGTGTTATAAGTTATAGGAGAGCAGGCGGTGTTGCGATCTTCAGAAATATTAACTCTTTAACCGAATGCGATCCTATATTGATAGACTGGTCAAACTATTGACGACTGATTGACGATGGTATCGGTGATAATTTTATGGTTAAAGTGTTATACAATGGTGAAGTGAGATTTATACTAAACAGTGTTTTTATTCATTCTAATGTGTCGATATGGAAATATGTTGTTCAGTGCGATGATGAAATATTCACCAACAACTAGACTAATCAGTGACAACATGGAAGTGGATACTGGTGTGCTAATTATGATAGTTGGTGACGTCTAGATGCTACATTAAGTTTACACGCTCTTAGCTTTACGAAGAAACATTTCAATTTAGATTACATATCCATCGAATCACTTACTACATTGGGTGACAGTACATTGGGTCGACTTGATGTTTGCCCCAAATATTGATTCTAGTCTGTTGCCCTTTGTATCATACTTCTCTTATCATAGACGAGTGATTTGTCAGTTGAGAATGCTTTATAATTTAGGTTTGGTTAAAAATAATGAGTCTGGTTAAAAATTTATGATATATTGCAAGTATATTCGTTGTTTGAACATTTTATGTCAGAAATTAAATTTCTTAAATTGTGTTCTACAAAATTATTTCTTATTCGCCATGTGGCCATAAGACGTATTCTACGACTTAACTAGCGGTACCGTGTTCCAACACAGTCCCGTACAATTTTGTTGTTTTCGAAAAAACAAAGAGACCCTGCTACTGACGGAACAACTTGGAATGCAGTCGTTTTACTCAAGAGTCTAACGCATCCATGCGTGACAGATAAACACAACACCGCCATTAAACCCTAGATAAGGGGACATATGCCCTCAGCCTGAGTGGTCTCTCCATTTGGCCATCAAGGCAAGAAATTACGACTGTAGAATTTCGAAAATTTTTTAATTTCTTTTTGGGTATGGAGGCCCCACATGGTCAAGGTGCCCCACATTTATTTTTAGTTAGTGCTAGAATTTAGAAACACGTCTGGAAATTAAAGATCCTCTGTGTATGAAAAGTATTCGTGATCTAGACTGCTCTGGATAAAGGATTTTTCCGAATGTACGATATACTCAACTAGTTAGGAAGCGAATACTGTTCCCTAGGTAGAAAACACTAGTAAAGTATGGTAAGAAACAATTCATTAAAAAAAAAGAACAACAACATGCCGACATCTTTGAGAGCTACTTTTTCAAAGTAAACAGCAGAAGAGACTTACAGAATACGAATTAGTTCGTTGTTTGGGTGTTCAAAATTCTTCTGCTCTGAAAAAAAAATCCACTTCCATTCTCTGCGGAATCGAACTCTTCGGCGAAAGTAAGTCAATACGCAGGCACACAATCGTAAACCGGATGGCGACGACAAGATGTCAACAACAGGGTCAGTCACGTGCCTGAAAAGTGCGGGTCCTATTGATCAAAGAAGTGCTATCGTCGCCACGGTGATCGTGACGAAATAATAATATCTCGTTCTTCTAATGCCACTGCTCCTGTGGTCCCATTTTCGTGACTCCTATTTACTCGTAACATCCATTAGCAACCGACAAGTACTAGCAATTTTAATTAATGTTCATGTTGTGAGTTCCATTAAGTTTCCGACCGAGCGCAGTTTCTGTGGTGATGTCACTAAGTGAAGATTTAAAGTTTGGTCTCTAAAATTAGGTGTCCGCTCGTAGAGAGCGCTATGGTTTACCTTGTTTTACATTCTAGTATGCACAGGGTGGAAAAATTCTTCCTTGCAAACTCTTCTGAAATTTTATTAAATGCTCATGTAACTTCAACAACGGACTTACTGAATGGTTCTAGCTCTTTCAATCCAATCTTCGTCTGGTTTTATACGGAATTTAGAGTTTCCTAAGAAGATTTTTCTCACGATTGATGCGCTTTTTATTGAAACATCTATAAAAATTCCTTCTTAGATCGGAACACGGATTCCCTTTGGATAAGGAATGAAAATTTCTCATAGTCGGCATGCTAAACTTGAATCAACTATTTACGCCACAGGCATATATCCATGACGGAAGATGTCATCAGATGCTCGATTCATTTTACCTGGGTAGTCCAATTGTGTACATTATTTAAAAACTGGGCTTTATTGCTTACTCAAAAAATCTGTCTCTCGTGGCTTACTACTGATATATGCCCATAAAATTCAAGAATATTCGTCTTGCTTCTAATTCATAGAAATAACAAAATTACTCCCTAAAGAAGATATGCAGGAGGCTGGCATTCATTATTGAGGCATTCAACATAGACTGAATGCTTGTCGAATATCGTAAACATGTGGAAAAGTGATACTTTAATGCAAGGGTACTGCTATCATAGGAATGCCTACACAGTGCAAGTAGCCATTTTCAAAGTTGATTACAACTACATACATGTCATAAGCTTTAAAACTGACTACTAAAAAGTGAAATCTTATATATAAAATGCTAAATCCTCCTGCTCCATGCCCGTTTCCATAGTGACGAACAACAATACAACCTTTATTGTTTCCAACAAATGAAAAAACACTGATTGTTAAAATCCAAAAGTCGCAGCCGATGAAAGAGACTATTAAAAAAATCTTATCTTTTTCGTAGGCTACGGTTGAAAAATAAATTGTCGTCAGAGATTTAACTATATACATCTATTGATATTTAAAAATAACACACTAATAATCAAATTAAATCGTAAATAAGTAATTTAGGTATTCTAAATTACAAAATTCATTACACATGTATACGATTCTTATTTTTTTAAATTTAATAAAAAACAGGATAAGAGGAAAAGGGTTTTTTCAAACCAAGCTTTTATAATGTTTTATTTAGTGGCAACAATAAAGCTTAATTTTGCAACAATAAACAATAGATGCATTTAACTCTCGCCATAACCCGAATTGTTCAATTGTCACAACAAACAATTCGTAGTAATGAATTAGTACCATTAGAACACGAACCAATGAACAGATTTGAAAAATTTTTTTCTTTAACATAAATTGTCATCGATCCTGTGTATGATGTATAATTTCACGCTGAATACAAATATGCAATTTTTAGATACTCCGAGGAATTTTTTTTTTTACTTTTTTTTTAGACTTAGAAAGCTTTTGAGTGCAGCAGACAAAGAGTTCGTTAGGGTAATGCTTACCTTTCTCAACTGTGTTTATTTACTCTCTATTCACCAGAGACCTTCAATAGAGAGACATGTCATTTACTTAATTTTCATGTAATTTTCATTTCTTAAGTGTTTCATTGGATATGTTCAGATGGCGCTGTAACGACGACGTCATAGTTTCGATTCTAAGTTTCGCTAAGTGTTCAAAGTTTTTCATACAAATGAACACAGATAAGTAAAAGAAGCTTCTTAATCATAAACTGCAGCTACAATGCAGGCTTAATACGGGCACGCAGCGAGTCCTCCTCAATTTCTAAATCAAAGTAAATTACCTTGAACGTTGGGGCATTATCCACCGCTACATGAAATGGTAATAAATATTTTATTTCAAGCATTACTTTTTACAGGGTGATCCCAAACATTTTTTTTTGGTTCACTTTATTGCTGGTCCCCTATTTGCCTTCGGGACAAAACCTTCGTTAAATAAATGAGGTGTAACATGCTCTTTACACTCCTCAACTTTCAGGATAATTCGTCAAGTATTTTTCTAGATATTCGACAAAACGTCTAAAATCGATAGTGTCATAGGTGTATATCGATTATCATTTTAAAAAACGCGCTAAAATTTTAAAAAATCAAATTAAATCCCAAATAAGCAATTTTACCTATTATAAATTATGAAATTCATTACCTTATGTTTATGATTCTTATTTTTTAATTTTAATAAAGTTAGTAAAAATCCAAATAAAAATATTTTGAAATTGTTAACGGAATTTTCAAAAATAAACCAATTCATGTTTTTTCATTTTATGATATTCATTATATATGCATAATTATACTTATTTAGTTTATTGTAGTCGTTAAAGTTTATATATTTTTGACATTGTTAGGTGCAAAATATGATTTTGGAAGAAGCCTGTGGAAGAAGCGGCCTGCTTACTGAAAGTTTTGAAAAAAATCAGTAAAAATTGCATACTATGTGCAGCACATTTCACAAATGAACAATTTTATAACGCCAGCAAGAGAAGCCGTCTATTAATATCAGCAGTTCCCACCATTTTTACAACAACATGGAAAACATCAACTCATGGTGCACCATCCACTTCACAGCACCAAGAACTTTCACCATCCACTTAACAATACCAAGAACAGATCATCAATGCCCCTTCCTCTCTTTGTACATCAGAAGTGCACTATGAATCATCCCGAGATGATCCCAGGGGTCAGGAAGAACAGACTGTAAGTGTCAAAAGAAAATTAACATTTCTCAACACACCACCATCAAAAAAGCAGAAAAAAACAAGTAGAGCAAGAGAACTTGCAGTCTGTTTTGAAAAACGCGACTACGAATGAAGCTAAATGAATACAGAACGAGCCAGAAAACAATTAACTGAAATGCAGGCAAAGTTTAAAGAATTTGAAAAGATCAAAAATAAATCACCTCTCATCCGTAAAAGTTGTGAAGATTTACGTGAGCCTGCTAGATCATTTTTTGTTTCAGTTTGAATTAATTCATTCCAGAAAAAAATGGAAACTCTTGCGTTATTTTTCATCTTTAGATTCTGATATGGGAATTATAAGATACATATTAGGAATTAGGTGGATATTTTTGCATGATCAATGGACATAAACTAATATTTATAAAATTTATTTAGCAATTTAATTTTTAACAGGAATACATGAGTTTGTACTTGTGTGAAAGTTATTTTCAACACAAAATAAAATTGCTTGAAATTTAAAATGTTTTTTGCGGTTTCTGTTTAAATATAAGATTTCCAGAAAATAATTTTAAAATTAAAAAACATAAGTAAAAAAAATGTTAAACTGAAAAAAACTTTGTAAAATTTCCAAGTTAAATTAACAAGTTAAATTTCCAATTTCAGTTCTGCGACCTGGGTTCGAACCAGGAACCTCGGCTATCATGGCCGATGCCTCTACCAGTTGGGCTATCTTCAGTCTATATTTATTTATTTACTTTCACAGAACAGTTTTTACTGTGACGTCAATAAAGCCTTGCCTCGTTGTTACTACTTGCGTCATTCATGCATGGCCTGAGTGTTTCATTGCAAATGTTCAGAGGGCGCCTGTTAACAGCAGATTACATTGCAAATGTCTCTCTATTGAAGGTCTCTGCTATTCACATTCTAGGATAGTTGAAATGATTTTTTTTTTACAAACAAGCGGCTAAATGTCTGAGCTAAAATGTTGCGAAGTTGAGCTCACGTCGACTGCAATTTAAAATGCATAGAGACAAGGCACAGAGATATTTTCAAAGAGGGCGTTTAATTTGATTTCTTAATACTTAAACGGTTTTCTTTTCTTTCAAAGTTGTCAAATGGGATGTCAGTTTGAAGGTTAATCAGAATGTATCGCACTCCTTCGCCCAGGTATCTGATCTGAATTGGACATTGATGAGCAAGCGTATCTCTCAAACGAACTTTAGAAAGGTTGCAACAGATAGGTCTCAACATTAGTAAAGCTATCAACATTATCCCATCGCTACGATTAAGATAACATTTCTTTTTTCGTAAATCAAATTCCAGAGAAGTGCGACCTAAAAGATAAATACATTTATCGCTTTTTTTCTTTTTTGTACAAATTGTTTGCTAGATAGCGAAAGAATTTGCTGTTTCACGTCGTTTTGATTAAATTGAGTATACAATTAAGCTTTTTGAAATCGAACCTTATAAAATTTTTAATGAAAATTTGCAGTTGTTTATTTGTAAGTTACGTGGTTTGTGTAATTGATGATAATTCATTGAAAATTAGAGTGCTTTCAATAATTCTCTTGGTTTAGTACAATTTCAAATTGGAATTTTCAATACGGTGTAGCTAATGCCCAATTATAAAATTAAAACAACGATTTTCTACAAGGAAACTTCGAATGAAATCTTTAAATTTTACTAGATATAAGCAACATGTCTCCCTATTTTTTATTTTGATTATAAGTATCCACAATTTTCTGGTTTATACATGTTTTACTTGTATGTCTCCATTTATCTTCCGAGCAAATGTATAACTGTCATCCTCCTCCGAGTGAGAATTTCAGTTGGAAATATCGAGGATTCAACATTTTATCTTTCCAATCTTATCTCTCTTCAGTTTACCTCTAAAAATGAAGTTTCTGCACTAAATTTAAAACGAGATTGCAATCGATGGAGATTTATTATCAATTCATCTTATTCCGCATTCGACTTGGGGAAACTAACGCGCTGCTTCCCCGTTGATAGCAGAAGCTAGCACATTTAAATTGTAATCTGGGTGGGGTTCGTTAGGGCGAAAGTGAAACAATAAACTTAGAAGCCGACAATTGATTCTATGACTTTCATTGTTGATCCGCCAATAAAAAAAAATAAGAAAGATTGGCCCTATCTGGAACCTCCAACTGTCTCGAAGCCTTAAGCGGGAATTTCATTTACTTTTTCAGTTTCATTATTCTTCTTTATTTTCTTGTGCTATGCTGAATATTTTAGCCGATTTCTAAGAGTTTTTACCCATTCCTTTTAAACAACGTCGTTAACTGTACACTAAGTCTAGTGATTTATTTTTTCATTATGTTTTAAACCTTATGTTTTATTCCAACAGATGCGAACGTTAAGAAAGCATTCGCATATGGGGGACCAATCTATAAGTTAGTCTCTAAGAAGTGAACCAACGTGTCTACTGCAACGAAGCCAGAACAATTTTATATTCCTGACGAGCCTGTTACAAAGAAACCGACAATAAAGCGTCCTAATGAATGTCTCCTAGAAAAACTAAAAAAAAATGAGAGAGAGAGAGAGAGAGAGAGAGAGAGAGAGAGAGAAAGAAAGAAAAAAGAAGGCCACATCCCAAAAGCAGACTAATATTTGTAGGAGAGCTAAGGCTGCTTCAACAAGAGGTAATTCGCATATCATGTCATACACAAAGAATACTTCCAAGTCATTAGTGGAGTATTTCTGAACTCCAAGTGGAAATGACTGAAGATGATGTTGCTGAATTGCAGACGACGCTACCTACCCGAAGAAGTAAGAGATTCTTCAAGATATCAATTGCTTCTATAGTGGCGATAATAAAGAAGACAATGCCATGTTCTGTTATGTTCTTGTTTTCGTTCTGTCGTGCGAACTCTATTCATCTACTAGCATCAGTATATCTGTGAACGCTGTGCTGATGTAGTGAGTGGTTATAATGTCCTACCTTAGCGATTAGTTGGGCTGTTGGGTTTATGAGTAGTTTGACTTTTAGGTCATTGCGTATACTGAAAAGACACAAACATCCATGTTCTCTTGGCTATCGGGCCCGGCTGAACATAGACTCTTGATGCTAAACTAGCCGATGCATCCGTGATGCAAACCTCCAATTTATTAAGTGTATCGAGAGCTACGGTATCGAAAGTGATGACAATGCACACACACATACTCTTAAAGGTAAAATATCTGCTCCAGGTCCATCCCATGGCGCAGACGTTGCTTCCAGCAGGTAATGACATTGACTCATTAGGAAACCTCACGGATGACGAATGTAGGAGAGACAGACGAGACGCAAGAACCCTGGAATACAATAAATAATGGAAATTAAAAATAGAATAAAATAAAATAAATCAAAAATATAAACCTGACGTTTCGGATAGTCTATCCTTTGTCAAAGCAGAGAGGATAATTCTCTAAGGAAAGGAGAATATATAATATGATAGTGATGATATTATCCTGAAACCTCACGGAGTGATAATAAAATTCCGAACCAAAACTAAAATAGGTAATACCTGTATCCAATAAGATTATCTAAAAATTACGTGCCAAGGTTAATATTCAAAGATTTTATAGGCATATTAAATGCCCTTATTACAGGGCTTAGAGAAAATTTCCGAAACAGTCGAATAACTTTAGAACAAAAAGGAGCTAGAGCCATAAAAGTGACCGTGACCGATTGAATAAAAGTATTCCCAACGCCCCTAGTGTAAGCGCTGAGAAGTTACAAAAATTAACTTTTGAACCGTGGTAGATAAAGAAAACGTTCCAATTACAAATTTGTAGGGCGTCACCGATTTAGTAGAAATCCACCAATTTCAAAAAGAAAACGAAAGCATAAAACCCGCAAAATGAGGGAGAAATGTCCATGTATGGAACACCTTCTGGAGATCGTGGTTGGAATATTCACGTCTAGAACAACAAATGCACGAAATGGCTCCTATTTAATACTTGCCACAACAGAAGATTGGTACAGGAAAAGTGGCCAAGAAAATTACCAGAAATTGGTTCACAGGTTCATACTTTCCATAAGTAGGAAATATATTTTCTTATTCAATCCATAATGACGAAAAACTCAACACGACTGTTATGCCAGATGGAAAATCATTCGATTTCTCACAATCCCCCCTGGAACGACCTTTCGATGTTTATCCATTCCTTCCGTGAAAAATTTTTTAAAAAATTTACTTCAAATTCCACGGAATTTTAAAAAATGCAACTTGACGTCGATTACTTCACTGGAAAAAAATATTTAAGTTTGTTTTTGTTTATTTGTTATTAAAGGAAAATATAATGGCGCCGACCGGGGACCGATATGGTACAAGACCGACGAGTTAGGTCCCCGGGGGCAACAGGAATAAATACAATATAGAAACATACAGTTAAAGAAGAACACTGTTTTTAAAGAATTAACTAATCAAATCAAATTAAGATAATAATAATAATAATAATAATGAAAGGGTACTTAAATTGATCGTTCAAATTACAAAAAAACCATACTAGGTCAACTGACAAGAATGAATAATTATATAAATACTTAATTTACAATATGAAGTTTGGTAAAAGTAATTACATATAGATGATCTTAACAAGGATCAAAATAACCAACATTAAGCCCTAAAATATTACGATCTCAGCAAAGGAATATTGCGACTAATAAAAAACTCGGTAAAAACTAAAGCCAAGAGTAAATAGACAATTGTGATAAAAAAATTAAAGGGTATTATTGGAGAATACTAAAATTTTTTACCGCTTTTCTAGAGGCATTGTAGAGGGGTAGGGAGCGGATACCTAAGGGTAATTGAGACCAATATTTGATACCGATAAAAGAAATACCTTGGTAATTATTTCTAATTAAGGGTAGTCGAATATCACCAGCTATGCGGGTTGCATAGGTGTGGATGTGCTGATGTAATCTTATATTAAGAGGAGAAGATAGGGTCAATTGAGAATTATGAAAGAACATAATTGAATGAAATAAATCTGGTGAACGGTTAGAATACGCAATGACGCTAAGTGCTGAGAGACTGGAAGAGGCAAGTTTATTTTCAAAAGTATACGAAGGAACCATTTCTGGAGTTTTAAGAGTCTAGTTAGATTATATACGAAGTGGAGGATCCCCAGAAAATAATACCGTAGCAAAGTGAGGAGTGTATCAAAGAGTAGAAAGAGTTAGTAGAATATGGTTTGGAAGATAGTGGGGTCTGGAGATCATCCCCTGGTTTATATTTAATTTAATAAGTAGATTGTCAATATGAAGGTCCCAAGTTAAGTAATGGGTTAGGGTTAGGCCAAGGTAATTGAAATGAATTAGTAGCTAAAATTAGTTGATTATCATAGTAGACTAATGGGTTATTAGGAACATTGCGTTTGTTGCGTTGAAAGAAAAACATGAGTTTAGTCTTATCTATGTTAACAACAAGAGAATTCACTTCGTTCAAATTTTTTAATTCAGATAAAACCAAGGTGAGTGAAGAAATTAATGTGAAATATTAGGGCTGGAAAATAAAAGGGTAACGTCATCAGCATAAAGAATAGTATTAGTAAGAGAAAGAGCCATTGGTAAGTCGTTAATGAATAAGTTAAAATGCAAGGGGGAGAAAATGGAACCTTGTGGAACACCGTGGCTTCTGTTTAATATAAAAGAAGATTTACCGGAAATAGCTAAAAA
>JAHWFO010047825.1:1982315-2020771 GCA_023313115.1 Rhysida immarginata | reverse complement strand
GAGTAATTTTTTTTTTTGGGCCACCCTGTATATTTTGAGAAGCGTTTTAAGTTGGAATAATCAACTTTAAAATTCAATGAATCTGCACCTCCTTCTTGAGTGATACTGGAGAAATTAGTCCATTACGAATACAGAAAGTTGATTACGATCTATGGTAACGATATGGAGGGAAAAGTTTACGAAGAAAACCACTTTCTCCACCAACATCGAGTTCTATTTGATGACCCTGGTTGTGGACTATTTGCCCAGCACCGTATCTTCCACTGTAGCAGAGATATCTGCAGAACGGCGAGACTGATATTGTTCCATTTCTGTTTGCAGCCTTTCCAGAGACCCTCAATGGTTGTTGGACGCCGTCGAGGAAGGGCCCGTTTCGATGGACCCAAAGCCACAGAAATCCATCGGGGATTCATCTGGTGACTTGACAGGGATATCATGAAAGAGTATAACGTGAATTCCAGTTTCATCTTCCAAGTCCAACATAACTTGAACAATCGAGCTAGACGTATGGCTTGAGGCTTTGTCTCGATGCAGCCAAACTTTGTTTTGTCTCTTCATACAAGGCAGGGATTGGACTGAGAACTTGCTGTTGATAGTAAATGGAGTTAACCTCAGCCTTCCTGCCCACTCTTCTGATGGGGAGCTTGCCGTTGTACGAGTATTCCGTAATCACTAAATATCCTTTTGAAAAACGTTTCCTTATATTCCTTGGACCACTTTTCATATGACTTCTCTTCACGTGGACGGTAGAAAATGTTGCAGTCGTTGAGGTAGACGTAGGCTTCATCCAAAGTGACAACGTACTTCCATCGTTCTGCTGCGAGGTACCCCTCATAGAGTATCCGACATGTCGTGGCAACGGCTTATGAACATGACTCTTGTGACACTTTTCCAGTTGCAAATCTTTGTTTATTATTAAGTAGCGGAAGAATGGAGCTACTTATTGTTTTCACAATGTCCGTCTGTCTGTCCGTCCGTCCGTCCCCTTCATAATTTCCGAATTTTTTGAGGCAGAAGGTTGAAATTCGGAATGTAGCTTACTATGGGCATGTGCACCTTCACTATTTAGTTTGGTTTTGATTGGCCCACTGGGGTCGGAGTTTCGGGGGCGGAAATTAGAGGGGACCAAATGGTCTACACGTATTTATGCATATAAAGGAGTGAAATACGGTATGCGGGTTCCTCTAAGCAAGATCAACTTCACTGTAAAGTTTGGGCCAAATTGTCCAATTGAGTCGGAATTGTGGGGGTGGCAATCACTTGGTCTTTAGAACTTTATGGCAGCATATAGTGTGTGATATATCATTCGATCGAAAATGATGAAAGGAAAGAAGATAGGGTTCTTTTATATTTTCTAAATACAAGGTTCGAGAAAATCAATTTTTGATTTAAAAAAAATGGAGGGTTAAAAAGCGCAGATGAAGGAATAAAAAAAATAGATGAACTCGGGGCTTCCGCTACTTTCCTATACCTTCCTCGGGAGGCTTAATTTCTTGTTTTATTTACGTTAGCCTGTGAAGTTCCTGCAATGTTTGCGATCCCTCTTTGGGTTGTCGGATTTTCACACTGGACAAGCTGCTTGACCTTTCGGCTCGTGATAAAAGCTA
Source organism: Rhysida immarginata (assembly GCA_023313115.1). Classification (NCBI taxonomy): domain Eukaryota; kingdom Metazoa; phylum Arthropoda; class Chilopoda; order Scolopendromorpha; family Scolopendridae; genus Rhysida; species Rhysida immarginata. The sequence continues at coordinate 2,019,164 of JAHWFO010047825.1, read as the reverse complement.
AAATGGTACAATAAGGCGGGAGTTGGAAACCTATTTGAAGCGCTCAAACGAATTTCTAGACATGCTAAGGCCGGGATCACACATGCGTAAAATAAACGATCCGTAATGTGTGAAAAAAAAAGTTAAGGACAACCAAGTACTCAGCTAAAACGAATACGTGTGGGTAACAACCATCTCCACTTCAGTATCCGTAATCTAGTGATGGTTTTTCTTACTCATTCATTTGAAGGTGATAAGCGACCAACTAGTTAAAAAAAATGGATGAAGTGATCGCTTCCGTATAGCCAGTACACTCAACAATTCATGTTCTTGTGTGAAATTGTTAAAAAACACGGAAGAAACGATCCGCTTGTTTGAAAAATGAAAGTCCAATGGGAACCCATCAGTGTTAGTCGTTAAGCTCGTCAGTTGTTTCTCGTGACTTTTTATTTAAATTACCAAAATACAAATGGATAAGAAGCTCGTCTCTTCTATAATGAATTTATTTCACACAAAAAAAACAAAAAAAAAACAAAACGAAATATCATGAAAGTTTAACTCTCCAAGTTTCTACTGACATTCACAAATGTTTTGATATGGGGGCCCTTTCTGTTACGGTAGACATCTAGACGATTGTCCAGTTCTTGCCACAACCGTACCAGCTTAGCCTCATCAATTAAGTCGATCGCGTCGCCTATCCGCTGCTGTAAGTCCTGTGGAAGTGAGGGTACGAACGCCTTGTCCTTCACATATCCTCAAAGGAAAAAGAAATCGCACGAAGTTAGATCGGGCACAACATCAAGGGCACATCATTTCGTTGTTGACAGATTGGCGTCCTGAGGCGGGTTCTTTATCTTAGCGGCTTCGTCAGCCGGCTGACATTGGCACCAGGTGATGACGTCATATCATTGTTTCAGCCTAGCGTTCTTCTTGATTTTCCATCCGATGACGTCATTTTTGGGTGTCTCTACCAGCCGGCTAGCAAATCCAGCTAAGATAAAGAGCCCGTTCTTTCCCCCTTACATAAGCAGCCGTCTCCTCAAAGTATTTCACTCATCTTATGATGTTGTGACGGTTAGGTGTTTCTTTCACAAATTGGGTCCGGAAATGTCTCTGAACAACGGTTACCGATAAAGTTTTTATGTATACAAAAAGCGTTTTCTTTCGTTGATGCCGCTATTTTGAATAGCAGTGCATCTAGTGAAATGGCGGATTTGGAGTTAACCTTTCATCTTATTTCGGTTTTTATGAACTAATGTAATTAGATCAGTCATTCTTTTTTTATCATTCATTTTGAATTACCCTGTACTTACCTTGACTGTTGCAAAGTGTGTATTGCACTGAAGAATGACGTTTTAATTGCGAATATATGAGCAACAAGAACTAACGTAAAAGAGCCCATAATAGTGATTTAGGATGCAAGTTATTTGTGCAATATATTTACCAAGATCCTAAAACTGCTCATGAAAATAGTTGAAACACGAAGAGTGCAATAAACCATGAAAAGATGAAATGATTTCCTCCTTTTCTAGTGATTAGTCCGACTTTATAGACTGAGATAGCTAGTCGCGGGCAAGAGTTTTATTAGATTGACTTTTTAAACCTCAACCATTCAATACAAATCTGGGCCCACGAAAAATCTCCTCCGAGATGCTTCTGGTGTTGTCCTTCGGGGGTAGGGGGAGGGGGGAAAGTCCCGGGTTCTTCTCCGCATGAAAATATTTGGGATGTCAATGACCAAGGGGCTCAAACCGAGAGAATAGAGAAAGAGAGAGGAGAGTAGTAATAACGTATAAGTGGCGTGTTCTCGAGGAATCCCCTGATAAAACGCCTGGAATTTGAACAATGCAGGGCTATGTTACCCCCCTCTTCGTGGACCTCCTACTTGGCAAAGACGCTCTTAATAAGCTCTCGCTGACCCCCTCCTCTCCCCTCCCCCTCTCTCTCTTTCTCCTCTCATTACTAGGCTCTTAATTAAAGAGTGGCTCGGGAGATGTCGCGACCTTTTCTCACCAGAGGTCATAATTGTCGCTTGTAGGTCTGCCGTTATGTAGAAAGCGACTTCATTTTCACACAAGCTCACTCACAAGATTGAACGCAATTGTTAATTATTCCGAAATTTTCTCAAAACTCTGGAAAAGTAATTTTTCTCAAAAACACACCGAGATGTTTTCCGGAATTTTATTTCTGCAAATCGTTTCCGCTTAATCTACCGGAAGAGCGCAAGCGGAAATTAATTAAGAACCCCTGGGTTTTTGACTTTTACCCCAATAATGGAGAGCAAAGATTTAATGCTTGGTTATTAATTCGCAAGGCTTAACTGTTTCAATCTCTCGCTTTCTCTCTCTCTTTTTTTTATTTTTCCCTTTTTCCACGTTTCTTTTTATTTTTTTAATTTTTCACCAAGGCTGGACTCTAATTACTAACCCCACTAAGGTGAATTGAAAGGAATTTAATGAACTTCCATGATGCCCCCTTTTAACACACTCGTAGTTATAAAACTAATTAAAAAGACGGCGGGGATTATGATAGGGAGAAAGAACATTTTTTGGGGTCATTTAGGTTCCCCGGTGTGTGTTCACCATTTAAATCTCCATCCAACCGTCTCATCATTAAGATTTGCTGAGCTCTTCTAAAGCGAACCGCTGACTCGTGTTTCCTCACCTGACAATTATTTGCGTTTGTCGAAGAGATCCACTTAAAATAAACATTTTCCTACTGATCGAATTTTTTCCATACTCTTTGTCGTAAGGTAGATTAGAGACATGACTTGATTGTTTCTGTGCTGTGATTGAGTTCCGCCATGTTTAGGACAGCCATTGTATTTAAACGCGCTTTAACTATACCATTGAAAAAAATTCGAATTTAAATTTCGCCACCATGAATGGCGCAAAAGCAGGTGCATCAGATTTCGTCTAAAGTCTCTTTAAGGGAGATATGTCCCTCCAGAATTTCGCCAGCCTCTAGAGAAGTCCTTCATTTTGAAATCAGCAACTAGCAAGACAGTAATATCCTTTCAAAATGTTTCGAATCCTTTGAAAATTGGATGATTAGATGTTGCTACAGACAAAATGTTCGAGGACTAAGCAGATTTTGAGCAAATTGTTAATGTGTGCCTCCATTATCCAATGCACCGCTATATCTGTCGACTTATTGCACGCGCCTATTCATACGCTTGAGTGTGACGTGGGAGGGGGGGGGGGCTGCGGCCAGTTCTCAAATTTTTTTTTACCGTAGTGGTGTTTTGGATGCTGCAAATACTGATAATTAATATACAGGGTCCAGTCACTTTATTATGGCCATCTCCCCAGAACACTCTAGGCATTATACTGCACGTGTGCGAATGTTTTACACTGAATCTTTCTATATAAATCCTGGATGTTTGGTATCCGTGAACCCAGTAAAATGATGGTTTGGTTTGGTTTCTTTGGTATTAACATCCTTTTCAACTGCTATGGTCATTTCAGGACGGCGTTATAGGGGCCGCAAATTTTGCCTCGCAAGGATTCTTTATCGTGCAGCCGGCAAACGACTACACGGGACCAACGGCTTTACTTCCCTTCCGAAGGAAGTGCGTGATCTCAGGATTTTCCCCCTGAAAAAATCCTCGTCGTTTTCGGCCAGGGTCGAACCCGCGTCCTCGGGCATCAGAGGCGATCACGCAACCGCTGAGCCACCGAGGCCAATCAGTAAAAGTGAATGAAATGGGTAAGGCTCACGACTTGAACAGACTTGGAAGAGGTCATGATTATCGGCTATCGGGCTAGGGGTGGAAGCGACGAACTTTCTGAAATGTTCTTATGCCGCAACAGTGAAAGTAGCGAACTTGGACAAATGGAACAAGTGTGACGACTCGCGTTCTAGTTGTCGTGCCCCACATGCCATTGATACCAGGGGTGAATGTCGGCAAAACGGTTGGTCAAAACCAACCCTCGGCACGCTACTGTCGAAATAAACGATGGGGCCAACAGAAAGGTCTCCAAAACGACAGTTCAGCGAACTCCGTTGCGCAGTGAATTCTGAAGTAGACGCTTAGTGCCACATTTCGGAAGACGCCCATTCATCTCGGGACTGCTCCTGAAGTGTGGCAACGGGTAATCTTCTCAGAGTGGACGGATGATGGCGTATTTCAGCGTCAAACCTTAGAGAACAAACACCCAGACACAATTGTTGGCAAAAGGCAGGCTGGTGGATGGGGGTAGGGAACGGTTTCATGGAATGTTTTCTTGGAGCACGACGAAGACTTAAGATTACCAACAAGGCCATCAAACACTTCTAAAGGATCACCTCGATCAACACATCAGAACAAATGTGAATCCATTGGTTCTGAATCCTCCGCTGATGAAATTACACTAATTAACCAATGCATTTTATCGGAAATTACCTAAAACAATATACGGGCGTGAGTGGGATATAATGGAAAGAATGCGATGTAGCCTAGTGAGAATTGGATAACAAAAATCCGTGCCAATTAAAACAAGAATGATTTTACCGGCATGGCGAGACTTTAGCCATGGATACCGAGAACAAACAAACAGTTTTAGAAAAAACTACGAGGGTTGGGGCATAAGTCATGGCAATTATTTATTTTTGTTAGAATTCAAGCGTGGGTGGAAAATGTACAGATGCAAGGACAAGGAACGGAGATCAACAGGCCAACATTTTGCTCTTCATGTTTATTAAGGTAGTTGACATAACATTCGAGGTTTCATGTTCCAGAATCATTACAGCACACATACCCGTTCTAAAGGGCTTCAAAATAGTCCCCTGCAACGTTCATAAGACGTTGCCAACGAGAGGCGCCGAATACCATCTGCTTGCTTCACCATTTCCCTCGCCATGTGTGAATCTAGTCATCTCCTGTTGCACAGTATTTGTAATTGTTCATTCGTGTCCCAAACCGTCTACCACCTAATGGTTCCTTTACCTTCTTTCTCTATGAGGTCAAAATCACACGGAGAAAGGTCCGAGTGCATGATGGGTGCTCCAATTCTTCCCATTACCAGCGCCGAGATAGCCGCCGGCAGTTGACTAAGAACGGATTTAACATTGCTCTCTGTGCAACAACAGGCAACCACAGAGCCATCTGGTTGTGGAAACATACTACGAATGCACGGCTTCCTTGAGACATATGACAATTTGTGATACTATACCTTAGCTCTGAGAAAAAAAAATAGTTGCCTGGCTTATGCCCCAACCCTTTATATAGAATTGAAAATTCCTAAATAATGAAACTAACGTAAAAAGAGAATTTAAACGAATAAAATTGAAGGTTAAGTGGAGAGTGTAGTATTCTTTATACAGAGTGAGGCAAGAGTTTGGTAATAGAGCGTATAATTCGAAAACTATTTGGTGAAATTAAGAATACGTATTATTACTAAGCAGGATAGGGGCTACTTGGTAGTGACATTTTCAAGTTTACACAAGAAAGTGTTCGTGAATTTTGGAAACTTATCTCCTAAACTATGACAGATAGGGACATAGTGTCAATTGCAGAGTTGTAGAGCACCCTTCAATTACTTTGAATCGAATGTTAAAATCATTACTTTATTGAGAAAAAATTAAAGAGAAAATTGCTTTAAGTTCTTTAGGTACTTCACGTCATTTGCAGAGAAGCCCATCGTTGTTGCGAACCAAACCACGAAATTGACAAGGGGGGAGGAGGAGGAGGCATGAATGATAGCCAGGCTGTGGTTGATGATGCAAAACGCGCTGATGAAAAACTCTCGTAATTGGAACCGTCCAAAGAATGGAATAATTGATACAAACGATACCGAAATTAAGTAAAGAGATACAATGGAATCAAGCCAAAAACTGTGGACACAACTATAGAAAGAAAAATAACTCCGAAAACACTATTCCACATAATAAATTTTAATGATGCGACTTACTGATGATGGAAAAACTTCGTTTCCGAAATGTACATCTGAGTCAGTAAAATTTATTATGTGGAATAGTGTTTTCGGAGTTATTTTTCTTTTTAAGTAAAGAGATATTTCTCTAAAGCTGGGCATTAGTCACTGATCGCTATTTTATACGTAAATCTGAGTTAACGCTCATTACTATTACTCCAGGACAACACACAGTAAACTGAAAATTAGCTGGTTTATACCGTATAATATTAGCTTCCAAACTCATGCGCAAGCAATCGAATTTTCTTTCCCAACAACTAGCGACGCCCGCCCTAGGAATTATCAATCAAGCCGGACTAGTTTACATGTGATTGATACTGAATCAACTGAAAAATTGATTCTTATTTTTGTGCTACGTGCATAATACCCGGAATAGACTGTGGGTACTTGGGCATTGGATTTATTTATTTAGCAGATATACTGTATGTAGGAGTGCAATTGCAAAAGATTCTCCTAGAAGTCGTTAGTTTTCGTTCTTACGTCAATTAAAATGCCACCAATCTCGTTTGCCACTTTTCTTCCCCTCTTTTCGTTTTTTTCTTTAAATTTTACCTGCCGAGCAATTTAAGAATCAAAACAGGTCGTTAACGCTCCAACGTAAATCAAAAGCGAACCAACTTGACGTGATTAAAACAACAATTTTCGACGGATATCCGAGTTTCGGTTGCAAATTAAGAACACCGAAATTGGGGTTCCGGCGGGTTTTTTTAGACTCGAAATCGGAATAGAATTTTTCTTTTAATTTGCAGGCATTTCAGTGAGTTTTATTTATTTTAATGGTTTCACTATTGAAATTTTTATCTTCGCTTGTAACCTATTTTGCTCTTTTTAAATACTACTGCTACCGGGTGTTTCAAAAATAACCGGTATATTTGAAAAATCAATAAAATCAATAACGGGCAGCGATAGAAATACACCGTGAACTAATTTCGAAAGTTTGTCTGCCTGAAAATTTACTGTTGTCCCAAGCATATTGCAACACGGTGCTCGTTTAGTTTTTATTGATTTTTCAAATATACCGATCATTTTTGAAACACCCGGTATTTTTTTTTTTTTTTTTTTTTTTTTTTTTTTTTATTCAAAGAACTAAAAACAATTACATTATAACTAATTATCCCGAAGCCTCATATATGGCTTGTATGGGATAATATGATACATTGCAACAAATACATGTAACTATAAAAACTAAAAATTTCACAATACTATACTATAGACAAAATGGCAATATTACTTGATCAGCAACATAATACTTTGCCAAAATAATTAATAATATTCTTTCCATCTATAATATGCTGCTTTTATAAATTTAAAAGATCTCAATGTTTGAATCCATTTTGGTACCGTATTAAAAAATGTTGGGATATAATAGTTTCTTAGCTTTTTACCATAATTATTCATAATTCGTGGAACAATAAAGGTTTGCATATTACGCACATTACGTGTGTTTACAGTTTTATACAGCCAGCTACTCTTAAAAAAATTTTGCACAGTATTAATAATAATTTAATAATAATAATAATAATAATATTTTTTTATTATTGTTTTAATAATAATATTATTAATAATAATAATAATAATAATAATAAACTGTTAAAAAGATATGTAAATATTATGTCAAAAAGGAAATTATAAAATTGTATATTAAGTTAACAAAGACAGTAAGCCTAACAATGTTCGTAACCATCATAGAGGAGAAATAAGATAGAGAGAGCATTCGCTTGCAATGAGCGATTTCAGATGCCAATATTGAGGCGAAATAGCCATCTGCGATTTGGGGACGCATGAGAGTGAAAGGGCACAAATTTTGCAAATTGAAAAAAAAAAAGGATTAAAAAGTGATACCAAAAAAACAGAACAAAGTAAATATTAACTCAAAATGTAAATATCAATTACAAATTGATTTAAAATAGAATATTAAATAAAATCTTGTAAACATTCCAACGAGGAGCTTTAGCTGTGAAGCAGAAATATACACAGTCCAGTGACATTAATGTGACCACCTCTCAGTAGCCAGAATAACCACAGCTGCGAGACGGGCAGGAAGAGAGTCAATAAGGTTCTGGAAGGTATTGACAGGGACGGAAGCCATGCCAACTCCAGTTCTGTGGCGAGCTGCTGTCAGTTGCGCGGTGGAGGATCCATGGCGCGAACAACCCGATCTAGGTGGTCCCACAGATGCTCTATGGGATTTAAATCATCCGGAGAGTTTGGGGGCCAGGGGAGTACCGTAAACGCATCCTCGTGCTCTTCGAACCACGCACGGACACTGCGCGATGTATGATACGTCGCATTGTCCTGCTGGAAGATGCCATCGTGCTGAGGAAACGCAATCTGCATGTAGGGTGGACATGTTCCGAAAGGACAGATGCGTACTTCCATTGATGCCGTCCACAATGATGAGTGCACCCAGGGAATGCCATGAAAACATTCCCCAGACCATAACACTGCCTCCTCCGGCCTGGTTCCTTGTGGCACGTGTTTGTTTTCTGACGCTGAACGCCGTACACGCCATCGCCCATCTGTCCGATGGAGCATAAACCGTGATTCATCGGAAAAAGCCACCTTTCGCCATCTGTTGCTGTCCAGTTGCGATACTGGCGTGCAAATGTCAGTCTTTGTCGCCGGTGAACAGCCGTCAGCATTGGTGCACGAACTAGCCGTCTGCTGCGGAGCCCATACGCAGCAACGTTCGCTGAACTGTCGTTGAGGATACATGTTTGGTAGCCCCCTGGTTCATCTGGGAGGTCAGTTGGTCCACGATTGCACGTCTATTCGTCCACGGTTGCACGTCTGTTCGCTTGCACGCATCTCCGTAGCCATCGTTCACCTCTGTCATCTATGGCCCGTGGTGCCCCACTCTTGGCACCTCGCTCATTTTGGGTATTGCCATTCTGCCATGCACGGTACACTTTCACCACGGCGGCACGCGAACAGTTCATAAAACTAGCCGTGGAAATACTGCCGCACTTGGCTCGGAAGCCGATGATCATGCCCTTTTGGAGGTCAGATAAATCGCTACGTTTCGCCATGACTCCAACAATTGCAATGTTTTCTGCTTCTCTCTGACACCCTTCCTATAACCCCCCCCCCCCCCACCTCTGATACTGGTACGTACCTTCTGGACGTAACCATTTTCCGCTGATGTTGAACGTAGGAGGTGGTCGCTTTAATGTGGCTGGACTGTGTATTTATACATTATTTAACAAGAAATTAATCTCCCCGAGTAGGGTATAGACAAGTAGCGGATCCTGCGGTCTTCTACAGCTTTATCTGCACTTTTTATCCCTTTCCCTCCCTTCAAGCTTTTTCGAACGTAATATGTAGAAAATGTGAAAGAGCTCTATCTTCTTACCTTTCTCAGCATTTCCGAACGAATGGCATATCACATGTCATATGTTGCTATAGTTCTAAAGACCAAGTGACTGCCACCCCCGCAACTCCGACCCCACTGGAATAGAAAAATGGAAGGAAAAATTCTGCGACCTGGATTCGAACCAGGAACCTCGACTGTCATGGTCGACGCCACTACCAATTGGGCTGTCGCAGACACCCGGACAGCCATGCTGCCACAAGGTGTCTTAAAGACAACCAAGTAGTCATGGTTGAAAGCCCAATGGGAGGCGGCCACCTAGCTCAATAGCCCAATTGGTAGAGGCGTCGACCATGACAGTCGAGGTTCCTAGTTCGAATCCAGGTCGCAGAATTTTTCCTTCCATTTTTTGATAGAAAAATCATTACCTGACGTGTTTGGAGATTCATCTCCAGTATATAATTATTATTATTTACCACTGGAACAATTTGGCCTAAACTTCATAGTAATCTAGAGGAATCTGGAAACTGAATTTCACTCCTTTACGTACCTAAATACCACATAAATCTTTTGTCCCCTCAGACAATCACCTCCGTAATTACGACTCCAGTGCACCAATCAAAACAAAACTAAATAGTGAAGGTGGACACGCCCATAATAAACTACATTCCGAATTTCAACTATCTACTTCAAAAAATGTAGATATTAAGAAGGGGACAGACGGACATTGTAAAACCAGTAAGTAGCTCCATTCTTGCGTTACTTAATAATACAGGGTGAGGCATTTATCTTGAGACAACTGAATATCTCGGAAACTCCACACACGCATAGACTCTGTCTCCATAGGACTGCTGCCCCCAAAAGTTTACTTGTGCACTAAAAAGTTTTGAATTTTTGAAATTCTGACTTGGGATTCTTAAAGACCATTAAAAAGTAGAATAGGAATGTTTGTAAGACCCATTCTCTATCTCTTTGTCTTCATCGATAAAATTGGGTTAAAAACTTTAAAAGTTTCACACTTTGAGGTCCTCTATCTCCTAAACGGTTGGATCAATTGAAAAAACACCAAGAATAAAACATTTCTCGAATATTGTATACAATCTGAATATACCATTAAAAATAGGGGTTCCTATTTAAGATTTCAAAGTTACTCCCCTCCCCACAGCTCCCCTCACAAGGGGGGGGGGGAGGGTAATTTTTTAACTAATGAATTTCCCCCGCGAAATAATTCACTTTTGATTTTGAGCATTTTTTCGTACAATGCTTAGTTTCCGAGATATTCAATTGTCTCAAGATAAATGCCTCACCCTGTATATGAGGGGTGTTCAAATTTGACCTCGGTTTTATTTTTTATAAAATCAAGAAACCACAAAAAAAAAAAAAAAAAAACACTCACCAGTTATTTCTCAAAGAACTCTCCTTGCTTCTATACACATTTTTTCCAGTGTTCTGGGAGCATCTGGATACCGATTCTGTACAAATCTTCAGGCTGACGTCGAAACAACGTCATGGCAGCCTTTTTAACTTCCTCCTTGGAGCCGAACATCTGCCCTCCCAAGAACTCTTTCAATGGTTTAAAAAGGAGATAGTCGCAAGGGTTGTATGGAGTTTGTGGTAAGATGTCCCATTTGAGTTCCGTTAGTGTGTCCATAGTCAGTTTGGCTGTGTATGGTCTGGCATTGTCTTGCAGAAAACAAACGCCACTGGTAAGGCTTCAGAGAAGACCTCAAAATGAGACAGTGCATTTATGGTTCGACGTTCTTCCAGAAAATCGACATGAATGATACCCTTAATGTCCCAGAATGCAGTCGCCATCACTTTCGTTGCCGACGGTGTCATCTTGAATTTCTTGTGTCGTGGTGAGCCAGTGTGTCGCCACTCCATGCTCGCACGCTTGCTTTCAGGAGTATGGTGATGAATCCATGTCTCGTCGGAGAGTTGCTTACAACACGCCTTAGGAAGCCGTCACCTTCCCTGTTATATCGCTGCAGCAGCATGAAACAGATTTCCACCCGGGTGGTTTTGTGACCCTTTGAGAGTTGCTTAGGGACCCATCTGGCACAGATCTTGTTGAATTTCAGCTTATCGTGGATGATGGTCTCCACACAGCCTGTGCTGATGTTCAGTATTGAAACCAATTCTCGGACATGAATCCGCCTGTTGTCCCTTATCAGCTCATTTGTTCGTGCGATGGCCTTGACATCATCATTCATCACTGACAGCAGTTGCTGGCCTTGCCTTATGAGGTTCTTTGCCGGTGGATTCTCGCCCTCCTTCAAATTTTGTGCACCAATCAAAGACGGATGATCGAGACAAACATGACTCGGTGAACTGTCTTTGACGTCTCTGATGAATTTCAAATGCTTTCACGTGGAGAAACTTGATGATTATTCGTTGTTCCACTTTGGTCGACACATCGCTGTCCGCCATTTTGTTTAAACAAACAATCGGTTGTCATGGCAATCAGATGAGTGGGGGGTGGAGTTTAATTTCTTTTTAATAAATGTATAAATGTATTTCTGCTTCACTGCTAAAGCTCCTCCTTGGAATGTTTACAAGATTTTATTATCTTTGTATTCTTTACACTCACTGTTTTAGCACGTGAATTCGACTTGAAGGGGTTCACGAAAAATTCTGAAAAGTTGATACGGCCGAGCTGAGGCTTTGATGGTCATATTTCTGAAAACAGAATTTGAAAAAGTTAATCCGTTTTCAAGTATCGTGCAAACGGCGGACGGACGGACGGCCGGATAAACGTACAGACCAAGGGCGCAGTCTTATAAGTAGCTTTTATGCTAAAGTCCTAATTAAGTCCAGGTTAAATTCGAACGCCCCTCGTACGTATGAAACAGTAGTACCCTATGCTCTGAATCTCCATTAGGGCTTGTATGGAATAGTGGGAAACAAACAGTTAATTTTTTCAAACAAATATATTAATTGGGGTAATTATATTTGATTAATAATAATAATAATAATAATAATAATAATAATAATAATAATAATAGCCTAATAAGAATAACAAAAACAAACTATAAATAATTGATTAGAGCCAAAGTGACTTATTAGAGCCAAACAATTTATTTACAAAAATTATTCGTCTCAATGTGAGGAGTCCGTACAAGTCGAATTTATTGAGTTTTTGGTTTGCTGGTAGGAATGCTATAACCATTTCTTCATTTTTAGAAAAAAATTAATATCTCTATAAAGGCTTAACCAATTGTCACAAAAAATATGCAAGTCATAGTTTAAAATACCTTCTAACAGTGTTATTAATTTCATTTGGTTCTTCTTTTTGCCGCTTCAGAGGCGATAGCTGTACAACATTGATCACAGATGGATTTTGTTTTTCAAAATTTCAACATATCTTCTCGAATCCTGAGTTTTTAAGTCAAATTCAGAGAAAAAAAGATTGAGTTGGAAAAGCGAATGCATAGGCTACCACTTATAGTGAGTGGTCGGACAATAATTGTCTAATTCCAGAAATCCAAAATTCGATTGCGAATTCGATAATTTGTTTTGTCTGGCAATAATTCTCGTCCAAAATGATTTTATTATTGAAGGGTAGAAAATGTGCAATTGGGTGTGCTGATTTCAGATCTAAAGTCCGATATTGTCTAGAACGTCAGTATTTTACATTGTTATACATGCAGAGTTATATTCATTTTTATCCGGGAGGTCAGGAGCTTAGCCCGATAAAGTTATTTTCCGTTATTTGGACATGTTACATATTATTTATTTATTATATTTTTGTGTTTATTTATTATGCTATCTAGTCTATCTAGTTTATATTTATGTGTTATTCTTTTATGAATTATATTGTTAATCAGGTACTTAGTTTAATTTAGTTTCTACTTAGTTTATTTATTCTGAGCTTCATTTTACTCTGCTTTTATTCCCTTCTGCTCTTTCCTTTTTTTTTGTTATTTGATTAAATCTTCCGTATTGTAGAAATATTTTATAAGATAATACATCTCGTATAAAAAGAGCACATTCGTTGAGGGGGGGGGGGGAAACTTCAGATAAGATAAGGCAAGATATTAATGTTTCTAGAAAATTTATCCACAATTCTTTGTTCAATCAAAGTAATCGAAGCTACTCTAACAAACGAACATTGGCTTTTTGTTATTTTTCGCTTATTTATACAATTTTGTTTGTGTACATGATATGATGGCCAGCCGAGAGAACTGTTGCATAAGTTGCCCATTCAGAGTCGCTTTTACAAATCTTGCCGTCCGTCTGAATGCTTGTTTATCCAAGATAGGTAACAAGAGTCGTGTGATAAGGTGCAAAAGATCCGGAAGTCGACACACGTGTAACAAACAAATTAACCCACGCAACACGGTTTAGCATGATCTCGGTGTAATGTGGATTAAGTGTTTTAACTGAAAAAGACACCCTACTTTTCGTCCAACTTTAATGAAATTTTGAATTTTAGATAAACTTAGTGTAGACTTTTTTGAGAAGAATCGGCTCAATAGAAGTTGACTTACTTCATGCGTGATAGACAGTCAGACCGAACTTAATAGGCGCTGTTTGAATAAAGATTCAATAGCTTTTAAATTATTCAAAAACAGTGAGGCGAAAATATTGAGAGGGGAAAAAGAAGCTGCGTGAATTAGAAGTAAAAAAAATAGCAGAACATACACACAGTAAGGAGGCAAAAAAAAGCATAAGAAAAAATCGATCTTTTGAAACAATCCGGGCAAACGAGTATGGAAGGTTCGGGAACGGAGTGGTTCCCTTGAGGTCACGTGCCGTTCGAGTCGCAACGAGCGGAAGGTAAACAGGAAGGAACCGTCTGTTCGCTTGGGACGAAGGAAAAAAAATTTAAACAATAAAAAAAAAAAAGATTTTTTTTTTTTGCCCAAGGGCCAAAAGAAAGAAGAAAAATTCCAGCGAACTCGGATTATCCTAACCCTGAAGATGACGCTCAGATAGTATTGGTTATTCACAACATTACGTTACTTCTTCCAATAATGCACATGCGTCTTGTCTCCTTCCCACATTCATTAATGCAAACGTGCGGAAACAAAGATGGAGTGGTTTCAATTTTTTTTTTTTTTTAATTCTTAAGAAACAGAAATTTTATTTGTTTTCGCTATAGCCCTCTTTTTTTCCGATATTGCAGAAAATGTTCGTGTAACGTATTTTCTTGATTTTAATTTGTTTATTTATTTATTTAAAATCGAGAAAATGGGCTTCTATTTGTCGTACTATCCGTTTTGAATGATTTTATAATAAATAAATAAATAAATAAATAAATAAATAAACAAAGCCGGCTCAGAGGCCGAGAGCGCTAAGGCGCAGGTCTTCTCTCTCGAAACCAGCGAGTCGCGGGTTCGAATCTAACAAGCTTGGAAGACCAAGCAAAGCCTCAGTAGGCTATCCCCTGCTATTTTTTTTAAATAGGTTAAATTTCCAATAGCTCTATTGGGTTATTTAGCATCCTCGACACCGAAAAGGTTAAAGAGGGAATAGAAAAGAAACAAATAAATAAAATAAAATAAATAATCTCTAGACAGTCAATATCTGTAAGATAGTCTTACTGCATTAGAAAATCATAGATGTTGGCATTTTCTGGCTTTCGCATGCTAGCTTAGGAATTTAGCGCAATGCAAAATAAATAAAGCAAACAGTGAAAACGTAAGAATAATTGGCGCTCACATTTTAATTGGCTGTTTAATTTTTTTAAATTTTTATTTATTTATTTATTTATTCACAGACGTATAATAACTGAAATAATATTGCCCTAGGGACTTGATTATTCAAAAGAGAGATTTTTCATTTCCCGATACGGCAAACCTTGTTTGATCCTATTTTAGCTACGCGGACTTAACGAAAGTTCGGCAATCCGTTCTCAGTAATGCCGCGTTCAGTTCATTCAACTGCCGCCGGAAAGGAGACACGGATCGGTGCACAGAAACTTAAATGCTAAGTAGCCGGTTAACTTCTGCTATTTCTGCGGCAGCTGTTATTACATAGGCTACTTTAAATTTATGCCCGTGATGATGCTAAGACAATTTCTCCTCAAAGCGAACATTATTATTTTTCTGTCCTAAATCATTTTTTGCTTTTTCTGTATAGCCCGAATTCTATAAAACTCGCGATCTTGGCTTTAATATGTTAGTTTTAAATGAATCCATCTTGAAGCAAATTTATCTTTTTTTTAAGGTTTATTGAAATCTAAAAAAATAATAATAAAAAATTCGGCTGTCTTTCAAATCCACAAACAACAACATATTGTTGTTTGGTATGAAAAAGAAGGGGGGGGGGGAGTAAAAAATTCTTAAGAAGTTAACGAACCTCTATGACCTTGCGATTGGGAAAGAAAAAAATTGAAACGAGATAGAAGGCGGTGAAGGAGTGGCGTTAAGCCAATATATTAATACACAAGACATCATATTTAGTATAAAAAAGCAATGTGAAGAAAGCTAAATATATATATATATATAAATAGACAAGAAACTGCCTTCGGAACTTGTTCTATGACTTTGTGACGGCTAATAATATGGAATCTCCGAATGAAAGGAGTTGCCAAGGCAACTACAGTCGACAAGAGCATTGCACAAGGAGAAAACGTTCATCACTCGATTTATGACGTTTGCGCTGATATCCAAATGGCATAACGAAGCGGTTGAAAAGCTGCAACAAGCTGCCATGGCGTGGGAGTATGAGACGAGGTGGCCGAGTGGTTAAGGCGTTGGATTGCTAATCCAATGGGGTTTCCTCGCGTGGGTTCGAATCTCGTCGTGAGTGGGCAAATGTTTTTTTTTTCTTGTTTTTAAATGTAGTAATTGAAAAGAGAAGGTTTTTGACTTAGAAAAAGGCGAATTTATTATTATTTTTTTACAAATAATTTCGTAAATAACTAAAGATACTCTTTCGAGGAAAATTGTTATTTACAATTATGTCACTGAGCATTTCCTTGAGGAATATATTATCAATATTATTTTGATGAATATAGAAAAAAAGGAGGACAAGACACAAGAATCCTGGAATAAAAATAATAAATAATAAAAATTGAACACAGGGTCTTACCATCTGGTGTTCAATCTATATATACAGAGTGATTCAAAATTCAATGTACAAACTTTTAGGGGATGTAGCATGGGTTATTCTAAGCAAAAAAAGTTCATATGAACGTGGGTCCGAATTTAAACGAAAACTAAGTTATGAACAAAAATAAAAATGCCGCCACTAAGATCACCAAGTTAATAACTCAGGTTCCATAACACATAGGATAATGAAATTTAGAGGAATAATAGGGTACATGAAACTGTATATACCGTTAAAATTTGATCGAATTCCAACGAGTAGTTTCCGAGTTACGTAGTCAACATAGTAACACGTGGTGGTTTGTACTCACACGTAAGCACTGTTACGATGCTGACTGCGTAACTCGGAAACTACCCGTTGGAAGTCGATCAAATTTTAACGGTATACGCAGTTTTATGTACCCTATTATTCCTCTAAATTTCATTATCCTTTAATTATGGAACCTGAGTTATTTACTTGTTGATCTTAGTGGCGGTATTTTTATTTCTGTTCATATCTCTGTTATCGTTTAAATTTGGACCCACGTTCATATGAACTTTTTTTGCTTAGAATAACCCATTCTACATCCCCTAAAAATTTGTACATTGAATTTTAAATCACCCTGTAAAAAGACGAGTGTTTGTGTGTTTGTTTGTATTTTATACAAATCTACAGTTTTATTCCGATCTTGATGAAATTTTGCTCACTTGCTCTTCAAAGCAAGAGGAAGGTCACTGTCTACATTAATTTTCGAAAAAATAAAAATTATCGATAATAATCGACATTCATAATGATGGCAGGGCATACTAATAAGAGGTATCTCATGACCAACAATACAAGGCAAAGTTTATGCAACAAATAGGCCCGTCGTCTTTGTATCAACCATGGTATCAACACGAGATTCACCAACAATATGCACGGACCAACAATATACAGGGTGTAAATGGACATTTCACAAATTTAAGGATATGTAGAGGATGAAATTCTGAGCATAAAAGTCTAGTCGCGTATTTCGATCTGAGGTTCCGTTAAAAAGTTATAGCGCTAAGTTAAAAATTGCTCAGCGTCTGTACCATGATAGATTTCCGGAAGTGACGTCACGAAACTTTAAAGCGCTATAACTTTTTAACGGAGCCTCAGATCGAAAAACGCGACTAGACTTTTATGCTCAGAATTTCATCCTCTACATATCCTTAAATTTGTGAAACGTCGTCCATTTACACCCTGTATATCTAATGACCAACAATGCAAAGAAAAGCTTGTGTAATATAAATAACGTTGATTAAGTTATGTAATGAAGATTCCATCCCAATTATGCGAATTATAAAACAAAACAATTTAACTTGTAACAATGCATAGAATTCCTGTTGTTCTGAATTTTCTTAGAATTGATAGTTCTTAGAACTTAACAATTTCTTAAAATCTTTAAAAATGAGCAGTAACTGCAGGTAATGAAGAGTTAGCAGACTATTGAGAAATTGAGCAAGTGGTGAATGTTCAAGTGGGCATCGATGTTCCCAGACGGCCGTCGACGATGCAAGTGAAGAATGCTTAAGTTTTGCTTCAAGACATCGAAAGTAGAGTGCGAATTACATCAACAGATTACCAAGTAGTGAATAACCCCATTCAGTTTGTTGGAATTGCAGAGCACATAGACACAAACGATTATGTGCTTCCACTGCCATCCAAGTAGAGAGTTGTTTCGTCGAAGTTTTTGTTGCTATACATTTCCACATCAACGCCGGGGAAATTGAACAGGAAATGAGTATAACAGACGTTATAGATAGGGCAGTCTCTGTCGAGAATGTCAAAGAGATACAAGTGTCTCCCTTCAGTCCCTAACAAATGTTCAGACGATTGGCGAAGCTGTATGTTTGGAACCCTTGAACATGTAGAATCTTCCAGACGTGACCACAGCTTCCCCTTCCTCTTCCAGTGGGTTGGGTATATAAGGACGCCGGTTGTTCTCGGTCAACAGTTTACGACATATTCGATAACAAAGCCTACATCAACTCGACTCTTCAAACCATCAAGCACAGGGTATTGTGCTCTTTAATAGTCATTCAGAGGATATATATTAATTCATATTTATCGAAATGCCATTGAAGAGCGAGAAACACAAAAAGACAAAAAGTTACTCGGGTATCGGAAACATCTGAAAGAAGGGAACTTCGTCTACAGAAGGAAATTGTTTTGTTTGGAACCCTTGAACAGTGTAAAACCTTCCTCTTCCAGTGGATTGGATATATAAGGATGCCGGTCATTCTCTGATGACGGTTTCCAACATAACCGATAACAAAGCATACATAAACTCGCCTCTTCAAACCAACAGCATACTGTAGTGTGCTCTTTAAAAGTCGTTCAAAGGATTCATATTAATTCATATCTATCGAAATACCACTGAAGAAAAGAATGAGTATTATACTCTGTAAGGCTCACTCTATTCTTTCACTCTTATCTGTGAGCCTTAACAAAAGAAAGTAGGTTATTGCCTGTGGGGTCGGTTGGCGATAAACAGAGTTTAGTCAGAGAAACACTGCACTAAAGGACAAAAAGTTATCCGAGCGTCGGAAACATTGAACAACGGGAGCTTTGTCTACAGCAGGAAATTGTAGAATTACTGAAAAACCAACTTGAGTTATTGTTTAACTTCTTGAGGTTGTTCCATTTATCTACAACCGGAATTATCCCGGGCAACGCTGGGTGCCTCTGCTAGTAGCAAAATATTACACATGCAGATGACAGTTTTTATTTTTCCTTAAAGATTAATAAATGAAAGGTCTTAAGAGGATTTTTTTTCACGCCAAACCTCAGATGTTGATATTATTGATGAAAAATAGGAAAGAAAATTCCACAGCCTGGGATCGAACCAGGAACCTTCTGCTCACCGTGCAGATGCGCCACCAATTTTCTTTCTTTCCTATTTTTCATCAATAATATTTTTCCTTATTAATGTGAAAATTTCAAAGCAGAATTCTGACATTTTGATTTAAATTCTTTGGTATCTAAAAATCCAGATTTTTAACGATATAAAAATGTAATAAGTTTTATTTTTTAAGGTTATGATAAACATTTTCCATATTAAATCCACATTAAAACATTAAGTCATGGAAATGTTTTTGACTATTTCATTTGCAGTAAAAATTCTGGATAGCAAGCAGTCTGATTCTCTACACATCGACAAATAAGCATGCTTCGATTGAAGTTTCGATGCAGCGTTTGCTGTTTAATTGATTCTAAATTAATGAATATTTCAATAAGTTCCCTAAGTGTTATTTCTTTGGTGCATTCTCTTGTGCGCTACAATTCATTTATTGTTCTTCTACTCTTTCATAAGCGTATTATTGTTCGATGTCGAGCTCATCATCATCACTCAAAGCATTTGAATTCCGAGTCTGCATCTTCACTCTCAAAGCCCATTTCTTCGCTGATAGCAACTAAAGTTAATCACGAAATTGGAATCGCATTAATCAAAACTTCGACCGCATACATAAAGGGATGGCCACAATTAATTTGGTCGTGTTTAATCAAAATTCGCGTTAAAAACAAAGCCGCGTTAATCAAGGGACACCTATAGCTTCATAGCTTCGAGTATATGAATTTACTCGACATAAATTTTCATTTGGTAAAATTATTGGAGTGGGAGATTTATGGCGAATCTATCCCGGGAGTTAAGTTTCCATCATCAGCGCAGGAACTGAATTGAGAATCATATTTGGTTTGTTTTCTTTCTGTCAGAAAATGTTTTCCGTCACACGAAATGATATGAAGACTAAATGCAGGCAGCTTTTCATCTTGTCTACTTACTCAAAATTAAGACCCGTTTCAGTTTAGTCTTATCCATTGCTTCCACTCGCCGTGAGACGCCCTTTTGCTGGGCCAATGTGAAACAAGCCTAAGTACCATCCAAGTTTCCATCTGTCATTGTTTATTTGTTTTTGAAAATTTACAATTCACTACACATAGAAAGGTCATTGTACATGCAAGAGAGGCAGCGTTAGGCGTTGCCATTTTTAAACCATTCATGGCGATCTTTAAAGCCATGTCATCTTTTGAACACTGGAAAACGTCTTCTTCGTAATATTTATTTCTAGCCAAATAATTTCCAGTCTTGACGCGAAAAACAAAATGAAACAACCGGTTCTGTTTATTTTACATAAAAAGATGACAAATTCTCGAAGTTATTCCAAAAGTTAAAGGGAATAAAATAGGAAATATGTATCATTGCATAATGTTTAAAATACAGAGAGTAAGAAATTGCTTACTTCAACATAGTAATTTGGAATAATTGAAGGACGATTTTTTATTGGGCTTTAGTACAAATTTACTAGTAAAACTCGTGCAATACGTGACGAGTTCCCGCTTTTTATCTAATCGAGTACATCCAACATCTGGAAAGTCCAATATCTGAGCACACTACTTATCCGGTCATTCTTTATAAATAACAAACTTCCACTGTATTTCTCTTTCTCTTAAGTCTGTAGTATTTCATATGTTTATCAGTTTTAATCCAAACGAAGTCTGCAAATATTTGCTTGAATGAGAACGGTGTCTCTTTAACCACGACAGAGAAAGGTCTGCTCTAAAAGGAAAACGAGACGGGAGAGAGAGAGAGAGAGAGAGAGAGAGAGAGAGAGGGAGAGAGAGAGAGAGATGGAAGGAAAGAAAATGGTGGTGGTGGTGTTAGAATTGAGGAGGAGTAAGGTTAAGTCGTTCAGCCATCCCCCTCTACCGCTACCCCCATCTTCACGTTGCTTAGCAACGACCGTGTAATTAATGCTCGGAAATTATGGCGTCGATCCGAAGCGCTTTCGTATTGCGTTTGTCAACCTCGTTACAAGAAATACTGAGTGAATTTCAATTAAAGCTCTTCTAGCCTATTCATCTTGCACTCCGCCCCCCTCCCCCTCGTTCCTCGAATCCCAGCCTCCTACCTCCTTCTCTTCTTCTGTTCTTATCTCCATAACTCTTTACGAAAAGGGGAATGGCTCTTCTTCGCCAGTTCAATACAACAAGTGCTAACGGCTTTAAATTTGACAAAAATGGCTCTCTGAACACCTTGAGAATTTATAAAGGGGGGGGGGGGGGAGGAAACGAAATATAAACTGCATTTTCTAATGTTTTACACCAGATAATTCCCCAGTTAGTTTTTAAGGGGAGTTTCAGACTAGATGCGCATTGAGTTCGATCTGAAAGACCTCGATTTCTGTTGACCCTTTACCCCCTTCCATTTCGACGGATTCTATTTACCGCCATTCACATAAATTATTCCGTGAAGTCCAAGCTTAATTAAAATCGAATGAAAAGTAAGGTCCCTTTCCTGATCTGAAACTAATGACCTACCTATGAAGAGTCTATGACGAAGCAGGATTTTTATTTATTTATTTATTTATTTATTTATTACTTCATAGAACTCCAATAGGAGTAAGACTACAACAAAGAACAAAATATAATAAAATAATAAGCCAAATCAAAGATCACAACCATTGATAATTTAGTTGATTAGAACATGATTTAGTTATGAAGTTTACTGGTGAAATGACCACAGCTGCTACGACATAGACAAATTCACGCTAACATGATAATGAAATACGCGTATGCGCAATAGAACTTCCGGAGAGCAAAGAAATGCAGCTAATAAAGCAGAAAACGTAGTTTTTTTTTTAGATTTCCCACAAATAAACACCAGTAAAATATTTTTCCCACATCTCCTGCATCAGTATGCTCTTTGGCTCATCAAATGCCTTGAATATGGATGCATTGTCATTACGGAAGTATTTATTAATGTTTATAAATCCCAGTTTAGGCAGATTATTTAATTTCTGATCATTGAGTACTTCATCATTGATACTAATATCTTGAGAGTTCTTCTTCTTCAGGTAAAGGAGATAGGTCATCGCAGTGATAATCTCTACGAGGGAATTTTGCGCCATCACAGTGCGCCCTGACAGGAGCAGCCGGGACCGATGGCTTTACGTGCCTTCCGAAGCACGAGGGGATACAAAGATAGAAATCATTGGTAGGGCTCCAGCCAGTGGCAATCTTCCCAGCTGCTGGCCATCCAGCTTTGGTCTAATGCACCTCGATGCTGGCCCCAGAAACATTCTCATCCAGTGGCTGTCACCCAACCAGTGTCTGGCCGCGCCAAATGTTGCTTAACTTCACTGAACAGCGAACTGATGATTAGTGAGACAATGAGAATGTTGACTATCTGAACTGAACGACAACCCCCTATCTGGAGATGAATGACAACAGCATTATCTATTGTAGCGTTATCTACTCTCTACTTCCTGGTTGTAGTCAGATTTTCTTTTTGTAACTCCAATATTTTTTTTTTAATTAGAATTATTTTTGTACATTTATTTTGAATGTCTAATTTGTACTTCCTTGCTAATATATGAAGTTCGGCCTTCTTCAGTTTTATGAAATCTTTCTCTTGAAAAACAAACGTATTTTTGTTGTTGTTAGACATAACGTTAGTGCTTGCGATGCATTCGTTATCCTATGTTTCTCTGCGCTTTGCCCTCCGGAAGCAGAATAGCGCATGCGCCAGTGACGTCGTGCTCCTTACTGTGAAAGGGTCTATTGAATATTAGAACCATGGAGGAAATCTACAGGAGGCGAAAGATTTGGTACTTGCTACGTTATTTTTTTCGTAGAGTCATCAGCGCCGCTCTAGTGGTTGGCAGACGAATTACATATCCCATAATTCTACGCAGTACCAATAAACGACAACCAACCTCCAGCCATAGCCTACAATTAATGGGATAACTTTCCATTGTTGTTGACTATGCCTCCAATAACCATCGGTCCTCCTTGGCATGGTAGGGAGGGAGGGGTGTTGATTAAATAAAAATTGCCTCCTACTTTTAACCAAAATAATGTTTGCCATTCAAGCCCATGATGGGAAACATTAAACCTTTCAATTTAAAAGTCGTAAAAGACCAAAAAAGTTACAAATGGTTACAGTAAATTGCTTAATAATTATACTGAAGAATACAATGAAACAAAGTAAACATTAAAAAGTATATAAAACAATATAAAAAAATAAATTGCTATGGCGGAATGGTCCATTCGCACAGGTCTACCACGAGATAATGATACGGAATCAAAAAAAAAAAAAAATTACGGGGCTGTGTTAAATCTTAGAATACGTCTTGAGGCCACATGGCGAATAAGAAAAACTTTGTGCAAGACAATTTAAAAAATTTAATTTCTGATATAAAATGTTCAAACAAAAAAAAGTAGAATAAATTGAGTAGACTTCAGTCAAGTTCCAGCACTCCATTTGTTGTTACTGGTATAAATAATTCCTTTTATTTACACTATAACTAGGGGTGGCCGTGGCCTGGTTGTCTCGTCGGTTGGCTTGCTAATCGATGGAGTTCAGCAACTTGAGGCGCGCCCAGCTGCTAGGTTGGGTGACGGCCAGGGCTTGAGGGCCACTGCTGGCGGGACAGCTATTTGGGGCACGGCTGTTGGAGGACTTTGGTCTGACCCATTTGCCAAGTGACCATAGCTGGTTTTTCAGCAGTTGGTGACAGCCACTGGTTTGTTTGTCCGCCAGCAGCTCTTCCATCATGAAACCCCCCGTGCTTCAGAGGGCACGTTAAGCCGTCGGTCCCGGCTGCTACTGTCATCTCGTAGCAGTCGTTATTTACTGGGATGGCGCAAAACTCCCTCGTAGGAGTAGGAGATACACTCTCTGTACTAGATGTACTAGATACACTATAACTATACAAAAGTCGCCTTTCGCCTTTCTTAAGGCATCTTCAGTTGACTGAAGTCTACTCAATTTATTCTACATGAAAAGCAGCACTAAGTAAGTATATTATGAATTAAAAAATGTACTTGTAATTCATCATAAATTTTTAATCAAACCTTTATGGCATTCTCAACTTACAAATCACTGGTCAATGATAAGAGAAGTATTTTAGAAATGGCAACAGACAAGAATCAATATTTCGCGCAAACATCAAATTTATAGTACTGACACCCAATGTAATAGGTGATTCGATGGGTTTGTAATCTAAATTAAGATGTTTCTTCATAAACCTAAGAGCGTATAAATTTAATGTAGCATCTACATTGATAATGCTAACTGTCATAATTGCAATATCAGTATCCACCTCCATGTTATCACTGAAAGGTATAGTTGTTGGTGAATATTTCATTATCGCACTGAACAACAACATTTCCATATCAGATATCGACACTTTAGATGAATATACACTGAGTGGCCAGATTATTATGACCACCCCATCAGTACTTCGTTGGGCTTCTGCCTTCAATACTGCGGCGATTCGCATTTACTCCACCACGAGATGTTGAAAGGAATCTGACACCATGAATCCTGTTGTCTTGTGCTTTCTGGTCACAATCCGCTTCAGATCAGTGAGCTTCGACTTTTCGGCCACTGTTGTGCTTGGCAGATGTTGTCTTTTCCTGCTTCTTATAGGCTGTCATAACAGTCTTTGCCTGATGAATAGCACTGTCCTGTTGTGTGAAATTTGATGGTTTTGGAACCACCTGTCTGAAGGCTCTTTCAACTTTCTCCCACAAATGCTCAATTGGATTGAGATTTGGTCAATATGGGGGCCACCTAAGCCAGATTCGTCGTCGTTCGTGGCGATCGCAACAATCTCGCCTTACTATAATTTTCAATTGTCGAATCAACATAGGGGTTAAAGCAGACATTCAGTAGCAAAAAATTTTTTTGAAGCAAACAACGCACAGGAATAGTTTGTTCTTGAAACTATTCCTGCAAAATATGAGTAGCGTGGCATGACGCATTGTCACGTTGGAAGAAGCCATCTCCATTGGGATACACCATCAACATGATTGCATGAACTTGATCAGCAAAGATACTTAGGTATGTTCTGATATTCAGACGTTTTTCTACACTAATTATAGGACCCATATCATACCAGGAAAACATGCCCAAACCATAACTGCCCCCACGAGCTTGAAGGATTGTACTCATGCATGTGGGGTCCATGCTTTCATGCAGTTTCCGTCAAATTCTCATTCTGTTATCTGCATGATGCAACTGAGAAAGTGGTTCATCAGACGACATGACTTTATTCCGATGCTCAACTGTCCAATCCTTGTGTTCCTGTGCGAATTGGAGACATTTTATCTTGTTAACTGCAGACAGGAAAGGTATTCGAACTGGCCTTCGGCTCCCATACTATTCCATACAATGGCGAACAGTGCGTTCAGAGATCATTTGAGAGGATCCCTGATAAAGATCTGCAGTTATGTGATGCCCTTCTGTTGTCTTGTACCAGTCTTGCCACTCTCCTTTCTGCCCAAACATTAACTAGTCGTTGACGGCCACAACTCGCACGTTCAGACCCAGTTTTCCGGCAGACAGTCCAGTCTGTAACAATTTAACAGCAGCTGCTCTTGAACATTTAACGAATGCAGCCGTTTTGCTGATATTAGCTACATGGCTGCGAGCGCCAACAATCATCCCACGTTCAAAGGCTGCGAAATCGCGTCGTTTATTTATAATCTTCAGAAACAAATCACTTCCAATGTCGTGGTAAACAACCTGCTTGCCTATTTACACTAGTCCGGCTCTCTAGCAACTTCAGCGCAAAATCAAAGCTAATTTGCCTACAAACATCAGGTGGTCATAATAATCTGACCACTCAGAGTAAGCACTTCCTAGTATAGATCTCACTACAGCATTGTACAACGCTTTAACAATACAAATATCATTGATACCAGCGTCAATCAGTCGTCTATAGTTAGATCAGTCTGTCAGTATAGGTTCACATTCGTTAAAGAGTTAACATTTCAAAAAATTGCAAAAACGCCTGCTCTCCTATAACTTATAACACAATATTTGCACGGGTAGTCACGATCTCGAATAGCATTAGCTAAATGCTTTATATGACAAAAAAAATTACGAAGGCGTCAAAGTTAATAATACTGGGTTTGACGCACAGTTCAGAAATGGAAGCGAAACGAGATGTACCGAACATGCTCTGCAAACAATCGTCCTAACATATTTTAAACGATATTTAGATAGACAGTACAGATACGGGATAACAGGATAAAGTTTCATTTTCACAACCGTAGTCATCTCAGCATAGTTCAAAACCTTATTAAGCTTATAGTAAAGATAACGAGAGCGAGCCAATTTTGACACAAGAATTAAAAACCGAAGAAGAATCACGACAAATAATGATAATAGACGTTTGTTTTATTTTTCATTCAAAGACATGTATCTATCGAATACTAGGTTTTCAACAAGTCTAAATAATGAGTTAATGGCGTGTAAATGCCCTGAATGTCGGTTCGATTAAATGATAAAGTTAAAAAAAATGGAATGTGAAAAAAAGAAATTAGTATACCATGAACCTTGCACTACATCAAATTCAGAGGATACAGCCACTGCTGTGTCATAATCTGCACATGTCTATTAAGCAAGTAGGAAGTACAGAACTTTTACGCGTCATTTCAAATTCCTAAGCGATAGAGGTCATGCAGGAGCTGATGACGATTCAGTGTCGAAAGGTTCGACTCGTCAGTTTTGACAAGTGAAGAAAGCCATATTATTATCTAGTGATTATTTTCACAAAGTGTCTATGCATCTATCTACATTGTATTACACGAAAGCGCATTTCCATGTTTCCCCTAAGAATTGTTGTAATTTAGATCAGTAAAGTTAGCTTGACTTTCTTGCAATTAATCAAACACGCCTTAACAGGAACTTTCTGTAAAAAGAAATTTGGAAATGGTCTAATTGATTCAGTGTAAAATTGGAGTACGCTTACAAAGAGACGGGCATCGAAATTGTATTTGATAATCTATCTCATAGCCTCGCAAAGATCTTTAATAAGTGCGACCATAGTTGAACAGTGTGGCTGAAAGAACCGGGTTCGAGCACGTGGTTTGACACGCGGCTTAAACTCTTTGGCCGCGTCAAACACAAACAGCGACTGTGTGACGAATTAATAAGGCGAGCGTAATTAATAAGGGATTAGTAACATCACTTGCTGGTTAGTTAATAAGGTGGACTGTTTACTACTCTCATTTAACCCGGAGATTAACCGAGTGATTGCTCCGAAAGACGCTTCGCCGATTTCAAAATTGCTTCTCTCCCTTTTTCGACAGTTTATTAATTCGAACGCTTCAACAACCAGCCATCAACTCCGCTAACTAAATTCGCCTTCCCACCTTTTATGACAATTTTGCCATCCTTTCTCGCCATTTTAATTAAATAATATTTTGGCCACTTGGATTGAGTAATGTTGGCAGGATCGTGATGCTGACCTCCTCCTCCAATCCAAAACCGTTCGGTTGCTCCGTTTGCATTTCGAGGAAATCGATGGCAATGAAAGGGAATTTTTAAGGTAACCGAAATTCTGGCTTGCGCACCTTTAGGAGGCATTTTAATCTCGCGCCGTTGAAGTGTAACAAGATAACAATAATCAACTATAAATTGGTATCGGTGACCCAGAAGGTCTGCAACAGAAAACCATTCGACCAGTGCTGGTTTAAGTAATCAAAGAACTAACAGACCGTGTAACCAATCGAGTTTCAATTCATTTTAACAGATGGAAAAGGAGGGAAATGAACAACCAATGGCCCATGTTAGCATACATAAAAATCCAATTTTATCCTTCCCTTCACTGTAAACCATTTGCTTTGACGAATTAAGCCCAAACACGCAAATTGTCTGAGTCACAAGGTACTTTAAAAGCGTCTTCGTGGTTTGTTTTTTTTATAATTAAGGGAATGATTCTTGTTTTTTTTTTGTCCTTTCATTAGCAACAAGCCGTCGTTTCAAATAAACAGATGCTTCATTTTAGGATTACAAGTTTCATCCGATTTTTAATGAACTTTGATTCGAATTCGTTATATGCCTTTGACATCAGAACCGCAACCGATGAGAAAGACAGGCCGCGGTACTGAAAAATCACCTGACTAGTGTCTGAGCAACAATCCAGCCTTCATTATTTTCAACAAACGAAAAAACACGGATTGTTAAAATCCAAGATGGAAATAATGAAGGGTACGCGTTGAACCGACATTTTCGCCAAGAAGTAAAATAGGCATTCGGAAAGAGGGACATACGACGGCAACGCATGCGAAATAGTTGGCATCACGTTCTGTTCACCGACGAAGTCGAATTTTTCTGACCCATGATAACGGTTATGAAGAGCGCCTATCAGTGTACATCGCCTTCGCACGTCGGACGCGATTTTGCTATGTTTTAGATGGTTTATGAACGGTCGTAGACACACTTGAACCGAACAGACGGCATTCTGCAATTTTACAGTATCGGAACTAGATGCTGGACCTTGTCGTTAGCCCATCCAAGAAGAAGCCGACGACAGAGAAGTTTCTTCTAAAATTCTCCATGAAGTAGTAATTTCTTTCAGACATTTCGAAAAGATTGCGACCGCGTTGCCTTTTGGGAGTCGTCCACTTGCCAGTATCTGTAAACGAACTAACTTTTTTGCCGGAAATTGATTGAAAACTTTTCAGTTGATCGAGTTTGCATATTATGGTGACTGGTGACTTTACCAGGATCAAATGTTTTACTATGGAGCTTGTTTTAATACCCCTCAGTTGCTTCCCAATCGCTTCTCGTTGCGAAATGGCATTTGGATGTAAATAGACTGATAGTTAAAATCAATACAGGGGCCTTGTTTTCATCCGATTTTATGGAACTTTGATTTTAATGAATAAATTTACGACAAACTTTGTGTACATGGAATTTGTGAAACTTCCCATCAGCTTTTCCAAAAATCCTTTCTCAGAAAAAACAGTTTGCGTCAAATTTTGCGTTTGTTTTTCTTTTAAGGATTTGTTTGCATAAACGAGCGGAGTAAAAAGAAAGATTGTGCCAATAAAGTGCGTTCGCCAAAGAGAGCGTGGATTGCTTCGAGATCAAAGTGAAATAATTGAGATTGCTAGTCATTATGAGATAAAGTTACAGAGGGTGAATCAAAAGTTTTGCAATTCCTTTTTCACCGTCCCTTCATTTCTTAAGAAATATGCGTCGTATTAAGCTGTTTTTATCCCAGTTTTTCGATTCTGCAGCGATAAAAGTTCTTGTTGATAAAAGAACTCCTTCGCCTCGGCTTTCACCTCCTCCTCCTCCTCCTTGTTGAATTTCCGCCTGAGAAGGAAGTGTGCCATGAACCGGAACAAGTAATAACCCGACAATGTATTTCCGGACTGTATGAGGGCATCAGTTCGAAAATTTTCCAAGTTGATTCAGTTGATACCACACAACTCGATATTAATCCCCGTGACTTCTTGTGGGAACATCTGAAGGATAAAGTCTACCGCAATAAACAAGAACGTAATACAACTGCAAGTGGCCATCGTCACAAACATTACGGTTATACGCCAATGAGGCGGTCATATTGAACACGCCCAGTGTAGGTTAATTGTGCACACTCTACTGAGCATGGTTATCAACTGTTTTGGAATATTTGGTCGACTAAAAATATTATAAGCCATTTTCACTGGATGATTTTACATCTACCGGCATTTATCTGTAATGGATTGGTCCGTGAATAGAGAAACATTTCTAGACCACGTGTACTCATAGAATTCTATTATATATGGCTCTTTCCTCTCAGTACTGAATGTTTTGTGCGATACTGTGTTGAAAAGTTTCATTCAGGAGAAATGAATTTGTAAAATAAACCCCATGGAGGCTGGGGACGGTACTTTGTAATGATGACCTGAAGGTACGTGTTGGAAACAACCCTCAGTAACTGTTCAAGATCTCCGGACTTGGTGTAGGTATAGCCATAAGTTTCAATCATCTTCCAGCTATAAGAAAGGAAGAAATTCGGTAAATGGGTTCAAAAAATTCGTTAGTCACAATGGCTGGATGCCGGGAACAAACCTAAAGAAGACAATGGTGACAGCATGGTGGATTCACAGCGAACTGTCCATTATAGCTTTATATGAGTGGAAACCGTCAGTACGGTATATTACTATAAAAAACTCGGCATTGTGGAATCAAAAATTGTTGTTCTTCGAATCAGCATTGGTGAAACGCAAAGATGTCATGCTAGGCCTCTTGTTACATGTGTGATTGTCCACTTGTGAAAAGATAAGAGTAGAAATTTTAGATTATGACTCACTCACTACACTTGTCTCCCACTGATGGCCACTTTTTCAGAGATTTGTACACTTTTCCGAGAAAGAAAAACTATTCCAGCCAGAAATGTGTAGAAACAGCTTTTAAGGAATTTCTAGAAGTCTAGCTATATAATGATCTTTGAACATTGCAGACTTAGCTTAGTAATTGACGAAGAAATGCATCGCTGCAGAGGAAGCATACTTTGAATAAATACTTTCGCTTCACGTATAACATCGTTTACATGCACATACAGTAGACGCCCATTTCATATAATTTTATATATACCAAAAGACATACTTCGTTTAAAGTGCGGAAATCTTTGCGACTATTCATTTGAAACATGCGCTCACCTTAAATATATAAAGAAGTTTTGAGCCGGATGTGTGAAAATTCGGAGAACGTGAGTTGAATCTTAGTCCCTAATATAAGACGATCCAAAGTTGGAGGTTACGCCCTGTACATAATAAAACAGCGTTATACGACTTTTCGAAATTTACAAAACGGCACCCATTTAAACGTGCGACATGCTATAACCGACTATTGAGATGGAAAATTGTACTTCCTGTTATGAAGCTCGTTGAATTTCTCATCTTTTAAATTGCCAGAAGAAAAAAAAAACGTTTATCGCAAGAACTTTGAAGAAGAGCGTCCCTTTACATCAGTCCCCCCCATCGTGTTATTGGCATCTCCAGACAAAAAGACACTTCATGTTTGACAGCCTCTATAGCTGTAAAAATTATAAACATTTTATCCAAATCTATTTGTCTAACGTTTTTACTATCTTATAAAAGCATTAAGTGATCCATTAAAAAGTGTAGAGCTTGCGGAGAATCCCTGGTTGATTACAGTTGACTTCGCTCTGCGTTGTTGAACGGCACGAGTCTTCTTAAGTCTGCTTTTTCATTGGCTTATATCACATTTGGTGAGCGTCTCTGTTTGTATCGTCGTCGCTAATATTTTTTTTTCTTTTCTTTAACGGTAGTCGTTAAACGTTATAAAGGCGTCACCATAGTTACATTTCGAAATGCGGGAGGGGGACCAGTGAATGAGGGGTAAATGAAGAACCAGCCCAAGAAGAGAAAGGTCGATCGGGTCGTGCGCCTTTTAATTCGGCGGAATATTGTTTTTCGATGCGCCGTGGGCGGATGAACGTGTCACTTAGGGCTTAATCTTATTGACTGGTTTTCAATAAAGTATCAGGAAAAGGCTTCGAATTGTTTGATGATGTGCTCTGGGGACTTTAAGGAGAGAAGTGCGTTTAGAGGAAAAAACATTGCTCGCACAGAATTCTTAGATATTTTATCGTAGAAATTGATTATATCAGATAAAAGCCTATATACCTTGAGTTGTTGCTCTGGTTCGTTGCCCATTGTTACGCATTGTGAATGTGAATGTTTCCTTTCTCATGCGAGGGTGGATATGATATGCCTTTTTAAGATAAGGCGTATATCATATATGCTTCGAGGCTAATACTGCAAAAGGGCCCCGAGAAACCCGATCAATTATAAAACATTATTACAATAAAAATTAAACATTAACGTTATAGAACAGTTGAAATTGAAAATTGAATTGGACAGAAGAACTCGGCTATTTTTTTTATCGTTGGGCGCCAGAGTATACGTATGTTGCGACCAGAAATTATAAAGTCACTTGCATTATTGTAAAAAAAAAAATAATGGTGATGCAACAAAACATAAAAACTTAATCATAACGTCACACAATTAATTACAGTGCATTTGCATTGAATAAATAATAATGGTTAAAAGTTTAACAAAAATAAATTAAAACAAAACAAAAAGTACGCCTGGCCAACAAGAATGATAAAGCCAGGTTGTTTAATATCCAACAAATGCGCCATTTTTACAATAATTTTTTAATACATATTTTGGCATTGATTTTATAAGAGATTGTCAATAGTTCAGATCTATATTTTCTCAGCATTTTATAATTTGGGCTCTCAATTCTGCATTTGATGTAAATCGCTGTCGATTTGCATAAACAGCTCCCTCTGAGCAACCCTAAACATTTTCTACAGGGTTAAGATCAAATGACAAGGGAGGCCAGTTCATTACTTGTATCCCGTTAGCGAGGAACCATTCAAAAGTCGACTTTGCGTTGTGAATTGGAGCATTGTCTTATTAGAACTCAAAAAGGTCCTCCGATTTTCTTTGCAACTGGCAGTAGATGAACTTCTAACATTTGGTGTTGCTAAATAGCATTCATTCTTCCTGAAATAAATGCCAAATTGGACTGCCCGTGCCAAATAAAATCTCCATTGAATAAAGCATTATACTGCATCCTTCTTGCTGGCGTTTGGAATACAGTTCCTCGTTCTTTTATAGATCGTGACAATAGACATTTTGATAATTTTCCGCATCGCTTCATATCACCTTTTGCCATTGTGTGGTCCGAATTATCACTTCTCGTGCCCAAAGTAGTCTCAGTTGTTTGTGCCTGGGAAGGAGTGCTAGTTGACCTCGTCTCTTTTATATAGAAATCTTTCTGCTTCATGAATAATATTGGCGACTGTTGCTTTTCCAACAACGTGCCACAGCTCGACTTTACATTTTATCTCTTGTCACTTGTTTTATAATTGCCCTTTTGTCACGATCACTGAGTTTTGAGGGCCGTCCAGATTTTTTATCCCATAATTGTCAATTTTATTTTGAAGTAACTGTCAATTGCAGTATGTGAAGGTCCCAAAGGCTTTAGCTACGTATTGAATTTCCTGACTGACCACCTCAATGTAGAGCAGCTATCTGACTCTTTTTCAAATTTACTTAAAGATTCTACTCTTGGCATTTTTTTAGATATAGTTAATTAATCAAATAATTAATTTACACATTAATAGCCACTTATACAGGTGTTTCTAAAGTCGCGCAACCCACATTTCAGCTTATATACCGGGTGAATAAAAAGTCCCGGAACAATCGAAAAATAAGCGTCTTGTCAAAAAAAGAAAAAATACGTGTCAAATATTTTTGAATGCTATTTAATAGTCTAAAATTAGCCCCCTGCACCTCTCGTAGATTCGGATTCTACGGAAAGAATTATATTAATTTTACCCAAAATTTTTTTGTAGACGGTACTGTAGATTGCAAAAAAGTCTAACTAGTGCGAACATCTCGAGAAGTCCCCTTCAAATCAAAAAAGTATCCAATGTTTTTTAAAAGCTACCGTATTTAATAGTGCTAAAATGAGCCCTTCCCACCCTTTTAGGGGGTGGGCGGAGGCAATTTTGAAATTTTAAATGGGAACCCCTATTTTTTATTGTAGAGTCAGATTCAACGGAAAAAAGTAAATTGAATTATTAAAAATTAACTGGATGTAGAGTTCTCACACTCTAAGGTGAAATGGAAGAGGTCACTTTATCGCGCTCAATAGGTAGGGATTTTTTTTTTTAAATGCTCTAATTTTCTTAAACCCTGGCACTTCAACAATAGGCTGCAACGAGCGAGCAGGCTTGAGTGAAAAAAAGCAGCTCGCAGATCGCGCATACCCTCGGAGGGTAAAAAGTATACAGTACTATCTCTGTGAGCGCGATGAAGTGAACTCTTCATTTCATCTTACAGCGTGAGAACTCTACCGTAGTTATTTGTAGCGTAAACTAGGAATAGCGAAGTACAAGTCTTCTGTTTTCTAATGCTTGCTTTCATTCCAATTTAAAACAATGATAAGAAATTTGAAGAATCTGAATCTGCAATAAAAATTTTAAAAAGATTTTAAACAAATTTTTGGGTAAAATTAACGTAATTTTTTTCCATAAATCCGAATCTGCAAAAAAAAATAAAATAAAAAAATTAGGGGTTCCCATTTAAATTTTCAAAGTTACCTCCTACCCTCCTAATTTTTGCACCATTCTAATAGCTTTCAAAAAAATATTTGACACGTATTTTTTTTTGCCAAAAAGTATATTTTCGAGATATTAGACCAATCCGGGATTTTTTATTCACCCAGTATAAAGATAGATGTTTGCGCTGTTGATACGTATGATTCACGATATAAAATGCAGTCAGTTCTCATAGTTTTAAAATGGCGCTCATCCGCAACCATCACTGGATGCATCCATTCCACTGCCGTAACTACTGTTCTAAGCTAGGATATCTGTAGCGCATATGGCTCAAGATATAAAAGGCGAGGGGAACGATGGTAGTGATTCCTTGGATTAGGCGCCTATTTCGAGTGGCGCTTCTGGCCGTGGCCACCTTCGCCCTAATCTCGCAGTGGCACTGATCCATTCCCACCGATATGCTGCGTCGTGTGGTTGCCAACAAGGCTGATATATACTTGGTTGCAAGTACATATCGGCCTTGGTTGCAAATACCTGTCATCGAGTAGAGCTGTGCTTGTCAGAAAATGATTGTCATTTTTAGCATTTGCAGTAATTCACGATATTATGCAGACATTAAACTATCTACAGTGAGAATTTCATATTTTTGTCTTTTTTGTTTTGGGCAATAGGAACCGAAAGTGGGTTGTTCGACTTTAGAAACACCCTGTGTTGTGTATTTATGCCAGCTGTTGGTTTAAATTGGCATTTCTTTACTTCAGAAAACAATTTTTGCATTATGGCTATATCAATTTTGGCCAGGCATATTTTGTTTTGTTTTTGTTTTCCTGTTAAAACTTTGACCATTATTATTTATTCAATGTATAGGTATTGGAATTCTTGACGTTGTAATTAAATTTTTTATGCTTTCTTGCATCACCATTATCATTTTTGTTTTTTAATACAATAATGCAAGTGGGTTTGTAATTTCTGGCCGCTTTTATTATGTGCATGACACACAAAGATAAAGTAACTGAGTTTCTTTTGACAGAAAATGAGACCATCCTTATATTCACGAGGAGTAGGAGCTTAAAAATATCTACGGCTGCTAGTCGTAGACGAACTCGCTATCATCATCGGAAAAAATCGAGGCAATCAATCTGGTGGTCAATAGGCAATTAATCAATAGAGCAGCGGTCGGCAACCTGCGGACCGCGGTCCGCTTCCGGTTTCTTTTCGGATTTCATGCGGCCCGCGAGATTTTTTTTTAGAAATATGTAATGAGCGGCCAGAAATAGGATAGTTTTAAATTATTTTTTGGGAAACAGTGCACGTAATATTAAAAATCTTAGAAAAGGTTAAAAATCTTGTAATAAAAAAGGTTGTTGACCGTTGATATAGATTTGCAAGGAGAGTATATGGAAAAATAGGTTTGTGTAACCGATCATAGTAGTCAAAAAGACTGTGTATTCAAATGAGAAATATTCTGAACGAGGAAAAAAACAAAAAAAAAAACCAAAAACCAAAGACTTATTGTATTATTTATTGAACACCCCATTAAAAATACGCCTTTTCATGGGTACATAAACCTTGTTGACGAATCCGCTTTCAAGTGCATCATGTCGCACAGTGGATTGCACATTTACCGAAAACGACACAAGATTATTGCATAACGATGCTTGAAGGCAGATTGATGACATTGACTTCATATATCTGATATCTCTGCCCGAAAACTTTTGTTATGCAGTGATGCAATTTTCCGATTATAGGTACACCAAAACTGTCTCACTTGCTCATTCCAACTGATAAAAAAACCTTGGGTTCCATAGTTCAATTTTACTCGTACGATTGAATGGGGAAGAATTTAGATATCAGAAGACACCAGACGACGGTTTGTACTAGGGATCCTAAGGCAACCATTTTAAAGGTTATCCTATGGCGAAAACGGCAGATTCAATTGATTTTTTTTTAATTACGAGGGAAAGAAATTCGGTTTTTAATGATTTATAGAAAGTCAATACCAAATGAAAATTGTTAAAAATAAAAATGGTTAAAATGCCAGATGGATATTCTTTGGAAAATTCGCATAAGAAATACTGCTTATTTTTGAACATCATTTTGCTCAGCTACATAATTCAGTAATTCCATACGAATGTATAGCCTGTCATTTTTTTTTTTAATTTTAGGAAGAAATTGCCATTATAAGTTGTTAAATTTGCCCTTCTGTTAATTTTTTTTATTACAACTTTCTTTTTAGTTAAAAATAAGAACTTGTGAAAAAGTGACCTATATCAATAAAGATGGTGAGAAATTTAATATTGTTAATATCACCATTTTTATTAATTCAGAATAAAAAATTGTAACAACTAAAAATTTATTCTTTACGACGTCCATGAATACTTTCAACTATTGCGAGGATAGTTCCGCTGGCCATTTATTTATTAAAGCAAATTTGAGTAATAAAATTTTTTATTGAAAAGTAATTGCATTGGTTTATCATTTAATAAAGTTTTATCATGGATTTTTTGAATTTTAAAAAATTTAATAAAATTTAAAAAATACATTGATAAAACTTTATGAAATGATAAATTAGAATAAATTCTTAGTTGTTACAATTTTTGTTCTGAATTAATAAAAATGGTGATGCTAAAATTTTAAATTTCTCACCTTTATAGATATACAACGTGTCCCAAAACTCAACGATAAGCTTGTACCTACGAAT